>JAWNNQ010000712.1:235000-767481 GCA_035044765.1 Leucophenga montana
CGTTACTTTTACATTTGAATCAAATAGACAACGTATTGTACTACTCGTACTATAATCAAACCAATAGCTCTATGCGATATTAAGAAAACATCAATATTAAATCGATATTTGAACTAACATAAATCGATTTTGTTTGCTTTAAAGCAATTAAATGAGTTAAACAAACAAAAAATAAGGTGGGCATGTCAAAGTTTAGATTTGTAAATTGCTGCTTTCCATGCAATTATCGATGCTTAACATAGCGATTAATCGATTTAACGTTACGATATGCTTCAATTATATGCATACAAGCTTTCATGACAAACATCGAAGCACAAATTTTGTTCAATTTGTGCTCTGTAGCTGTCACAAAGTGCTGGATCTACGATTTATTAACTGCATCTTCACTTTATATCGTACTATGCCTGAAGTTTTATATTGAATTTACAAAACTTAAATAACGAAAGTCTTCAAAGTCAATGAACAATGTTATAATATAGCAATTAGAAATTACTTACTTAATGTGAATGAAAGTGTTAAGATTTTGATGATGCAGTTTAAAAATTTGCGTCATTTATAATTAACAATACCAGTTGTCCAACACAGTTCATAAGACAATCACTATGACTTCATGACGACTAATTGTATGGATTTCTAAGCACAATAAGACAGACAGACAGACAGTCAGTCAGACAGTCAGAGAGCTGTATATAGAGAAAGAGTTATGACAACATTGATGCTGGCTATTGCAAGTGCATTAATTCATTGATACTCTATAATACTATATGTACGAGAATATATATAGTACCTAGTCTTATCGCACGCCATTGCGCTTGGCACACACCCATCTCTCATCTGCTGTACAGCGACCTCACATGGCACTGCTCGCTGACTTAGAACGTGCGCACGCACGCTCGCACGCATTTGATTTTATTTGATTTGATGTGATTTGATGTGTGATGTGTGATGTGATGTGATGTGATATGCTGTGTCCATCAACTCAAGTCATTCACATCGAACGGCAGCAGCAGCAGCAGCAGCAGCAGCAGCAGCAGCAGCGGCGGCGGCTTCATCAACTACTGCTCAACTGCAATCAATACTAAAATCGGCTTCATATCAAATTAGCATCAAAACATGAGCCAACTCAATGCTGCATTCTAATGCAAGAAATTACATTCAATAGATCGTACGTTATTTTATTCATTCATATTACTCGTATGTACGTGGTATATACATATATATACAAATTATATATATATATATATATATATATATATATATATATATATATATATATATATATATATATATATATATATATATATATATATATATATATATATATATATATATATATATATATATATATATATATATATATATATATATATATATATATATATATATATATATATATATATATATATATATATATATATATATATATATATATATATATATATATATATATATATATATATATATATATATATACTATGTATCTACGCTATGACGACAACGTAGCTCAGCGTTCTGCTGAGCGTTCTGCTCAGCTCCTGCACTTGGCACAGCGCAAAGCTTGATGCCTCAAGCGTTTGCTTTCAATGACTCCAGCCGATTCCGATCCACCGTCGCCGTTGTGAATGCCATAGCTCCCAGTTTTGTTGCGTTTCGTTTCGTTTTTCTTTACGTCGTAGTAGTTTGGCCCAGTTTCGCACTTGATTTCCAAATGCTGCGTAGCTTTGTCCGATGCACAGCAAAGCGGTGTGCTGCGGCGCAGTGTAGCACTTTGTTGCATTAGAGTGGTGCGAAATGTTTTAATTTTTCCCGAATATTTCGGTTTATATATTGCATTTGTTGAAGAGTCCTTTTAGTAAAGCACAATATATCATATGCATACTTAATATTTATTATTATTCACAAGAACTGGTAATAGTGCATATGTGCACAAACGGCAGCGTCGTGAAGTGATGCTACTCTACACAGTCAGCTGTTTGAGACTTTCGGTTTTTTGTTTCGCACTGGCATTACTTTTCATTCTTTATGAATTATTTGCGCTACCACTTTCTAAATTTGAATGATTTTTGGTAGCACTGTTTTTGCATTCATACAAAGTTACCATTTGGTCAATGTTCAGGATCGAGAAATGTGGGTTGTGCAACATTTTTTCTGCACTTTTGTACTGTTACAGTACCATGTGAATACCATTTGTTGTTTAAAATTCTTGATTTAGACCGAAAGCGCACTTCAAATTATAAATACGATTTGCACTCAATTACTCTGTACTCTTATTCTCTTTCTTTCCTCATCATTCATCATGCTACGCACTAATCGAATAACGGCACTGACTACGCATATGCAATGCAAGGATGTGTATGTATGTGGCTGCATGTGTTTGCTATTGCTTTTTTCTACAATGTCTGATGTGCACTCTCTTTTGCTTTTTTGTTCAATTATAAACTTATGCTTAAAATTTAAAAGCAATTACAATTCACAAATAGTTTTTACATATTCTTTCACTAAATAATTACTGATCTGTCGTTTGATAACGATATTTAAGACGCACAAAAATATCTACGCTAAAATAAGTTCTTTTTGACACAAGAAAATTGTTATATCAATCTTAAATTGTTATATCAAAATCAATTTTACTCTCTCAGCTGCTCTAAACTAATTCAGCTTTGCCATGGTGGTATAATATAAGTTGCCGTAAATACTTTTTGGCTTTGCGAAAACAGCCAATGATAGAAGCTATCGTGTCTGTTAACCGAAATAGCTAAGATGTAGAGAAGTTGCCTATTTTGGCTTAAAATCAAGCACACTGAAGCTCAAATTAATAATTTCGGCATAAGCATTTGCATACGATGTTGATTATTAGTAGCGAATGACATGCATATTTCAAGATTTCAAATTGCTCCAACTGTTGATATACTACAGCAACTATGAATAATTGTTACTTAATCGTTTCCATCCATAGAATATATGAGACAATGAACGATCTATCTAGCTATCTGTCTGTCGAATGATGCTGCTGTTGACACGATTGAGTTATATATATATATATATATATATATATATATATATATATATATATATATATATATATATATTCGCTGGGGGTCTGTAGTACAAGTACTGTAAGCAGTTCCGGCTGTAAGGGAGGAGTGAAATAATTTTATAATTTTGATATTGTTGCACAGTGAGTGTTGTGCTAGCATGTCTGTATTTGAGCCCCTACTGGTGCGCTTGCTGCTGCGTTTGTTGCTGTTTCTACTGTTTCTGCTGTTTCTGCTGCTTGCCACTTGCTTCAAAGCAGTCAAACTAGCTTAGACCGGCCGGCTTCGGTTTATTTATGATTATTTTGTCTTTTTTTATTTGATTATTTATTTAATTTTTTGTTTTGCATTGAGTGTATTGCACTCTAACATTTTACAAAATGCGCCGCCGCACAGTGGTTGCAAACCCAAAAAAAAAACCCCTTTCGCAAAATTCGAAACATTGAAGCATGGCTACAAATACTGCAAAAGTTACCTAATTTTTATGTTTAATTAACTATTTTATTTAGAAAAGTATGTAAAATGCATTAGTCTACTACTAAATACTTTAGATACTTTGCACAGTTGAATATTATCAAAACACGGCATACGAATTTTGAAACTGTATGTACTAACGTAAGCAACGACTCTCAAAAACTCCTAAGTACCAAGTTTTAAAGAGATTGAAAGAATTTTTGAAAAACTACCCCGCCATTTTGTTTTCAGATTTGTAATCACAGCGACTTCAAAAACACGCTTAACACTAAATTTTGCTTCATTTCAAAAGCTTTTAAAGAAAACTCCACCAATTTGGCTTCGTTATTGATTGTTTTTGAAAATTTTTGTACCAAATTTTGGTAATCGACGATCACAAAAACATATAAACATGAATTTTTTGAATTTTGAACCACTGTGCACTGCGCTACAAAATCTTTAAGATATATTCATTCTTTTTAAATTATTTTATTTATTGTTTTTTTTCTCTGTCTGTCTGTCTGTCTGTCTGCCTGATGATCTCATTTAATTGCATTTTTTTTTTTTTGGTTTTCTTCGTTTTTGTAAGTTTTAAAAGCCATTTTCTAACACTTTTATTCTTCAATTATTTATTTTTATCTTTACAGAGATGTCGAATTGAATGGTTATACTATACCCGCCGGTTCGCATGTCATTCCACTTATCAACAGTGTGCATATGGATCCAAATTTATGGGATAAACCCGAGGAATTCCGTCCCAGCCGTTTCATCGATGCCGAGGGTAAAGTACGCAAACCAGAATATTTTATACCATTCGGTGTTGGACGGCGCATGTGTCTGGGCGATGTATTGGCACGCATGGAACTGTTTTTGTTCTTTGCCTCGTTTATGCATTGCTTTGAGATTGCATTGCCCGAGGGTCAACCGCTGCCAAGTCTCAAGGGCAATGTGGGCGCTACAATTACGCCGGAATCGTTCAAGGTCTGCCTGAAGCGACGCCCATTGGCGCCGACGGCAAGCGAACCGCATCACATACGCAATGTGGGCGCCAATTGAAACAATTTCAGGTGTCCTACAAAACACACAATCCAAGCAATCAACCACAACAAATTGTAGTTGATTGAAAGCGTGTGGTCTGTAAGCGAAGCGTAGACTGGTGTTGTAACAACGTTGATGTTGATGTTGATGTTGATGTTGAGAGTTTTGTTTAAAAACTTATTTCTATAAGTGTACTATAAGTGAAGTTGGTGAAGATTTTGATTTTGACTCTCTAGACCAAGCAATGCGTTTCGTTCATAGACCAGAGCAGAGCACGGTTTTGTTCCTAAAACAAAGCGACGTAAAGTCGTTAAAAATAAACAAAATAAACAAAAAACAAACAAAAAAACCCATAAAACACACACACACACACACACAAAACAAATTTAGTTAAGTAAGTACACAAAAAAGAAAATTTATAAAAAAATTAACAACAAAAAAAATTACAAAAACTAAACAGAATTAATTAATTAATTAATTAAATAAAAAAATGTAATATATTTATAATAGAAATATGTATGTTCCATTAAGCGAATGTTAATGATGTTTTAAGGCAAATTTTTGCTGAAGCAGGCAGATATAATATGTGAGAATAGAATTTTTTGTTTTATTATTGTTCTTTTATAAACTCTTTTTAATTTTTAATTTTAAATTTTTTTTTTTTTTTTTTTTTGTAGTCAATTGAGTAGCAACAACTTTTCATAATGAGTCTACTATTACTACGTTTATACGCGTGTTTAATTTGTATATCGAAAATTTTTTAAATCGAAAATGTGTTTATACTAGTTACACTTAACATCAATTGACTTTGTGATTATAGCGTTTATGTTAGAAAGATTTTACTACTTGCCAATAGAACGTGCGTATAAACGTAGTCTATAAAGTGCTAATTACTGTAAGTAATTACTAGAAACGTTTCAAATCATTAAATAGTATAGCGTAAACACAGTTAAAGTCAAAGTTTATGCTTAGTAAATAAAACAAAAAAACTTAAATAGCCAATTATATTACAACAAATATTACAACAAATATTACAACAACAAGCCATATAAAGAAAAATTCCAACAAAGCTAGCACAATTTTTAATAAATACTACATATAAAAGTATATGTATAAATTTTTTTTGTAATCTTCATATATATAATATAATGATAATAATAATAATATTCAAACAAATTCTATTCTTTCGACCCCAAGAAGCTGTGTTCAATTATTATTAATATACAATATTATATATAATATATTATATAAGTACAAAAAAAAGGTTTAGTTCTAATTTTATACACATTTAATATTAATGTAGTTTTTTTTTTTTTTGTGTAAATTTGTTCATCTGTAGTTTATAGCAATCTAATTTAAAGTTGTACTAATTTTATATATAGAAACAATATATATATATATATATATATATATATATATATATATCGATCGATCGATCGATCGATCGATCGATCGATCGATCGATCGATCGATCGATCGATCGATCGATCGATCGATCGATCGATCGATCGATCGATCGATCGATCGATCGATCGATCGATCGAGCTCATATATATATATATATATATATATATATATATATATATATATATCTCTCTCTCTCTCTCTCTCTCTCTCTCTCTCTCTCTCTCTCTCTCTCTCTCTCTCTCTCTCTCTCTCTCTCTCTCTCTCTCTCTCTCTCTCTCTCTCTCTCTCTCTCTCTCTCTCTCTCTCTCTCTCTCTCTCTCTCTCTCTCTCTCTCTCTCTCTCTCTCTCTCTCTCTCTCTCTCTCTCTCCTCTGCTCTATATATATATATATATATATATATATATCGTCGTTTAGTTTATATGCACTATATCTCCACTACAAACTCTCCTTCGGTAATGCACAAAGCTCCACACAAACAAACAAAAAGCAAAAAGAATTACACAAAACAAATTTGACAAATTTTTTATATAGTATATTAAAAGTATAAATAAAGTATTTTTCATAAGCATTAAAAATAAAAAACAACACAAATTATTTTTATGTGCCAATTAGAATGCGAAAAGATGTTTTTAGCAATTACCATATATATATATATATATATATATATATATATATATATATATATATATATATATATATATATATATATATATATATATATATATATATATATATATATATATATATATATATATATATATATATATATATATATATATATATATATATATATATATATATATATATATATATATATATATATATATATATATATATATATATATATATATATATATATATATATATATATATATATATATAGAGAGAGAGAGATATATATATATATATATATATACTATATACTATATAGTTATATTTATATATATATATACTATATACTATATAGTTATATTTAGTACGTGTATAGAATTGTACTATTAAGCAAAAAAAAACAGAAAAAACAAAAAAAAAGTTGTTATGTTTATTAATTTTTATAAGTTGAAAAGAATTAAAAACACAAGAGATATAAAATAAGATATATATATATATATATATATATATTTTTTTTTTTTTTTTTGAAATAAAAAAGAAAGGCAATAAAAACATTAAATTATATTTCAAACATAAAAATCAAGCGTTTACTTACTCTCTCTCTCTCTCTCTCTCTCTCTCTCTCTCTTGGCTATATTGTCCAAAATAAAAAAGATTTTGTTTTAAGAAGATTTTATTATTAATTTACAATCTATCAATAAGACAATAAGTAAATTAGTTGAAAGTTCCATAATATAACAGAAATAGCTGTACTCCAGTGATAACAGCTATTATATGCCAAATTCTATAATTAAGAGTTTATTTACAAAATATTACAAAATTTAATCTCTAAAAGGTAAATCTAACACTTGATTTCTTTTAAGTCTTCGAGTTGTATCGCTATTATCTAGTAGGGCTATTGCCAAAACTTTTAAATGATCATGCAATCTCTCAACATACCTTGTGCTGTGCTTATTGTACGTATTTCATCTTTAATGTATGGAATCTTTGTGTAATCTTTGTGAATTTGATCATTAGCCACAAACCAGCGGGCGTCAACAATAAGTCTAAGCGTTTTGAACTGATATCGTTGAAGAATTTAAATATTTGATTGGCTTGCAGTTCCCCATAATTGCATCGCATATGTCCACACAGGCTTTAAAATAGCCTTGCAAAGCCGAACTTTGTTCTCCAAACTAAGCTGCGATTTTCTCCCAAGCAGCCAATACATTTTCTTTTTGTTTTTATGTTGAGTTTCTTTGTCTTGCCTTTAATATGACTTTTCCAAGTTACTCTCCGATTTATATCGAGTCCAAGATAATTTGCGGAGTCACTATGAGGAATTTGTGTGTTATTTAAAAATACTGACGGACCATCTCCTCTTCTCAGAGCAAATGTGACATGTTTCGACTTCTCAGTATTAAACTTTATTTTCCATTTCTTACGCCATCGCTCTATTTCAACTATTTCATTTTGAATATCCTGAGATACTTCTGCCGTCTGCCGTGTCTTTAGATGCAATTATAGCTGTATCATCAGCATTAGTGGCTACTTGAACATCACTGACAACAGGAAGATCGGCAGTGTATATTGTGTAAAGAACAGGTCCCAGAATACTGCCCTGTGGGACACCAGCATGGATACCATATAGTTTCGATGTTTTTCCTTCCATTTGAACATAAAAGTGTCGATTGCTTAGATACGATTTCAATAAGAGGAAAAATGGAGCAGGCAGCAGTTTTTTCATTTTATATAACATGCCTGGATGCCACACTTGGTCAAATGCTTGTTGTATATCAAGAAATACTGCCATAGTATATTCATCGGCATCTATTTATTTACACTTATAGCCTTATAACTTCATTCATCTGCTCTGTTAAATTGATTGATATATGTGCATTTTGTGACGAATTACTTTTTTTTTTGTCATTTACAATATATTGTTTCCATTGATTGAAACACATAATGTTATGAACCGGTATTTATGATGGAAAACTTCATTTGGAAATACACTACAATAATTAATTTATATTGGATGATCTCCTATGTTAAAAAACCATATTATTTATTTTTTAAATTTATTTAATTAATGCACTCTCATAATTTACATTTAATAAACATAAAGTAAACTGTTTAACTGCTGTAACTGCTACCAAATACATTTTCTATCTTTTACTTTTACTAAATATTTCGCCTAGCACCATACTGCTTCGCCCACTGCTAATAATTTGCTATTTCTCCACTGAATTTTCATCAAAAACACGTAGTTTATAATGAACTGGTGCCAGAGTAATACCACACTCGCCGCTCATGTCCACCTCATTGTCGACCAATTCCAAGCGAAAGCGACGCAGCAGACGTCCAGCGTATAGTGTCAGCACCATGCGTGCCAGATCATCACCTGGACACATACGTTTGCCCGTCTGAAAAGGTGTAAACTGTGACGGTGCCTCGAATTCGCCAGCAGCGTTAAGGAAGCGCTCTGGCCGATACTGTTCCGGTTCCGGCCATACGGTCTCGTCCATATGTATTGCCCACTGTAACGGTATAATCATGCTACCCTTGGCAATGTGATAGCCAGCTATCTGCAGATCACGAACAGCGCCATGTGGTATACCCAGCGGCACAACGGAGCGTATGCGTTGCACCTCAGCAAGACACGCGCGTAGATACGGCAGCGAATCCAATTCTTCCAGAGTGGGTGTCACAGAGAGTTGCAATAGTTGCTGCAAAAACGAACAAATTGAATAACTTGAATGTTTCATAACTTTATAACTTTATAATTCGAAAAAGTCGAGCTGATCTAGCCATGTCCGGACAGCCGTACCTTCGTTTGCCTAAAATAGTATTAGTCCATATCGCTATGGAATCGCATCAGCTTTGATGTCAATTTATTTATGCATCGCTAAAGATGCTGAGTCATTAAGGTGGTATTTCAGTCAGAAAAGTATAAAAAAACTTATACTCGTCTTTTTATACCCTATACCCAAAGGGACAAGGATGTAATAAATTTGTACGAATGTATGTAATCGGTAGAAGGATGCGTTGTAGACTCCATAAAGTTTGAAGATGAAGAATTGGAAGCATTACTCGACGACAGTGGGAGCTGTCTTGTCAACAGTTGGCAAACGCTTCAAAGCCATGGGAATGATTCAAAAGCAAGGAAATTGGGCGCCGTACGAATTGAATCCAAGGGACGTCGAAAGGAGATTTTTCATAATAATCGGAAGAGTTTTTTTGCATCGTACTGTTAAGTGGCGATGAAAACTGGATCCATTACGACAACCCAAAGCGAAAAAAATCATGGGGACCACCCGGCCAAGCATCAACATCGACGGCCAAGCCGAATATTCATGGTGCCAAGCTCATGCTCTGTATTTGGTGGGATCAGAAAGGTGTTGTATACTATGAGCTGCTGCAACCTAACCAAACCATCACTGGTGAACGTTACCAACAACAATTGAAAATTGGAAAATTTTCTGCTGCTTGGTTGCTAATGTGCTGCAATGGATAAAATCCCACTACCCTTTTCTGTGTTTTTCTATTAAAAATGAAAAAAATAATAAAATTGCAATTGGATATGGTTGTTTCTTATAGACAAAAACTTCACAACTACATATATTTTAATGGATGAGTCTTACCTATTTTATTGGTTTGCCCCCATTGTCGCCATCGATCTAGCTATGTCCGCCCGTCTGTCTGTCTGTCTGTCTGTCTGTCTGTATTGCAGCTCAAACCAAAAAAACTTACTTCGTTTGACGCATTCCTTTTAATAGTTTGAATTTTTCAGCTGAATAATTATGCTTCGAATGAATTTTAAGGCTTGCTATCATCCTTACGCATCAAAAACTTCATTGACATTTGTAGTTCGCTATGAAAACCTTAGCTTCGTTCTTCAATCAATTTTTCATGAACGCCGAGAATACTTTCTGAATATCTTTATATGATCGGTAAATCTCTCTTCCATATACATGATGGAGAAGTCTTATAATGCATAGAACACCGTAACACGGAACTGAAATTTAGGATTTCACCGATAGTTTTTTTTTCGGCCCACTATTCCTTAGTGTCTTGTCTCAATTTCCAATAATATTTTTATAAGCTTCATAAATTTGCCATGTTTACTTAAGAAACACTATTCCAAGCAGGATTTGGAGAGTCTAAACACCTATATATTTGGTAACTGCTTATTTTAAAGTTCCAGAGGGACATACTCACAGATATATGTATAGGAGTATCGACTCGACGTTTGATGCTGATCAATAATATATTACTTTATGGGATCGGCGGCTCCTTTTAAATGTTTCATACAAACTTAATATATTTCTTTACCTTATGGGTACAGATTATAAACATTTTTGTATATATTCGTCGATATAAGCGGACCAACTAATCTGATTCATTTGGGCATAGCACTCTTTACCTATGTATCAAAGCTCATGCATCTGCCTTCAAATAAATAGTTGCAGAGAAAAGACGAATTTCGTTTTTTTTTCTTGCATGGAGGGCATGACACCGCCCACATTAAATTTTCTCGTTAATTTTTTGTCATTAGCGGTGTAGGTTCTCTACCAAATGATGGCTCAATCATTGGAGATATGGCGTACCGACAAAAAACAAAATCCACCCTTAAGAAATAATATATAAAAATGAGTAAAATACTTACTTGACGCAATTTTCGCTGACAATCGTTGTACTTCGCTATATAGAGCAGAAACCAGCGCAAAGTGGTCAATGAAGTATCAACGCCGGCGCCGAATAGATCAGCCAGCAGATGGCGCAACTGTTCATCATTGTAAAAACTGACATCGCCGCCCTTGCGATGTCGCCTTACACGCTCAACTAGAAAATATTCCAGTATGCTGCGATGTGGCACAGTTTCATCATCTCCAACAACATTCATATCACTGTGACAAACATCCGAAGCATTAGCATCAGCTACATCTTCACTATACGCCACTTGGCCGCGTTGCTTCATCCTTTGTTCACATGCGGCTATAATACCATCATAGATGCGATGTGTACGCGCTTTACCATCGAGCAAAAAACTAATGGTGCGCCGATTTGAGGGCAGAAATCTTCACAAATTAAAAAAAAAAAAAAAAAAATAACAGAAACTATAAGAAACACTTGGAAATGAGTCATGCGCCGACCGTGTACATCGCTGTCCAGAACAGAACAGAACAGATCACTTCAGTTTAGATCATTTAACTCTCTAGTTCAGTTCTGTGCAGTTTTCAGTTGTTTCAGACGACAGGAAGTGTCTTGCTTACCTGAGAAATGGCAAAAAATTCACAACGCCCGAGACGCCAATCAATTTGAGGCCCTCCTCTTGCAGCTGCTGAAAGTATTGCCATGTGACGTCATCGCGCGCATATGTCAGACCGAAGACAAGATCGTTGATGATGTTGCCGAGCGTGTGCTGAAGCGCGGGCAATGGATCGAATTCTAATAGTTTCAAAGAGTCTTCATGGAACCACTTCATGCCGTCAAGCGGTGAAGAGTGTTGCCGAGTGTTGTCGAGTTGAATGAATTGGTAGTAAAATGCAGACCATGACCATGAAGCCAACGACGACGACGACGACGACGACGACAACACGATCATGACGTGGATGTTAATGATAATGATAATAAACATACAACAAAATTCCAGCAAACGTCGTCGGCGTCGGCGTCGTCGTCGTCGTCGTTGAGATGGCGTCCAAGAAAGCGAAAGGTAGAAAAAAAAAATTGAAATAAAATAAAATAAAATAAAAAATTGCAAACAATAAAAAACGAAATTAAGAAAAGAAATAAAGAACTAATTCTTGGCCAAAAATGTCCCCGCAGTCCAAATACCGTCCGCAGTTTATCCACCAACTTTTTTTTTCTTGACGTCAACATCATGAAAATGGAAAGTGAATATCCAGACTGACTAACAGACGGACGGACAGACGGACAAGACAAGCAGACAAACGAAGGCAGTCAGTCGTCTGGCTGTTAAGTTCCACACTCTTCTTTCCGAATGCTATCTTCCGAGTAGGATCTTGACCACATTTGTAGTTCTTAGAATTTTGTATGAAACAAATCGATGCGCTGCCGCTCCATGCCGCACCATTAACCATTAGTCACTCATTCGCCTTAAATGTTCATTCATTCATTCAATCTTTGATGTTTGTCTCTTCATCGCATTTCATATTAATACTCTGTACACATTCTAAAACGGTAGGGTATTAAGATTTTGTTGGCATATTTGTAACACATTTAAGTAGATTTTAGAACCCAATAAGGGTTCCTATACGTACTTATCTTCTTATAGCTTAATGCTACCACACAAAAATATCATACAATTCAGGGTTTTGAAGCGAAACATTTTGAAAGTCGCTAGTTAAACGGATCAAGGTGAGGTGTCATAATCAAGACATGTCTTATGACACCTCATATCTCAAAATCCATTATGCCGTTTATGCTATAGAGCTACAGAGCCAAAAAACATAACCATCTTTAGAGCAATCGGGTAGAAAGCTTTCAAAATAGTACTATTTTCTGAAAAATACATGAAACTAGCTGAAAGTAGCCCCCATACAAGCCCATCTCTCATTTTTGTACTTTTTTATGTAAAACTTTGAGTTAAGTTATTTCGATATGGTGGCTTTTCATAGATGGTCGCTTCACACACATATACTAATGGGCATGTGTCGTACGCTTCTCTCCCCCCCCCCCCCAACTTTTATCTTTTACAATACTATTTAAAATTTTGTGTCAATGGTATTAGAGCTTTGGTTCAACCGAAGTTAACGTTTGTAGGGGGAATGTAGCGTGGCACCTCCCATTTTTAATATGGATTGGAACTTATAGCATCATGGAAAGTTATTGAATGCAACCTGCGCGACAATCAAGCATCGAATTTGTGTAGACCTAGCGAACACTCTTCGGATAATCATGGAACTGTCAGTAGAGTGACGGTCATCATTATAGTTCCTATTTGTCGATTTTGATGGATGTGTGCATGTTTGTTACTCTTTCACGCAAAAACTACTAAATTGATTTTAATGAAACTTTGCAATAATATAGCTAATATATCAGAATAATACATAGGCTATAATTTATAAAGATTGAATAGACGCATTTATTTAATTAAATTAAAACAAACACAGCGCAAACATTTTAACCACGTCTGCTGCTCTGAGTAGACGATAAAAATCTGTTAGATACAAAATCTTCTAGCGATCATGTGTTTGCCTTAAATGGACATGTGTGCGGGATGATATAAAAGAGGCAGAGAATGAAAGAAACCCGTTGGCTTTTTGAAAGTTTAAATTTTTAATGTAATTCCAAAATAAGCATTTGTTTAAAAAACTATGCATGTATATGCCGCTTATCTGAATAAGTTCCAAAAATTGTTCTATAATTTTTTATATATAAAATGAAAATGTATATATAAATACATATGAGAATAGGTCGTTAAGTATTTTTCACCCTCCTACCACCACCCCATATTTTTTAATCACGATTTTAGTATTTTTGTATGAACAATTTTATTACCCGAGGGGTCATGACGAAGGCGAAGTAGAGAAGTGGGGCAGGGAGAAGGGAGAAGGGCAGAAACGCGCCAGATACTAACTAGTTTAATATAATTAGCAGTGAGACTGTTAAGAAGGCAGATGCTTTCAGCATAAAATTGAAATTCTGTTAAGAGAGCAATAACATAGAACCTTACTAGCCATCTGGAAGAGTGTGCCTACGTGGCTGATCAGGTACAACTGTCACACATAATCACTTATATGCAAGAGAAATTCAGTTAACTCATCTAGTGTTGAGTGAGAATTAACTAGCTGCAATTTTTTTACAGTAACTGAAAACCACTGATAGCAGTTGCTACTCGTTCTTGTAAATATCAGTGATTGAGTAGTAGTTGCTTCATTCACAGTGCAAAGTAGCAATAACATCAGTAATATAAAACAATGCATTTAGTGTTCATAATACAAGAGTAGCAAGTAATAAATGAATAGTATTAGTGATATGTCAAAATGACTGTAGTACAATTTTTAAGTACTTAAAAAGACTATGAAGTTTTTTGTTTCTTTAAATTATTTTGAGAAGTAAGTAGATAAATCCATTTCATTCATTTTGTTTTCTTTTTTATTTTAAAAGTTTAATGTTCTTCTTCTTTTTTTTAGGCAGTGATCGCAGTAGCTGTTAAGAATCGCTGTGGTTTCAAAATAGCAGTCACGATAATTACTGCTACTCAAAAGTCACTCAACTCTACACTCAACCCTTTTTTAAAAACTCACAACTGTCCAGAAGTACGAAGTTACGCATATGTAATGGATTTGTAAAACTCACGTTGTTTTATGGTAGCGAAACTTCGCCATGAGAGTATTATTTTGATAACCACACTAGAAGTAAACAATCGCTTGCGCAAATATGCTGGCATTGATGTAACCATTCACAATGGTCAACTCGGGAAACTAACAAATTTAAAACTCGTTCTTTAATATTATGTAAGTTTAATAGTATTATAGAATTTGACACACATTGGTAATTTGGCTATCAGATGCACATCCCTCTACTCTGTCCGTACTCCTCTCTGAATTTTCAAGATTGTATTTTCAAGGAGTATCTCACGGAGTATCTTTAAAAATAACTATTCGTCGAAAAGAATGTGCCACGCCTACTAAAAGCTATGACATTCATAAGTATACCTAAAAGGCGAACTCGAACTCGAAGCTCGAAGCATATTAAAGCATTTGTGTGACCGAACTTGAAGTTTTCGCATTTTGATTTGCTTAATCTTTATAAACTGTACATACCCGCACACATTCGTTCACACCACGCCCTATGCGCTCCTCCAGTTGGGCACGTGCGAAGTTTAGTTTTTTGGTCATGCCAAGCAATTTGAGCCAGTCGATTACCTGACGGCGTTGATCCTTCCACAATGGACCTTCGGCGCATATAATGCCTAAATATTGCAAATGTGAAATTAATTAGATGAAATATTGTACAAATATTGTTTCTTATACTATGTGGATACATTTCTCCTGTTACGGCCTTCGAATGCGATTAAATGTTTAGGAAGTGATTTCGATGAAATGGTGACTAGATTTCAACTGGAATTCGAATTCAATTCAAAATCCATATGAAATCGAACAACGGAATATTTGATCGAGCTCACTTTCGTAAAATGTATACACGGATTCAGAAATCGGAACAGGAAGGATAAGTAAATATACTGTAATGTCTTTCTATGTGTGTGCATAGTATAAAATTGATACTGTGTATGTGTGTGAGTGTGTCTCTGTAGATTTCAAGTTCGTTGCCTAAGTCTTTTGTTTTTGCAGTTATTAAATTGACGCACCATTTCCGCCCATAATGCCATGCGTCACATAAAGCGGTGCACGCGCTGTCAACTCCTCGCGCCGAAAGAACTCTCGCACCAAAGATGCATCCGCTAGCACCACTGCCGGTACACTACCCATGCGCAGCTGATAGATAGCACCGTAGCGGCGTGTCAGTTGTTGCAGCGTTTGTTGTGGTCGGCGTGCATCCAGAAATGGTAAATAGCCGAGTATAGGCAGACCCCATGGACCTGGTAGGGAACGTCCACCACTGCTATTTCTAGTGCTACATCTCCATAGCCAAGCGATGAGCACTGCTGCAATGAGTGCGGACAGCTAAAAATATACAATATACAAATTATTTTTATAATTTAGAGCAGCGCTTTGTGCAACTTCGAACTAAACTAACTAACCAAAAATATGTTCATGTTTCTTAAATTATTCAGTAGATCGATTTTTGTTTTTAATCCCTGCGTGTAAATTTTATATGTATGTATTTCACTTTTAGAAAAAACCCAGAAATCAGAACGAACGTCTTTGCAACAGCGCTGTTCAATTACTGGCATTTCTTTAGAATTTCAAGTAAGTCTGGAACCGCACAACCGCACAACGCGCAGCAAAACCTTGCAAACTATGCAAAATACAAACAAATCCATACATACATACATACACACATAGTTACCTACAGGTACAAATTACACACTCTACATAGATACATACATACATATAGATACACATTGATACAATTGAGCTGAGCCAGCATATACGAGTAAATACATACATTGTATATATAAATTAAAGTACATATATGTATATTGTGTAGGTAGTTTGCATGGATGAGACCGGCTATTTCTCAACTTTTCGGTCTCCTTGTTCTATCCCTCTCTAACTCCGAACACTAGCATCTATGCAAGAAAGGGTCACACTAATAGTTTTTGCAAAATTTCATACCATTTTTGAGATGCGTAGCTTGATAAACGCTACAATGATCTGGCAGTCTAAAGGATTCTCTAATCCTCAGATCCGGTTAAAATACACCTCCTCCTACCCGACCATCCAGCTTAGAACCATCTGCAAAGATGTTTATAGCGTTTTCTCTATAATGAGGAAGGTTGTCCCATTGTAGTCTGGTGGGTATTATGATGTCATATTTTTTATCATATGCTCCATATTAGATGGTATATTTCCTTGTAATTGTAGTATCCTCGAGCGACCGAAGGAGCTACCATGCCAAGCTGAAGATTCCCTCAGTCTAAGGGCTGTAACTATTATCCTCTCTCTCTCTCGCAATGAGATCAAGTGGGATCAAATGGAGCAGTAAGTTTAGTGGTTCCGTCGGTGTGGTACGTAAAACTCCACTGATACACAGTTCAGCGCTCCTTTGCACCTTATGCATTTGCTTAAGAGTAGAAGCCCTTTCTAGTGCCGGTCACCATACACATACTCCGTAGAGCGGAATGGGCCTAACTACTACCGTATATAACCAGTGGACGATAGATGCAGAGAAACCCCACCTTCTACCAATAGCTCTTTTGCACGCAAAGAGTGCTATATTTGCCCTCTTGATACGCTCTTCCGTGTTTTTGTTTCAGTTGAGCTTACTATCCATAGATATTTTGCGCATTCGCTGATAGTAAGTCTAATATTGTTAAGTTTGGGTAGAGTCAGCAACGGAATCTTGTATTGCCTTGAGAAAAGCACTAGTTCTGTTTTTGTCGGGTTCACACCCAGGCCGCAGCCAGAAGCCCATTTCGAAAGTATCGCAAGTGCGGATTCCATTACGTTACAAGGTGTTTGTGGGAATTTTCCCCCAATTAACACCATTACAGCTGGTTCACCAATATCACCCACAGAAGTTGAGAGTACACCCCCCCCCCCCCTGTGGGGTTCCTCTACCGACAAATCTTCTGACCGATGTCTCTCCTAGTTGCGAATTCACAGCTCTGCTGGTTAGCTTTTTGTGAATCACATACAACCAGAGACGCATCGACCCCAACATCTGTCAGAGCCCTGATGATAGCGACTGGGAGAAAGTTATTAAAAGCACCCTCTATGTCTAAGAATGCACCTAAGGCAAATTCCTTTTGCTCTATTGGTTTCACGATAGTGTGTACCAGGAAGTGCAAGGCTATTTCCCAGACACAGATCACAGACATTTTTTTTTTTTAAATTTTGTAGCAATGTGTTATCAGTATGGCGTGAAAGTTTGTAGTGAATTGACGGAGACCACAAACTAACTTATGTATATTGTATTGCAGATCGTCGATATAAGTCCATGTTGAAATTTTCGTCTGCTTCGTCGCCTGTCTATGTATTGCTATGCGTTTTATTCGCATAGTTTTATAAATTTCGTGCTGAAACTTGGTATAGAGATTTATTTTTATTGGAAACAGATACCTTATGTTGGAGCAACCCAAATGACCCCACAAATTACCCCACAAATTACCCCACAAATGTCCCCATAAATGTACCCCTAAGTGCCCCCCAAGAGTCAATTTAAATTTCTCCACAATTTTACCCACAATTGTCCCCACAATTGTCTCCACAAATGTTCCCACAAATGTCCCTCCACATGTCCCCACAAATGTCTCCACAAATGTTCCCACAAATGTTCCCACAAATGTCCCCCACGTCCCCACAAATGTCCACCTAAATGTCCCCACAAATGTCCCTACTTTTGCCACCATGAACCGCCATGGTTAAAAACGGATATAAATGTTAAAATGGTTAATATTTCGCGAAGGGCAAACTTGAAACTTTTTGTATGGAAAAAGTGTATAAAATTCTTACGATAAGAAAGTACATTCCAAAAATTTAGTAGATATATTTCAAAAATGCCACACAAAAAAAAACCAAATGATGGAGAAAAGTGCAAATAAAACGCCAGAAGAGGGAGAATTAGACCTTGAACCACTCCGAGGCAATGCGTCTGCTTCAAGGTCATATGACACCGAACAACAAAGCGAAGAACTTCTTACGCTCCTTCGTTGGATGAACACTGCGAATTGACAGCAGTGTTGGCGGGGCGCACGCATGACACGCCTATTAATATATATATGATTTACCAATAAGGAGCCACCATGAAAACGCCTGTACTCAAATGGTTTTCCTTATATAATCCTTAAATTATTAGATGGGGCCTCATAGTCGGTCACATTTCAAAATGGGTCAACGTTTTCCCGCCTATTTTAATAAGATAATTAAACAAAAAACATTTGGTGTTACTCTCGAATGAGCAACAAGGACGCCGATAAAAAGAATGAAACTGTTTTAAAACCGAAACCGAATCTAAATAAGAAATACATACATATAAATCAAATGAAAAGCGAATCGGTGTAATCAAAACAGCAATTACAATAATATACTCGAAGTGTTTGTGTAGAACGTCCGCCAGAGTTCGTCCAGAAGTCTTTTCGATTGCGCTGTCAAGAAGCCTCATTCGTCAGTAACCAAAGTGTTTGTGATCTTATTTCGTTATAGTATGTATATACTCGTATAAATTTGCATCGCTAATACCATTTATGTATCTGTACGTATATTCGTATCTGTATTTGCTTGTTAAATACGCCGCAATTCAGCAATATTTGAAGTTGTTTTTGTTTTTGTTTTTGTTGTTGTATTTCTTTATTTCTTTATTTCTGCAAATGACTGCTATTTGAAATGTTCGCGACACTTTAGAATTTTAATGTTTAAATCAAATCCAAATATCCAGTAGATCTTCTAATTTACTTTGCTTTACGTGTGAGGGCTGTTCAAATAGCAGGGTATAAAAAAAAAATAAAATAGAGTCAATTTGACTTGAAGAAGCAGCTTTGAAAATAGTTAATTATTTATACCCTACAAAGAAGGCCATAGCTAGAAGGGAAAGGTTTTGGGACTTCAATGTAGCTTACGTTAAGTATTAAAGCTTTGGTTTTGTTCTATATTTCATATTGATGATGGGAACCCTGTCCACAAAATGTCAAAACATACTGTACTGCTCCGGCATCAACTTTAGGCAATTTTTTTGTTATGGACATTTTTCAGTAAAATATTTTAATTCTCAATCAAATATTGTTTAAGTTTTTTCAGTAGAAGTAATTTTCATACCATGTACCTATAGGGTAAAAGGGTATATTAGGGTATACGAGTATTAGGAAGGAAGAGTGGAAGATCCTGTAAAGTATATATATTTTTGATTAGCATCAGCAGACGAGTTGATAAATACATGTCCCTCTGTCCATCCGACCGTCTGTTTGAACGAACAGATTTCGGAGACTATAAATATAGAGACTTCAAATTTATATATTTAGACTCCACTTTTCTCTCTTCAGATAAAAATTAAATTAAATTAGAACATGCAAACCCTACATTAAGCGAAAGGCCCGTATAAATCTGTCACCATTTTTAAGTTTTTGTATGATTCATTTTTATACCACTCACGCATAGTGTGAAATGGTATTATTAGTTTATCGAAAAGTTAGTAATGCATATAAAGAAGCATCGTTAATCCCATAAAGTATATATGTAGCTATGTCGATTTAGCTATGTCCGTCTGTCCATCCGTCTGTCTGCATGTTGTTTCTTAGAGATCAATTATTAAGATATCCGCACGTAAATTGGCAACTAGACTTATTTTTATTGCAACCAATTAGAGTATCCATATTGACATGCCACAACCACTATTTGGGACTAGCCCCAATACAAACCACCAGCACACTTTTGCTTTCTTTTATGGAAAACGTTTTTATAGCAACGTGAAATTTAACATGGCGGCTTCTTATGGACGGATGCTTCACATAAATATCAAAGCTGTGTCACGCCCACTTTTACGAGGTAGCCCCATAGAAACTTACCGCTCAATTTTGGTATTATGTATTGAAACTTTCTTATTACAGTAAATATCAACTTCAAATTTAATATAGTGTCAGCTTATGGATGAACACCTCAGATATAGACAAATAGATGTGATGTCTCCATTTTAGGGACAGCGCCCATAGAAACTTACCACCACTTTTGGAATTTTTTATGAAAAACTTTAACATTTCAGGCAAAATCAATATGACA
This sequence comes from Leucophenga montana, assembly GCA_035044765.1. NCBI lineage: Eukaryota > Metazoa > Arthropoda > Insecta > Diptera > Drosophilidae > Leucophenga > Leucophenga montana. Next base: position 255,889 of record JAWNNQ010000712.1, read on the forward strand.
TTTGACATTGTGGGTTCATATGGACGACCGCTTCACATAATTATCAAGGAGCGTGTCCCAGCCACGTTTGGGAAATTCAAAATTCCATTATTTTTAATTTTTATTTGAAAAAATTGAATCAAGTAAAACAAGTTAATGGATGAGTTTCATTCCTTTGTGAGAGAACTTGTTAGGCAACAAGGGAAGTGAGATGGTAAATGAATTTGTAGAGTCTTATCGAAAAGTGAGCTGGAACAAATTTATAGAAATTAATTTTCTACATTGTAATTTAGAATACATTTCTAAAAATCAAAAACTCAGACAACTCAGCGACGAATAGCGTAAATGATTGCACCAAAAAATTAGGACATGTACATAGCGCTTCGAATAAAAGAGAAGAGTCAGAGTGCTAGATAGATTCAGAGTGCTAGCAGATCATTTAACAGAGACACTGGCGATTCCTTTTATAAAAACTTGAGATCATCAATCAATCAATTTTTAACCAAAGAATAAAAGCGAAATTTTTTCGGTTTTGATTCCGGTTTTGGTATATACCGAAACATTTTTTTCGATATAAGTTTCTTTACCGGTTCCAATTTATTTCGGTACGGTTCTTGGATTTTTGTTTCGGTATACAGCTACGGTTCCGGTACCGGTCAATATCAAAATTATTGAAAAAAAAAAAAATGCAAAAAAAAAGTACTATTGCCAACGTTCCAGACACAATATTATCAAATTAATAACATGTTACTTGGCCATGTCCATCTGTCTGTCTGTCTTACCCTGCCTGTATGAATCAAAACACAGTCCCTCAGTTTTTAAAATATCTATCTGAAATCGCATATGAATAATTCCTATGCTCCTAAGCTGAACATGTGTCACAACTAGCATGCCGCGCACACTTTTAGAGGTAGTCGCCGTACAAACTTTTCGAAATCTGTATGAAATGTTTTTGCGCCCAGCCGATTCCTAAGCGGATTCATAATAAACTTGACGAATGAAAACAAATGCTCCACGCTCACTTGCAAAGCTGGAACTCTGATAGTAACTTTTGGCAATTCGAATAGTACGATGAAATTTGTGCTACCATATACATATGTATGGTATCAGCTGTTTTTTGTTTTCTTTTGAACATTATGCATAAGTTCACTATACATAAGAAAGTATATTGCTTACAAAACAAACTGAAATAAAACTAAAAGTGAGAATCAAAACTATACAGTACAAATGTTTTGGTTCCGGTACGATTGTTCCATTTCATTTTATTTCGGTAAAAGGTTTCGATTGCAAAAAAAAAAAAACTTCAAAGATCGGTTCTGGTTTCGGTTTCAGTTTCGGTTCTCAATTTGAATTGCTTAAGGATACCGGTTTCAATTTATACTCTGTTTTTAATTCTTACAAACGAGTAATTTTTTAGCCAATCTCTCAAAAATAAACTAAAAAACGAATATATATAATATTATATTAGAAAAAGTTTAAAAAGCATAAATATTGAAGAATAATCAGTCTTCGGCGGTTGGTTTTCGTCAATTCTGCTAAAACTTCAGGCAAACAAATGATTGTTTTCCATATTCTGGCCGAGATAATTTTGTTCAGTCACTGAAAACAACACAAATAGTGCTCGTACATCAAAACGTTATGCGTACATTTATGCTAAACCAATGTCAAATTTTGTAATGGATAGATATGTCAGCAGAAACTTAACAATACGCAGGGTTGCCAACGCGCAAAATATGGCATACATCGTAATTTATGAGGTCTTTTAGCTTATGGGAACAGGAAAAGTTAAATTATCTTATTTTAAATATTGATGTAAAAGAAACCGAAATCTGTAATCAGATTTGTATAAAATTCGTTATATCAGTGCACCAAAGAGTCTTCCGAATATGAGTCATGAGATTTTGTAGGCAAGATAAAGAAAAATCCCTCTATTTATATTATATAGTACATGTGGAAGATACTGAAATCGCAGAAATTACAATAACAATAACCGCAACAACAACAAAAACATCAGCAATGACAACAAAAAGATAAACGTTAACATGAACAAGTTCAGGGCCAATAACACCGACACTAAAATAGAACTGTCCGAGCATTCGATCAATTGTTCAATTATGCGTTCATTGACCTAAGCAAGTTGCATACACGTATGGGTAAAATGGCAAAGGGCTCAAAGGACTGAAATGCACTGACGTAGTGGACGATAGTGGTGAAGAGTCGGTATAAGAACTAGACAATGCCTGCAAGGCAATGGTCGGACAGACGAACGGCGAACCACTCATCATTTGAAACAGTACAAGCTACAAGTAGCTTTGTCCTACATGGTGTGAATGACCGCAAATGAGCAAAGGCACATGAAACTTCCAGGCACTCAATATATGCATAGCTGCATACTACGAGTACGAGTACGAGTACGAGTACGAGTACAAGACAAAGCCGGTATATGCAATAATGGTGACGATGTTCAACCATTGTGTACCCAACATTTAATGACCCATTAGACAGCAATGATTCTGACGATGCTAACCGCATAATTTCATCATCAGATGCAGCACTATACCACACTATATTATACTATACTATAGTAGAGTCAGGCAAAATACAAATCGTTACATTGATCGTCTAGGATGCGTTCTTCATTTGAACAGTCCTGTGCTGCGTGCAGCAAGTGAACGGACCGACCGACCGATCAATAGGTTCAACAGACTGAATTAGCCGCCAAGACAGAGAGGTTTGAAAAAAAAGAACTATATATAGATACATATATATTTCTTTTGCGGTCGACGAACTTTTTAATTGTCTGGTCTGCTCTGGTCTGGCCTGGCCTGGCCTGGCCTGGTCTGGTCTGCTGCTTAGTGCTGATCATATTAGTCCTCAGTCTACTACCAACGTTTCAGTACATTGCCTTCGTTAATATTGCAGTGCAATGATCCTTCGTTTGACTTTTTCTCCACTAATCGCACGCGTCACAGAAGTCAGTGACTTTTTCTTCATCATTACCATTATCATCATCATCATCATCATCATCATCATCATTATGAGCATCATGCCCTACGACGACTGTTCTGTTCTGTTCTGTTCTGTTCTGTTCGGTGGTAGTTCTTTGTTACTCTAGCTAGTCAGTCTCCTTAAACGGATCGGTTTGGATCCGATGCTATTGGGACTCCGTTGCTGATGCTGTTGCTGCCGTCAACTTAGCGACAGCTTGAGGCTCGTGCAGTTTTGCACAGGTTCACTGAACGTTCTTGAAACACGTAAAGTTCAGCGGCCCCTAAGCACACAGGCAGTTGTCAGGCTACCAGGCGCAGTCAACCATTCATCCAAACATCCACATCCAACCTTTCGTCCGTCTGTCTTGAGCCTGCTCCTCTGTTCTTTTCTTTTCTGTTCTGTTCTGTTCTGTTCTGTTTTTTTTTTTTTTTTTTATTGATCGTAGCAAAGGAAAAATCCAACGAACGAGAGATCATTGCACTGCATCTAAAGCTCAACCCCGTTGGAGTCCTATGAAAGGACATGAAACTAAAGTTCGCTTGATTGTCTTTGGGTTGCCGTTGTTTCTTGTTTATTTGCGACATCTACCACATACGTACATACATGTGTACGATCCATACTTGAAGTATATCGAACCATTCAATGCTTGAACCAATTTATAGTAAACCATTCCATCCAATGTGCGTTCGTTTTGTGTTTCATGAACTTTAGCAACCGCTTTTGCTTTTGCTTCTGCTTTTGCTGAATGTTGAATGTTGAATGTTGAATTATTTTTATCTCACTAGTTTCGCTTGTCTGCATGTCCGTCTGTCTGTCTGTCTGTCTGTCTGTCTGCATTACAGATTGCTCTGCTTCATTTTCTTTTTTGATACCCTTCATATGAAGTGTAATAAACAGCGTATAATAATTATCTTTAAACATTTGCAACACAATGAAAATCGCTAGATTGGATCTTTGAAGTATTTTTGATGACTTTTTTGAATAATGAAATAACTTCAATAAGGGCAGCAAATTTCTTCAAAAACGAAGAAAATGCAACAGCCACCAACAATGGCGGCTGATATTGGCGAGCCATATTGTACGATTTTCGGTTTCCAAAAGTAAAGAACATGGTCTGGAAGGCATTTGGTTTCAAAAGTATGACGCCACATACCATAATTCTGGAGCAACCAATATTAATTTTTTTGCTATGCGCACTACAGCAACAGAAGCGCTGAATACGCTATATATCTCCTTCCACTTGTTGTAATAGGAAGAGAAAATCTCACAATAAGAGCCATAAGGCTTAGAGAATGTAGTTATTGAAACAACGGGACAACGGGGCATTCAACAATCCTGAAAGGAGTTGGAGACCTACCCAGAATTACAGATTATTGTATCCATATATTGAACTTCAATAAGAATTGCCATGTACACATCACGTCCCGAAAAGACTGTGAAAGTTACAGGAAATCATTACTTTTTAGACTACCTGATTAGATTACCTGATTAATATAGTGTTTATCAAGCGCTGACATCCGCGGGGCAATGTTTTACCTAGAATTGTCTAGGATGAAGGATAAACTAGTCCACTAATACTCAGATAGCCAAGCAGCTATAAAAGCGCTGGACTCCTGTCTAAATCGGTCAAGAACCATCACTGACTGCAGCAAATCTCTTAACGAGATGACTGTGCAGAACGGTAACTACCTATTTTGGTTGACAGGGCATAGCAATACTGAGGGGAACTGCAAATCAGATAAACTTTCAAGACGAGGTACAACGATGCATATAAGGATAAGGAATCGATTGGCATACCGCTATCAAATTGCAAGCAGCACATCCAAACCAAAACTATTAGGACCGCAAACATTAGGTGGACTAGACTTAACACGTGTAGCAGTTCAAGGCAGGTGTGGCCTAAGTATGACCGGAAGCGAACTCAATCCCTACTTAGGATGAGTAGAACAGATGTGTCAATCTTAATAGGAGTAGTAACAGAACACTGTCTCATAGGCCAGCATGCCATGAGGCTGGGGGCCTCCTCACAACACTTCTGTAGAAGCTGTAGTAATTGCGAGGAACCCGAAACTGTTCATCATCTTCTATGTCACTGCCCGGGACTGTTAGAAAGAGAAGATTCAGGCACCTGGGGAAATACTTTCTATAAGAAATAGCTGAAACTTTCAAGTAAGAGGAAACAAATTTAATGGATGTAAGAAAGAATAGGGTTCGAGTCTCAAAGAAGATTCATGTGGTATCACACTGGTGTGCGGCCTGAGTGCTGGGTGAGCGATTGTAGTTCACTCAACCATTCTAACCTAACCTAACTTAGTGCAGACTAGGAATTCAATTTAGACGCAAGGTTTCTTGAGTAAGTTTTCTTTGAATTTTTCGTGGTAGATAACATTTCTGCTATAAGCTTGGTCGCGAAAAAATTTTAGCCATCCTATTATACATACTACTTATCTATTGAAATGTATATATTTTTTTTTGTTTTTTGTTTTTAATGTAGATACTTAGCTTAGTTGGGTAGTAAGTATTTTAAGTGGTGAGCTAAGATATGCATACACAAATGTTGATCCATTTTCGATTTCACACGAGAAATACAAACTCAATGGTGTATTATAATTGGCAACAATGTAAGCAAGCATAGCCGACGATTGCTACTTAAAGTGTCTCAACGATATCGTTGAGATACTTTTACGCAGTTGAATATATTTTAGCTCACGTTTAAACGCTGAGCGTGAAAATTAGCATAAAGCAAAAAAAAGAAAAAACCAAATCAAGAGAGAGAAGAAGAAGAAGAAAAGTCACACAGAAAATTGTCTCATAATTTGTTCTTAGCAATTTGTGCAGCAATAAGCACCCAATCAGAATCTCGAATAGTTCAATGGCTTTTGCACTATTTTGAGATCAATGCACCAATGTTTAAACACGCCTTGTACATAATAAATACAAGCTACAGGGGCGGCTCGCGAAGCTGGTTGTTGTGGGGTGAAGTTGCGGGAGCGTAAACGTAAGCGTAAGCCGGCGTCATTGTCGGTTGCTGTTGATCTGTGGTGGCAGATCGAAAACGATACCAACATGTTGCAACTAACAGCGGCAGCGACAGCGACAGCGACAGCGACAGTGGCACATGCTGCTCGTGCTGTTGAGAATATGCCAACGAATAAAACCTTGCGCATGAACGAATCCATGGACACAAGTCTTACTCAGCATACGCAAATGTATCTAGATACTTTACTATATATACATATCTATCTATCTATCTATCTATATAATATATCTATCTATATAGCTAGCTATCAGTATGTCTGTTTGTCAGTCGTCCGTCCATATGCGCTTAATTGGAGGCTCCGCGCCAAAAAAAAAAAAAAAAAACCAGCTGCCGTCATCGAAACTAGCCGCCTCCACCAACAGCAACAGCAACCGCCACAGCAGTAGCAGCAAGTGAAGTGTGGATTGAACATGGTTCGGTTCGTTTGCTTGCAGCGCCAAGTGCTCTATTGGAATTCGTTGCCGCGTTTAGTAGCTGCAGCTGCCCCTTGCCGCTCTTACCATTATATATATTTTACACTACATATGCACCGCATGCCAGACGTCTTTGACTACGCTGTCAAGTGCCACGGAAAACAAAAATAATAATAATAATAATAATAATAATAATAAAATAATAGCAATAATTAAATCATTTAAGTGTTTCAGGGGATATTTTTTCGTTTGTTAAAGTTTTATTGCTTTCATATGGATAAGTAAATCTTTTTATACTCTTCACACTTAATGCGAATAGTACTAAAATTTTTGACCCGAAGTTTGTAACTCATTAGACATATGACCTATGTATGTAGGTGAAGTTTTTCATCTCCGAATTGACAGTTTGAAAATGAAATAATGAACGAATGGTTTGGAACTTATTTAACATTTTATGGGCATTCGCATGCTGAGTGGCTACCATTGCTAGCCACTCGGCTGGCCTTGGTAGACACATCAAACAGTGAGATTTTCAATATATTCTGTCAATTCTCCACGAAATAAATGTGACACCATCCTTTGTCATTGTTAAACGCTGCTATAACGTGTTTAATTGTGGATATCTTTCACTAAAGTACGAATTTTGTGAAGGTCGTTAATTCATTTTGCATTAAAATATCATTGGGCATTAGTGGTACCAGCATATATTCGATATTACAAGAACATTTTACCGCCAAGAAGATTTATTCGCGTTGGATGCCGCATAATGTGACAATCACCCAAAAAAGGCACGTATCGAATGGTGCAAAAGAAATGCAGAAGAAACACAGCCGAGGTGGTTCACAGCACGTCTATGCATATGAAACCGAAAAAAAGCCATAAGCGACTGCATGGGGGTTCTAAACCGAGCCAAATCCGGCAAAAGTTGTTCGCGGACGAATCACTTCGAAGCAAGTGGACGGCTAATTTTTTTCCACAAAAACTATTCTATTAGACCAATGTATAACTATCAATACTGAATAGAACGCAATCATTTGTTTGTCGGAAGTTTTCGGCGAGTTGAGGAAAGCGAACTGCCGAAGACGTATCCTTCTCTACCACGACAGTGTCATCTCCCACTCAACGTTTCACACAAGAGAGTGAGCCTATTTTGAAAAATAATAAAGCCGTTTTCAATGATATTATTAAATTTTATTTCATTATAAGGCGCACAATATAAAAGGCAACCGCGGTCTGTCTCCGTTGTCAGTAATGCATGCTTGCCGTTATGCAGTTTGTTAGCACTGCTTGCTTACATTGAAAAGTGTGCATATGAGATAAATAAATTGGTATTGTGGGCGTGGCATTCAAATTTTTTTCTAAACTTGATCTGCGTATCTATCATCAGGGGTATCAAAAAATCTAAGACTTGTGGCTCTATGTTTCATAGACTCCGAGATTTTCAGGTTCATACATACGAAAGGCAGACAGACGGATATAGCTATATAGACTTGACTTTTAATGTTGATCTACAATATATAACGGGTGTTTTTTTTTTTTTTTTTTTTTTTTTTGTCATAGATCACGTGTGATTGGTGTCATCTTATTTTTATTCAGTATTGTTTTGTAATTAATCATGGAAAGACACACACAGCAACAACGTCTCACGAAACAATGGCTTTATTGGGAAATCATTTTGGTGAGCATCTAATTTCGCATTTCGGACCTGACAACTGGCCGCCTAGACCTTGACCTAGACCTAGACCTTGAGACCATGGCTGCGTTGCATGGCTTTGTGCAAGAACTTTTTGGAAAATAGATGAAATGCATATTCCGTTGAGTTGCTAAATGAATTTCTGGAAATATTTATGCAAAAATAGAATTTAACAAACCGATCGAAATTAGTTTTCTGTATTATAATATGGTATACTTCTCAGGAAAAGTCGGTCAACTCAGCGACGAATTGGGATCGACATCGACACATAAAAAGCGGTTCGATAAAAAGAGTCAAGTCAGAATGCTAGATAATTTCTGCTAGTCATTTAAGAGAGACCTTTTATAAACGTAAGAGTTCATCAATTGTTTTTAACTGCCAGATCAAATATATCAAATATCTACAAAGAAAATTGTATTCCATTGGAAAAAGTATAATAACTTCGTCAATATTTGTTCGATTTTGATAAATTAAAAACCCTTCGACTCGATTTAAAAATGCATTGAAATCAGTAGGTATTACTGATCGCGTCGCTCTATCAGTTAAACAGCGTATACCAAGATGTAACTCTCCGATGTATGTACGTGCCGAAACTATGTGCACTGACAGTAGTAGAGAATGCTGCTAAAGGCAGGCTTTTAGAAAGATAATTTATCTCAAAAAGTGCTCGCTTATCTGTAGTCGGGCGGAGCGTATAAACTATCTTAAATAAATTCCAATATGTCACTTCTCAGTCATTAATCAGATCAATATGTACTTTTATAGCCATCCATTTTAAGTATCAAATAAATAAATAAAAAATATTTCTGTACATCATACTTAGTTGGCATATCCATTTTATATAATCTAATTACAAAGAAATTAGGGAGACGGAGTTTAAATTTAACAGTTTGTTGATACTATCTTTAAACTATACGCGATCTAGGCATTCATGCAGACAGCCAGCAGCTATATCGACTTATCTTTTGCTGCTGATCAAGAATGTGCTATCTAATGGACTTTAGAAAAAACTCGGGATGGTATATGTTGTTGCTATTCTGGGCATCACACTATAATAATAAGTTGTTACCTCTGTTTCATAGATAATAACGCGTATGTAGAAATTTATATATTTGAGTTGCGTATATGAAGCGTATTAGCACATCAATTATACTTGAGTAAAAATTTGTATTATTGGCATACGTTAAATGTAGGTAAAGCCGGTTGCCGGTTGACAAATTGCCATTGCAACTTGTTCTGACATTTTTATTAGTGCTAATTTTTTTACATTTCAATTTCAATTTCATTTTTTTTTTTTTTGTGTGTGTTCTTTTTTGTTTTTGTGTATAATTTGTATATTTTACATTAATTTTATTCTTTTTTTGTTTTTTATATTTATTTTGCTTAGTTTAATGAATGTGGTAACATTCTAATTTAAATTGTACACCAAACATTGTTTCGACACCTGCTGCAGTTATTCACATAGATACATACATACATTCAGATACATAGTTTGAGATACAGATACAAACTAAGCGAATGCTTTGCATACAAAATGAATTGAATTGCATTAAATGAAGTCACCGCTTATTTTAAATGATATTTACAAAACCAACAACAAAAAGAAGAAGAAGAAGAAGAATTCATTAAAGAAATTAGTTTCTTATGACACATTGGTTGATTTCGGTAAAAATAAATAGGTGTATATAATTAAATATACGGAAGTCACACAAAAATCTCTTTCTTTTGCCTCAAAATCTTCAAATTTTATACAAAAACTTTAGTTTTTCTGACGGAAATTTAGAGATTTTGTGGCAAAAGAGATGTCTGTGTCAGCCGTGACATATTGTAATATAAAACTATATATATATATAAGCTGATAAAAAACGCCTAAAAGTAACGCAATAAAAATGTGCAACAGAAATAAGAGCGCAGGTGTTTTTAAAGGGTCATAGAATATATTGAATGTAATGCGAACTTTGCACTACAAAACGAAATAAAACTTACAACGCTTGCACATTTCTAAATTTTGAAAGAAACATAAAACGTTTTGTTAGCTTAAATCGAATTTGATGTACGCTTCATAATAGGCAGAAGCATTTTATTTTTATTCTGTTATTGGGCATCCATAACGAAGCTTTCATAACGGATAGTAAGAATATGTAAAATATTCCAATCGATGCCGTTATAATAAAAAATAAAAAATCATTGGACAATGCTTAAACAGCAAAATTTAATGTAAATTATATTATACTCGTAACTCTGTAACCAGGATTTTCATAGAGTTGAATCATATATAAAAAACTATACAATCTCACAATCTAGTATTACACAAGATATGAGCACAAAATTTTGGCGCCAATTTTCGGCAAATCAATAAAGTGTGTCTTTCGATGTAATAATGCTACAACAAGTTCATTTGAAAGCTATTTGAAACCCTTTTCAACGATAATCCAGTGGCAAATTCATTCCGTGCAGAGGTCTATGCTCGAAATCTTGAATGCATACGTTTTCGTGTTATGAATTTTATATCGAGTTGAAAACAACCAATCTGAAAGGAACTTATGTCAAAATAAAGAATACCAGCCTATCCAAATTAACCAGGACTGGTGGATTTAAACCGAAGCGGTAAACCGAATCGGTAATTTTTCTTCTTCTCACTGTCATTGACATGCATGCCAAGTTTGAGCGGGATGCGATAATTAGGTTATGTTTAACAGCTGCTTGTTTGTATCGTGATTTTTAACATTGCAAAAAAAAAAAAAATTTATCAACGAGTTTGCTTGACATTTTGTGTTTAGAATCATTCAAAATGTTACAAAAGTTTTGTGAGGACTCTACTCTATCGAGAACGCAAGTATTTGAGTGGCCTAAAGCATTCAGTGAGGGTCGTGAAATCGTGGAAAACTTGCCTCAAGCAAGTCGTCCATCCACCTTTGTTAACGACAAAAATATCGAAAAAGTAATGGAAATTGTGCTCGAAAATCGTCTTGTTGGCATTAGACAGATGGCAGAGACACTCAACATCTCTTATGGATCGACTTTTTTGATGTATTGTGTATGAATCGCATCACCGCGAGACTCGTACCAAAAGTCCTGAATTTTTTGCAAAAAACAACTTCGAGTAGAAGTCGCAAAAGAGATGCTTGCCAACGTAGCTGATGTCCCTACATACATCAAACGCATCATTACTGGTGACGAGACGTGGGTTTATGTATATGACGTCGAGACTGCCCAACATTCTAGCGAATGGCACACCAAAAATGAGCCGAAACTGAAAAAAGAATGTCAAAGTCGGTCGAAAATGAATGCTGATCGTTTTATTCGATTGCCTTGGTGTGTTTCAACATGAATTCGTTCCAGAGGATCATCAAACTGTTATTAAAGTCAAACGGTCAATTTTGAAGCGTCTACGTTAAGCAATTCGTCGTAAACGGCCGGATTTGTGGGCAGACAATTCATGAATTTGTGATCACGACAATGCAGCGTCACATTCCAGCTTGATTGTGACAGAGTTTTTGGCCAAACATGAAACAAAAGTCATCGCACAACCACCGCATTTGCCAGATTTTGTACACTGTGACTTTTTTCTGTTTCCGAAACTTAAATATCCGCTCCGGGGAACGCGTCAGGTGTCAATTGAGGACATAAAAAATTCGCTGAAAGAACTGAAGGCTATCCCGGCCGAGGCGTATAACAAGTGTACAACAATTTACTTATAAATGGGCAAAATAGAATTCGTTAAATTTTGACCAATTTTACATTTTCTTAAGGTAAATAACAAACTTTAACGAAGAAAATGTGAAAATGAGAAAAGTTTCGGTCGTGGATAGGGAAATGTAGAGAGAATTTGCACAAAGTAAACTGCAAACTTCATAGATTTTTATAGATGTCATGCATTTATATCTTTGAGTTTTTGGCACTGTGCAAGTCGAAAAAAGGACAAGGCCAATATTGTTGGTTTTACGCTATATTGGGCGCTATATATCGAATTGCATCATTCCTTTTTTAAGTTTGCTTTTTTAAGTTGTCTTTTTTGTAAGATTTTTCTTCAAATGGTGTTTTTTACGCATGTAGCTCAGATTTGACAGTCTCTAGCAGGGCGGATTTATCTATAAGGTGACTTATTACGCTGTAGTGACTTTCTTAAATGCTTTGTGCGAGAAAAAGAAACAACGAAATGCCCAATTCGCACCAAATAGAAAAGAGAAAAGAGTAAGACAAAAGATAAACAAGAAACGAAAAAGAGCGCTGCTGAGAGGAATACATCACCATTAGTATAAATTCAGCATGGTCTCTAGCTTGTAAAAAACAAAAAAAAAAAAAAAATTACAACAAGACACAAGATGGAGACTTTCAAATCAAAGCTGAACCCATTCAAATCACTATTTGAATAAAAATCATTAAAAAAAAAAGAAAAAATTTAAAAAGAGACAACTTAAAGAGTAATGATAAAAAATAGTCGACAAATTTGCACAGTGTTATTATTTGGTACTCGGAGTTCGGTAAATTTTGTCTCTGCGAACATTTCAATTCTGATTTGAGCTAAATCGACTGTAGCTGTAGAAATATAATGCAGTTATTTAGGTTTATCGAAAAATTCAATGATCAACAATTTTAATAATAAAATCGTTCATCGTGGCATTCTTAAGATCTTCGCCATTGGCGATACTACGAAAACCGCATTCATTTGCAGATGTGCACAATCTATATTTTATCAAAATCGGTTTAATATTTTGGGCGAAATAGGTTCAAACAATCGTTACCCACATAAAGGCTTTTCATACATAGTACAAACGCACACACACAAATATTAAGCGAAAGCATCAGCAAGTCTATAAGACGCTGCGAGCATGAACGAAGCACAAAGCGAGTTTTACTTTGCATGCGCTTCGCTATTTTTATTTGGTGACTTTTTGTTTGTAGTTGTTGTGTTGGACGCGCCGTGAAATAGCAATAATAAAAACAAAGCAAAAAAAAAGATAACGAAAAAATATAGTAGTCTCAGAAAAATTAAACAAACTAACAAAAGTATAAATTATATTTTCTGCAAACTCAAACGTCAGCGTATTGCAAACCCTGTAACAAAATTAATATGCAATAGTATACTCTGCGGCTGTAAGGCGCATAAAGAAAACAAAACCAAACAGAATAATGAAGTAAATGAATTGAAAAATAATACAACACATGCAAACTACCTTGACACATTTTCTCAAAAATTTCTGTGTGCGCTTTCGAAAATAATGCAAACCCAAAAATTACACGAAAAATTTGTTTTTAAACAAAATATTTACAAGATAACCAAATACACAAACAGGCAGACAAAAAGCTGGAACGGCGAAAGGGCAGACTGTCAACTAGACAGATAGACAGACAGACACACAGATTAATAATATAGTGTGTAAATAAAGAAGCTCTATGTATCAATTGAGACCAACAATGAATATAATTTTTGGAAGTAGACGACTTGAAATAGTAGATGTAAATGAATATATATTATATATAATTGCAACTCATTTTTTTGGCGAACGATTTATGTTTTGACTTTCATTGTTGATAATGATTGTAATATGTAATAGAGCAATCGTTATATTGTGTTGTAGTATAGAAGATGCTTTCAATTAGGTAGAGAAAGGAACTTTATTTTACAGCTTAAAAACATCAGCAAACTGACGAATGCTGAATTACATACTACAATCAATTCCAATCAAAAATGCTTCATCAAATAATGCATCTAACAGTTAAAAAAGTTTTGTGCACATGATGCGTATAATAGATGTAACCGCTATTATGTATGACACATTATAACAAATAGCAGAAAATGCACAATCTTCACTCACAGTATTTTCACAAGACATCAAAATTTGCATAATATCACAACGTTCTATCAGTTGAAATATGAACACGAAAATTTTGTCTCAATTTTTGGCAAATCGCCAAAATATACTTTTCATAATTAATTTTTATCTATTTGAAAGACCTCTTCAACGACATATGCATTTATTTGCTTTTCCCATTCACAATTCCAGCATTTTGAAAAAACGTTGTAGAATAAAACGTATTCCAAGGGACAACAAACAAACAAACAAACTTTTCAATTAAATCATCAACAATTTCAAAATATCATAACTTTTGAGCGGGTGCACCGATTTGCTTGGTTTTAGGTTTGGTTGAAATCAACAGACATAGCGTCGAGCTGTGTCATGGGGGTCTACGTTGCGTTACAAACTTTCAGACAAACTATGTGTGAGTGAATGGTACTATAATAAATTTTAAGCCAAACCGCTTGGTATAGTATTTTCAACCCATGGTGGTGGGTTGTGACTTCGCACTACGGTGTTTCGATTTAGTACGTTTTAACATTTGCAATATCTACGATATTTAGTAGCATATAACCATTAGTGGAGCCATTGAGAGGAAACTGTAGAGCTTTGCCCCACACCGCCACACCCAACAGCACTTTTGTTCCGTAAAAAAGTTCCGTTTTTCGTTTTCATTTTCATAAAATATAATAGGCAAAAAAAGCAAAGAAAACTAATTTATTTTTCGTATAGTGTTTTCCCCAAAAGTAGTAGTAGCGAAATCCAAAACTACTGAGTTGGGTTTACATTATTAGCGGCAACCAAAAATTGATTTCTTGATATGTGCGTTCCTCTCCGCCCTATTGCCACAATCCTTGAAATTCTGGTTTGAAAATTGGTATGGTTTTTATAATCGTAAGCAAGACAAGTATAAAAGAGGAACTCGTCTTTGTACCTATTACCAGTTCGATATCTCAAAAAGTAAAAATTCCATAAACACAGCCAGGCAAACATGTCTGATATACTTTATGGAGTCTTCGATACTCTTTGCTATACGCATAAAACTAACGCTGAACGATGAAAGTGTGTTGGTGTAATTCATATGGTGTAAAGCAAAGAGCTGCGTGTGTGTACGTTCACAAACAGAAACATATGTACATGAAGAGTATACGTTCAGGTTGCCTTTGACAGTTACGAGATACGATACTTAATTTCTATCACCAAGTAAGCTTTGAATTTTCTCTTAATTTTAACGTTCGAAGTGTCAACCGATATATTTTCTTTTTCTCATTTTAAGTTTCTGTTTCGAACAGAAACGTTGTTTTTAATATAATTTTATTTATTGTGCAAAATAGGAAAGCTAGAGCACAAATCTAGCCCTAATAAAAATGGAACAGGTTACAAATTTTACCAATGTGATGATGATAATGGCTACGTCAAAAACTACAAAAGAAACACTATCGAGGTAAGCATTTGGCTTCATGCAATGCATTTTATTCAGATACATTCAATTGATAAGATTTCATTCAGATACATGTCCAGTCCTTCGGCCGTAATGGGCGCCTGCGTTGTTTGCGGTGTTGCTGTTGCATTTTGGGGAAGACGCAAGTTCAACAAGAAGGCTTGCAAACCGGTTGAACAGATGGAGAGCGAACCGACCACCGGGTCTGAGTCTGATGATAGCACAGTTCAAGTGCTCAATGCAACTATCGCCAATGATAGCAATGAGGGCGGAGGATCATCGTCTACAACAGTAGGAAGTTCCACTGCACAGACAACTTCGGGAACATCCATGACATCAACAAGCAACAATGAGGCGCTTTATGCTTACGGTGGCGGTGCTGAGGGCATGCTATATGCAACCACCAGCGAGGATTCAGATGGAATCGATTATAATTGGGAAAGTGCATGCAGTGGCAGCAGCATCGACGTTGATTAGAACGCCAGTCCCAGTGTTTTGACGAGTAAGGAAAGAGACAACAGCAGCAGCACACAACAATTTTTTTTAGGAAGAACCGTCCGAAATTTCTATATATCAATAGATATATTCAGTAGATAAAAACAATGAATTACCATGTATCGCCAAGATGTGATTTAAAATCGCCAAGATGTGATATACAAATTTTCCATGTTCAGCAAATGCATCAATGATGCTATGCCATGAAAATAATGTCAAATGTTATGTTATATATGTTAAATTCTATTTGTTTAAGTTAAATTGTTAAATTATATAGCCATGAAGATATATATACATGAAGCCTGTTAAAAAAAAAAAAAAAAAATTTAAAATAAAAACACAAAAAATTTTGAAGTACAAAAAAAATTGTTTTTGCTTTATATTTCTTATACTCTGTACCCTGAAACGGTTTATTCAGTTTTTGCAAATAATAATACGACTGGATGAGGCGTGGCAGTTCCGTCTGACCATCTCAGTGTAAGCCCACAGCAGACGGTCTTAGCGCGCTAACATTATCCGATGAAGTAAAGTTCTTATTGGCAACGCTTGATAAAAGACACGCCTTTTAAAAATATTCTCAACAACGCAACAACGACCCTATGGACAAGTAAACGCCTGTTTAGTCGGAAGTGAAGCCTCTCCTCAAAGATGAACCTTTGGATCTACGCCTCAATGGTAAGATCCATAGTCACCTATGTATACCGTCCTTGTATGGTAGTCTAAACTACTACAAACCTGCGCTATAAGGCAGTGCGACAAACAGCAACGATTTGCTTGCCTGATCATGTCGGGTGCCATTCGAACATGTCCCACTGTCGCAATGGTGTCAATCATCGGTCTACCTTCGCTGCACCATTTCACTCAATATGTTAATAGTCTGACGCTAAGTGAACTGGGTCACTCTAGTAAACTGAAGCAATGTATCAGATTGTTTGACCACGAAACGGCGATTCTGCAGACGATTTCCCAGTCGCTCAGACTTGGAGAAGGGAGAGATACTGGATACCTGATACCAACTACGATTAAATGGGTGTCAATACCATGAACTCTATTGCCATGGTTGCCTGGCCCACGGTTTTTCAATCAGAGATGCACGCCATTCAGGTCTACGTCAGAAATATTTTGGGATACAAGTCCAAAGGTAACCATTCTCTCACATAACCAAGCGACTATTAAAACCATTGACGCTTGCAGGAGGAACGCAATGGGGAACGTCATACCCCTCTCCCCCCCCAACAACATTTTGGTTCAGTACAAACTTATTATTTTTCGCTTGATTTTCATAAAATAATATGCATCTAGATCCGCCCCTGATGCAAAACGTCTCGATAGAACTTATCAGTAAAAACTTCGTTATTGCGCGTATAATATTGCACTTGTGTTGCAGCCACACTGAGTTGGGCTATCGTCACTTGCGTCGACTAGTGTACACAGTGATTATGCTAGCAATTTTAAAAATTGTAACAAGGTTGTACTTTTTATTCCATTCACACATAGTGTGAAATGGTATTATCAGTTTGTCTGAAAGTTTGTAATGCATTAATATATATATGTATGTATATATATATATATATATATATATATATATATATATATATATATATATATATATATATATATAATGCATTAATATATATATGTATATATATATGTATGTATATATGTATATAATATATATATGTATATATATATATATATATATATATATATATATATATATATATATATATATATATATATATATATATATATATATATATATATATATATATATATATATATATATATTCTTGATCAGCTTGACGAAACGAGTCGATCTAGCCATGTCCGTCCGTCTGTCTGGTGTTGCGCATTTTTTGGGCACCAATTTTTAAGTTATCCGGTTGTAAGTCGGCACATAGACTTGTTTTTATTGCAGTTGTGTAGAGTATCAATATTGACCAGCCACGCCCACTTTTTGTGGCAGCATCCATACAAATCCACCGTACACTTTTTACCTATTGTATGAACAACTTTTTGTATTGTAGTCAATATCAACTTAATAATTGATGTGGTAGCTTCTAGTAGACGGATGCTTCACATATACTCGTACATCAATGTGTGGGACTTGTCTACTTTTCGGGAGAGACACCATACAAACCCACAGCGCAATTGTATCCTTTTGTATGAAAAATGTCAATATCATCATGAAATTCGATATGGTGGCATCTTTTATAGATGGTCGCTTCATACGTATCTACTAGTGAGCGTGTACCGCTCATTTTTCGGAGTAACTCCTATACAAACTCAACCCAAGTTTATGTTTAACAATACGATTTTAAGTGTCGTGTGAATGGTATTAGTGTTTCGGTTTAACCGAAGTTAACGATTATTCTTCTTTTTTCTTTCTTATTAAATACAAAATAAATATTGAAGCAAAATATTGTGAAATAAAACCAATTCAAAGCTAAGGCACTACAAAGTGATGCGACAGCGAAAAGAAAACGGAAACTGAAACTGAGACAGAGACTGAGACTGAGACTGAGACTGAAATTCAACGCTCTATCAAAATGCTCTAAAGATACAATTATTTATAATGCATTGTAGTATACTACCATGAAAGGGTGCACCGCGAACTGTTTGCATGAGAAATCCTTCATTTGACACCATTTAGCAAATGCCTTTTACGCTTTTTAATTTCGACTTATGCAAAACTGGACCAGATATGCGGCAATCGGAATGTAAGTAGAGATTTTGTTCATGATATGCGCAATGAAACTTTATTTTGGTTTTGTTTTTTTGTCTGGAACTGATAGTGAAGAGGTTCATGGCAGTACAATAAATGGCAGGTAAACAAAAATTTAATTGTACAAATGACGCTTGAAATATTTTTGCATTGTCAATTAATTTAACTGATTAGATCTTCTTGATAAACGGCCTTTTAAGTTGCAACAAACTCTTCAAATTCAGATTTAGTTCAAGTTCTATTGTCATGCAAGTCATTTGAATCAATGGAGATCATAGTGCTAATTTGAATATTCCAGGCGATGGTCTTTGGCACTCCTTTGACATAGCTAGGAGGAGTGGAGTGGAGTGGAGTGGAGTGGAGTGGAGTGTGTTAATGCCTTGATGGCCAGTTGACAAATCAGTTTTGGAGGACTTGGAAATGATATTCACGTTTGATTTGTTAAAATAATAGTTTAGGTAGAAGCGAAAATAGTTTCAAAAGTCTAATCGAGATAGCCATGTCCGTCCGTAATAAGAGATAAGGCCACAAAATTTGAATCATTTTAATCACCTTTCAGACAAGTAAATTAAATGAAAGTACCAACCGCAATTTTTTTGGGGTACCCCTTAACAGCTCTGAAATCTACTTTAGGTCTTTGGCAAGAACCATTTTATTTATTTATTCTTTCTTTTTATTTTTTAATTAGACTGCAAACACAACATTTTTTATTTCATATATCGTCCATAGGTCCAGATCGGAAATCAATGATTTAAATTACATTTAGACTGGATTCATTACGAACGTTCAATCCAATCTTTCAATCAATCCTCATAAATAATTTCTTGTTTATATATTCCATCTGGAGATTTAAAAAGTTGCACTGTAAAGCATCTTACGTACTCTGATGACACTTTAAATGTGTGATGGCGTTATCATGCAAAGACAATGATCTTCGACAATGATGCGGAGATGGCTCCAGCCGTTTACACAGTATATGGGACGCAATGTCATATACGAATGAAAGAGCATGTATTCCACGGTAGTTTGCATAGTGGGGTCTCCTTGCTGGAAGACAGGAAATCGAGTAATGAGATTCCAATCGTTGAACATGCATTTATCGGACTATATATTGCATAAGAATTGGTGCTCTTCGCCATCAGTCTTGAATAAGTCAACTAAGTCAACCTCGTTACAGTCCGGTGGCTCTATAAGAAAGCCATCATCTACTGGTGGTACAAGAAATACTTCTGTATTAGCATTGTTCGCCTCATCGCCTCATCGCCTCATCGCCTTCTAGTTGGTTAGCGAAGTGACTTCTTCATAATCTAAATGTTTCCTGTGCATCTGTAACCAACCTTCCATTTTCGTTAATTATTATTTTTTTTAACAATAAGAAGCCACAGAAGCCGAATTCAACATCAATGCAGATAAGATGGATCTCATTGTCTTTACTAAGTGATTGAAGGTGTCACACTGGATCCCATTGTATAGTAGATCCCATTCCAATAGTATTGGACAGCAAGCTGACCTGGAGACTCAACGTGTATGAAAGTGTGAATAAAGCAGCCAATACGCTCTATGCAGCGCAAAAGATGCTGAGCAGCACATGGGGTCTTTCACCAAGGCGGATGCACTGGATCTTCAATTCAGTAGTACGACCGATACTATTTCATGGAGTTCTGGTATGACGGCAGAAAAGTAGCAAAAGTAGCCCAACAGATATACACCTCGCAAGAACGAACAAGTATTTTCGTCGACTGGTCTCAATTTCTTACAGAAATGTCCTGGCAAGCTAAAAAACAAAAAATGCATATCTTCTGGATTTCCAGCCACCGGGGAGCGTAAACAGTAATGAAATGGCGGACAGTTCAGCAAAAGATGGCGTCGTGAATACAGTCAAAGTAACAACAGCCGTACGAATCTCTTTACAAACGCTATACTATATTTATTATAAAACAATCTATGCATGTATCACAATAACAACTTTGAAGATACCAAAGATACAACTTTTTATATATAGTATGTATACTATAAGTGTGTATATGTATGTACACTATGCTAATTTCAAGGTTCTGCAATGGGTCAACGTCACATCAGCGCAACAAAACAAATCGCACCATATCGTATCGCAATGAATTCCATGCTGATGAATCTGAAACTGATTATATCTTAAACAAGCTCGAATTCATAATTCCAGTTATTAAACGAATTGAACATACATACATAGAGATACATACCTACATAGTACGTATATGTATCTATTGGATGTAGTATGTGGTCTATTGCCTAGTTGAATATAAACATTTTCAATAAAGTTACTATCGTTCATTGATCTTCACACGCAGATAAATTCCAAACCAATCATACCCGTAGATATCGTAAGATATAGTTTAGGTACATTATTTTGCGCTACTTTTTAAGTTGTAAAAATTCGGGTATTTTTGAACTGTATAAAAGTTTGTCGCATAGAAAAGAAAACTGCACTTCTGCACCCTTTTCGAGAAAACACAGCGTTCGGTTCGTTTACAAAGATGGCTCTGGCTGTTGTGAATGTTTCATAGTAACAGCTCATTTCGGTATTTCCAAAAAGGCTAGAAATTTGTCAATACTATTGAGTTTATATTGCCTTGGGTTTTAGAAAACAAACCCTGTTTTTTATGGTGTTGAAAATATGTCACATTTTGTGTTAACTCACTGTGTTCTAGTTTTTTGCTTCAATTGGTAAAACAGTGAGACTTAAGCGCATCGAATGCTTGTGAAAGTTTATGGTGACAAGGCTCCAACTGATAAATCATATAGGGAATGGTTTCGAAGTTTCAAGAATGGTGATTTCAACATTGAAGACAAGCCTTGCTCTGTACAGCCAAGAGAGAATGAAATGCCGGCATTATTCGATAAAGATCCGCGTCAAACGCAAGAGAAGCTTTGCAGAATCATTAGAAATTACTCAACAAGCAGTTTCGGTACGATTGAAATACATGAGAATGATTGAAAAGAAAGGCCATTGGGTGCCTTATGAACTAAGACGGTGTACTGGAAGTTCGAAACGTTGGCTCAAAGTTTCTGTGGTTAATTTTTCTGCACAAGATAATATAATGTTTACATTGGTTTGGATAGAAAGCATGCAGCACTTTGTTATTAAACAAAATTTACTGTGAGAAAGTAAGCAAACTTACAATTTGAACATAAATCGTCAATCAGTTTGATATTTATTGGAACGGAACAGTGGAATCGAAACTAAAACCACTGTCAGATGGTTATAAATTTGTCGTGGTTCTTCTGAAAATTACATAAATAATAGACAAATTTCAGCAAACTCAACAACCGTGATTTAAGAAATGCAATCCAATGAGAGAAAGTTATCTTTCAATCACTAAGCTGCGTTGAAACAATGCACACAGAAGGCTACAGCTATTATCTAAATTATTTTCTATAATACCTTCTATATTTATAGTAACAAGTATAAAGTGAAAATATATATGAAACGTGTTAGTTAAGACGGTATGAACTAAATTTGAAAATAACTCAGCCTGTAAGATAATTCAAGCTGTGCTGCAACATATTTCCGTTATTTCAAGATCTTAACTACATGTTGGAATTACTATTTCAAGACTGTTCTCGCAGAATTGGCAGAATTGGATCAGCAAAAAAAAAGTGTGTGAAACGTGCAATGTCGTGTGGAACGGAACATATTCACTAAAGATCGTTTAATCTTAACAAATATAATTAGAACTCCCCCTAACATTGACTCATATATGCGATATTAAATTGCGTTTATGCGCTTGTTATTGCTATTTCACCGTGCGTCAATTACAACAACTGCAAAGAGAGTGTATGTTAACAAAAAAATTGCGATGCGCATACAAAGCACAATACGTAAACTCAAATCTCCTACGCGCTCGTATGTCTTATTAACTTGTTGCTGGCAGCTGGTGTGCGAATGTTTGTTTGTGTGCGTTTGTGCCGCAAACGATCAGTTAGTATGATCTCTTAGGCAGAAAAAGAAGTGCACAGATAAGACAAATGAGAAAAAAAAACACAACAACCAACAAGGAAACAAACGACGCGCTCTTATCATAATAATAATACAACAAAAATATATAACGCTGCATTTTTTTGTCTCTTAATTTCTGCTGTTGTTTAATTCCATGCAAAATGCTGCGAAATAAAACTATACAAGTTTTAATACAGTTTTCATTTTGACACGGCAGTTTGTAATACTCAGATACTTCCATAAAATATAGATAGTCTTCGTCTGCTGGTTGTGTGTGTATGTAAATTATAAATATAGTTCCTGAGTTTTTAGCGAATATTTCTTAAAACCCGGTATGGACTATCTGTCTGGTGTTCATTCAGGATCCACAGGCCGCGTTATGCGCATTAAACTGAGAGCGCTAAGCACCAATTTTAGTATTTTATTGAAATTGAAATTCGATATAGTGACTTCTTATGCATGGACGCTTCACATATACAAAGATAAGGTATAATGGGCATATTTCCGCTAGTTTTAGAATCATGAATTCATGCAAACCCACCGTTCATTTTGCAGTTTCATGTATATCTCTCCCTTAAGTTGTGCTGCGCACATAAAACAAGGAACTCAATACTCGGTTCTAGCGAAGTTAAAATTTCATCTTGCTTTTCATTATAAATATAGCCACTTAAAGTCGCTCAAATTTTGTATAAACTTTTCCTTTACATAATTTTGTGTCGATGTTTGCATTTAAAGGGTGTGAATTGTTCGGTTTTACTGAAGTAAATATTTTATATTTTGTCTATCAATATAACATTTCCTCATAGGGAAAATCACCGGAGGTCAAAAGCAACGACTCAAAGTTCTTTCTTTGTTTCTATGTCATTAGCATGATTTCTGGGCCAATGTAAAAAATATATCTGAAGGCTAAGCCGTGTTGGCCCTTTGTGCTTTGTACTTTTTATTTGTTGTCTTGAGAGATAAACTTTGAGCTTTTTTGTTTGTTTTTTTCTTTGTGTATTTGAAATTTGATGTCGCATTGGATTAGATTTTATTTGATAATAATATCATTTAATTATTTGGTTGTATTTGGGGTTTTCTCCCCTCTCTCTCTCTCTCTCTCTCTCTCTCTCTCTCTCTCTCTCTCTCTCTCTCTCTCTCTCTCACTCTCTATCTATCTTTCGCTATTGATCAATCTATCTTTCTAAAAATCTACATGCGTTCCACTTGGCAAATTAGTAGCGCATTTGCATTTGTATCTAGATACATTATTCATGAAGCAATGCAACATTTGCATATTGCAATGCATAAACCATTTGATATACACCTTATATAAATATGTCGTCACTTTGTTAAATGCATACAATAAAATATTGTCTATTGAATGTATCTACAAGTTACAAAACAAAACAACAAAATTAAAATAATATTAGACCGTGAATTAAAAACTTAAAATACTTCCCCGAGATAAATCGTGATCGAGGATTTATACAATTTGCGCTACTTATTGAATTTTTTGTTTTTTATTTTTATTCGTTTCACTTAAAAGTATTTCAACTAATGTAATGTCAATATTTCAATATTTTTGCTAATGCAATTCAATTATTGTAAACGCATTTCATGCGTTGTTGTTATATATCTATATCTATATCTATCTATCTATCTATATATATATATATATATATATATATATATATATATATATATATATATATATATATATATATATATATATATATATATATATATATATATATATAGAGAGAGATATATATATATATATATATATATATATATATATATATATATATATATATATATATATATATATATATATATATATATATATATATATATATATATATATCTACATCTATATATATATATATATGTGAATTGTGGTTGTTTGTAGATAATAGTTTGGCACGTTCAAGGATGCGTATGGCTTTATTCATTGCCAACAATTGAAAGATTGATTGAATAAGTGTAATATTAATTCGAAAGGGGGAATTTATTGCATACGAGTTGCTATATTTGTACTTTAAATCGCAAGGATAATTCATAGCAATTTGGAATTATTAATTTCATTTGCACTTGAATCATTTATAATGTTTGTGTATGTGTATCAACATTATCAATAGTTCCATTGAACTCCTGTTGCAGCAGAAAGTAAAAAAGTAAAAGTATCTATATAAATGTTTTTGTTTTTGTTTTTGTTTTTGTTTAAATTAATTCCAAGTGTGTTTGTAGACAAGGTACAAGGATAAAATAATTTAAACATTTTCCTATACCAAAAAAAAAAAAACAAACAAAACTTAGAATTTCAATTGAAATATACCACTGGACCAAAATTGACTCGGACTGGTGGATTTAAATGGAACCGGTTAACCGAATCGGAAATCTTTCTTCTTCTTAAGTTGGCTGTCACTGTCATTGACACGCATGCCAAGTTTGAGCGGGATGCGATAATTAGTCTATGTTTCACAGCTGCTTGTTTCCGACGCGAAAAGTTTCTATCGCGACTTTTAACATGGAAAATAAAAATTGAACAACGAGTTTGCTTGAAGTTTGAATAATGGCAACGGAATCATTCAAAATGTTACAAAAGTCTTATGGGGTCTTGAGAACGAAAGTATTTGAGTGGCAGAAAGCATTCAGAGAGGGTCGTCAAATCGTAGTAAACAGGCTTCATGCAAGTCGTCCATCCACCTCTGTTAACGACAAAAACATCGAAAAAGTGATGGAAATTGTGCTCGAAATCGTCTTGTTGGCATTAGACAGATGGCAGAGACACTCAACAGCTCATATAGATCGACTCAACACATTTTGGTTGATGTTTTGATGATATGAAACGCATCACCGCGAGACTCGTACCAAAAGACCTGAACAACTTCGAGTAGAGGTCGCAAAAGAGATGCTTGGCAACGTAGCTGATGACCCTACTTTCATCAGCCGCATCATTACTGGTGACGAGACGTGGGTTTATGAATATGACAACGAGACTGCGCAACAATCTAGCGAATGGCGCACCAAAAATGAGCCGTGTCAGAGTCTGTCGAAAATTAGGATGATGCTGACCGTTTTCTTCGATTGCCTTGGTGTGGTTCACCATGTATTCGTTCCAGAGGATCAAGCGGTGAATAAGGTGTACTACTTGGCCCTTTTGAAGCGTCTACGTGAAGCAATTCGTCGTTAACGGCCGGATTTCTGGGCAGATGGATTTTGGATTTTTTACCACGACAATTCAGTGTCACATTTCAGCTCGATTGTGACAGAGTTTTTGGCCAAACATGAAACAAAAGTCATCGCTCAACCACCGTATTCACCAGATTTGCCACCATGTGACTTTTTCTGTTTCCGAAACTTAAATATCCGCTCCGCGGAATACGTCATGAGTCGATTGAGGACATAAAACAACAAGAAAAAACGTTAACTTCAGATGAACCGAAGCTCTAATATCATTCACACGAAATTTTATAGTATTGCGAAACATAAAAGTGGTGGTTTAAATAGGGGCTTGATGTGTAAGATGCCGCCATATCCAATTTCAAGTTGATACTGACGTTTTCCATACAAATGCATTAACGTGAACTGTGGGCTTATATGGGACTACCTCAAAAAGTGGGCGGGACACGCCCATTTATATATGTATATGAAACGGTTGTTCACAAAAATTCACCAAATAAAATTTCAAGCTCATTGACTTTATTAAACATGTTTTTCTTACAAAAAAACACAAAAGTGGGCAATATGTTTGTAAGGGGGGGGGGGTTGTGGAACCCAAAAAAGGGCGGGCCGTGCCCGTTAGTCTATGTACGCTAAGCGGCTGACCACAAAAAGGCACCACATTGCATTTCAACCTAATATTGACTTTAATAAAGAAGTTTTCATACAAAAAGTCAAAAATAGGCAGTACGTTTGTATGGAGGCTATCCCAAACAGTGGGCGGGTCACACCCATTAATGTATATGTTAAGCAGTCGTCCACTAAAAGTTACCATATCAATTATTAAGTTGATATTGACTACAATAAAAAAGGTTTTCATACAAAAGGTCAAAAGTGGGCGGTGGGTTTGTATGGGGGCTACCCCAATAAGTGCTCGTGGCGGCTCAATCTTGATACTATCTTAAACTGCAATAAAAAAATGTATGTGAAAAATTTCAACTGGATGGCATAAAAATTGGTCCCAAAAAAATGCGCAGCAACATACAGACAGACGGACAGACAGACAGACAGACAGACAGACATGGCTAGATCGACTCGTCTCGTCGTGATGTTCAAGAATATATGTACTTTATGGGGTCTACGATGTCTGTTTTAATATTATTACAAACTTTCAGACAAAGCAGAAAGATAATACCATTTCACACTATGTGTACATAAGTTTTTAATATTTTTGGTGGGTAGGCGATCGAATGATAAACTTCATAATTCGGGGTGCCGGCTTCACCCGGCTGTAATACCCCTAATATCGTCTACTCTTTCTGGTCAGTAGCTGTTCTTTGTCAGTTAATAGATGTCCAACTGTATAACTTATAAGTCAGATTATCTGTGTTCTCAGAACCAAGTTTTTTTTTTGGACAACTCAAGTACAAATCCTATTTTCCACGCGTATGTGAAGCGCATAAATAGTAAGTAAGATACATTCGAATGCAGTTGCATACTGCACGGAACTAATTTAATCGACCGGTTGCATCGGCACTGCAACTGCAACATTCAATATTTATATAATTGCCCAATTGTGTGTTTCTTTTACTCTGTTTACACGTAAGTATTTTTGAAATTTTCGTAAAAAAAAATGTATCGTTTTTTCTTAAAATGTTGTTGCTACTTTCGCAAAGTAATTGACATCAATTTCGAAGATACACAAAATGTGTTGCATGCAGCTGCAGTTGGTAGTGACAAAATGACAACAGTTGCAGCAGAAGCGTTAATGATTCTTATGCTGGTGATTCTGCGGATGCTGTGGAGGCTGCATTTTCATTTCCATGTTCAAAATTAAAATTAAAAATTCCTAAAAATATACTTTAACTTGTCTCGACCCACTATCCGGTGTCATTTTATGCAGCAAACCGCAACGGCAACGGAGCGCAACGGTGACAAAAAGCAGCTTTGCATGTCTCTGTCTCTCTAAAGAAGTTGCTGCCACCTCAGAGGCAAAGGCAATGATAAATTGGTGAAATGCAATTAGTTGCTTCTGCCATAATTGCCGAAATGTGGCAAATGTCGTGCGCACCATAAAAATGGGGGGGTAAACAAGAAAGAACGCTGCAGTCGAGTGTGCTCGGCTTTGAGATACCCTGTATCATGTTTTAAGATTCTTATATGCACTCCGATGGTCCGATTTCCACATATGCGGACATATTTAATTAGAATTGATGAAAAACTAAAATTAGTAATTAAAAACAAGAAAAAACGTTAACTTCAGTGGAACGAACACTTAAATACCATTCACAGAAATTTCAAGTTGTATACTAGGCAGGTATAAAGAAGGTAAAAACAATTGTAAAACCTAACTAACTAAAGATGGGTGGAAAGTTTTTTGTGGGCTACCGCTAAAAGTAAGCGGGACATCTTCCTGGATAATTATGAGAAACGTCCCTCCATACGAAGCCACCATAATGAATTTTAAGTTGAATTTTAAGCTGTAATACACAACTTGTTTTTCATAAAAGAAGCTATGGATACTCTATTCGACTGCAATAAGAATGAGTCTATGTGCCGACTTTCAACTGAATATTTTCAAAATTGGTCTGCAAATAATGCGCTACAACATTCAGACGGACAAATTTGACCCGAACTGGTTAAAAAAGCAAAATTTTTATGCATTTAAATACTCGTACAAATCTTTATTATCGTCTTCAAAATTAGCTCCTTTTGAATCAATACAAGGATGCCAACGGTTAATTCAATTTTCGGCCGGGATAGATTTTAGTTCCTTTAGCGAATTTTTTGTTGTGTCCCCAATCCACTCATGACGCGTTCCCCGGAGCGGATATTTATGTTTCGGAAACAGGAAAAAGTCACGGGGTGCCAAATCTTGTGAATACGGTGGTGGTGCGATGAATTTTGTTTCATGTTTGGCCAAAAACTCCATCGCAATTTAGCTGAAATGTGCACAAAATTCAGGTCTTTTGGTACGAGTCTGGCGACGACGCGTTTCATATCATCAAAACATCAACTAAAATGTGTTGAGTCGATCCATAAGAGATGTTGAGTGTCTCTGCTATCTCTCTAATGCCAACACGTCGATTTTCGAGCACAATTTCGATGGTTTTGTTGTTAACAGAGGTGGATTGCATGAGGCAAGTTTTCTACGATTTCACTGCCCTCTCTGAACGCTTTATGCCACTCAAATGCTTGCGTTCTCGAGTCCCCATAATACTTTTATAACATTTTGAATGATTCCGTTATTGCCGTTATTCCATTGGAAATCGCACCCCACTCAAACTTGGCATGCATGTCAATGACAGTGACAGCCAACGTAAGAAGAAGAAAAATTACCGATTCGGTTTACCGCTTCGGTTTAAATCCACCAATCCGGGTCAATTTGGATCGAATGGTATATGTATATAGGATCATTCAATAGGGACGGATATATGTTAAAATAGAGTAAAATAAGTTATGTAAGAGATATCAAAGCATTTTTGTTTTTTATTTGAAAGATCTATCAATCATATTATGTGTGGAATATGAGATCGTTCATTTAGCTGCCGCGGCATCGCTGTGTCTGTGTGAATGCCGTGAGATGAGTAAATTTTCGATGACTCTAGGTCATAAATCAGGCTGAATTTGAGGGATGCACGGGTTATGTTGACTTTGAGGGCACCGGCTGCTTATTTACATAGGCCTGCAACTTAAGGAAACGCCACAAGATAAAGTCTAACGGAGTCAAATCGCTTGATCTCGATGACCAGTTCACAACCTTTTTACAGATAAAACAACATAGCCGCCATGAACTGTAATGCATAACCCTGTGCCTAAGGGGGGACTACGATGCCACCCTTAATGCGTTACAAACTATTTCACAAACTGATATATCATTTTACTTTACATATGTGGAGCACAGGTATGCATGGCACCCCTTAAAGTGATCTAATCTGGGAATATATGGAATGTTTAGTTGGGATTTACGTATAGTGATCCGATGTGAACCTTTGCGAAATTTTTTATTAGAATTCATGTAAGATACACCGAAATTAGCGTTTTCAACGTAATTAACAACAAAACAAAAAAAATGTTCATTCAAGAACTTAAAAATTGAAACCAGCTTTGTATGAGGGCTACCTCTTGAAGTAGAGTTGGCTTGTTCATTTAATACACTTTAAAGTGGGAAAAGAAGAATCTAAATATTAAAACTTGAAGTGTCTCTCTCTCTAATAGTCTCCGAGATTTGTTCGTTTAAGCAGACGGTTGGACGGACGGACGGACATGTCTATATCGTTTCGTCTTACAATATTGATCAAGAATACTGATACTTTACATATTTGCACAAAATCAATATACCCATATATCCTCTAGGTACATGAATTTATAGAATTTCATACAAAACCTAAGAACCTATTGGCATATATGTGAAGCATTCGTTTCTAAGAGGATTTTATATCTTTATTTAAGTTAATATCATTTTCAAATAAATAGATTTCTCATACAAAAACTTAAAAGTGGGTGTTAGGTTTGTATGAGGACTATCCATAAAAGCATATCTCAAAATCCGAATAAATGATTTTGATTCACACAAACAGTGTACAGACAGACGGACACAGCTAGTTTTATGCGTCTCATCAAGCTCATCAACTGTATGGGGTCTCCGATGCTTCCTTTAATGCGTTACAATCTCCATGACAAAATTTTAATACTATCCACACTAGTACGTATGAAGAGTATGAAAACAGAATGTTAAGTATAAATTTTTGCTTCATTCAAACTATTGTTACCTTCTTTAATTTCGCCTTACTTAGCTCAGCCTGGGAAAACTGAATTTGTTAAGTATGCCAGACCAACAACAGAAAATCAAATGAGAATATTTTTTAATTGGAAAAATTTAATAACTTCGCTCATTATTGTTAAATTTTAATGAATTTAATATAATTTTATGAAGAATTGAATGCTCTTTCTAGAAATTAATATAAAAAATGCTGAATAAAAACTCGTAATGAATGGTGCTCATAGTAGTATCAGGTGTGCAAATTAGTTTTGTTAAAATTTTTTCAATTTTTATATGAAAACCTTTTGTTTTGTTATTAATCAATTAAGAAACGCTAAATTTGTTGTCTCTAATCTGGTTTTATAAAGCTCTAGATCGGATCACTATAGAATACAGCACCCAAACAAATCGATGGCTGAATTAGAAACCTTTAGTCACAAGGTATGTCTAAGTCGAGCACAGTAGACTTTAGCGTTCCTTCTTGTTTTTAAATTTTAACAGCCGAGTTTTGACATCTCAATAATTAATGAAATAAAACAAAAGCGCCTCTCTTTCTATTTCCCATTTCCTCACATTGGACGCCTATATCTCTGAACAGAGATTAACTTCATTTTGAAAATAAGTAAATTTGTACAAAAATGAATTATACTGAAATGTAATATCTTTAAAACTATGGAAAGCACTTTCTAAACTGTTAACTTACGGGAAGCGTAACTGAGTTTATATAAAAAAAAATACGTTATCTTTATTTATTTATGAAGGTATTTATTTTAAGCCCAGTACTGAGATCGATGAAAATGTTTGCTACCGAAATTGTAAATGATTACTGCTATGCTATGCAAAATACTAAAATCAGATATTTATTTGGTAAGAAGTGCACACAAATTGATTTTTCTTTGGTTTTTTTCTGACGGAAATGCAAAAGGTCAAACTTTTTTGCTTGTCGGACACTCCATCCATTCCCCCTCCGTAAATTTTCTGGATACATATCTGACTGGTGGCATCATCGTGCCATACTTCTTCAAAAACGACGAAGAAAATGAATATTTGTCTGTTTCGAAAAGTACTTGAACATGATCTGGAAGGCCTTTGATTTCAACATGATGCCATACTTCTGGATCAATCATCGACTCATTGAGGGAAAAGTTTGACGACAATATAGTCGCCAGAAACGTACCCATTGGCTCAGCAGCATTATTGTGTGATCTGATAGTTGATGTAGTTAGTCTATGCGAACATCCCTGCAACGTTTTCAGTCTTGGAAGCCAATATCGACCGCACTATGCGTGAGATACAGGCTTAAATGATTAGACAAGTGGTGGAAAATTGGATCTCCATGATGTAGTTCTACGGACATTTTCCATCATTAATGCCATAGAATTATCTACCCAACAAAAAAAAATTACTCATTCCCGTATGTTAGGTATTTTAATATAAACTTCTATACCTCTTAAAAACCCAGCCTGTAACTAGTATTAGCGACATCTATTTGCTCAGAACGGACATACTTAGATCGAGTAGTCTTATTAAAGAAAATGTAACGGGTGATTCATTTAGATGTTATTTTTTTTTAAATTTTAAATAAAACCACTTAAAAAAGAATTGGATGCCGGAATATTTATTACGGCCCGAAAGAACAATCTCCGACATTTACTTTTTAAAACTAACTACATTCAAATGTTGGCCGCGACTACGCTGTATGTGGTCCATTCGGAAGGTTAAATTTTCCATCACTCTTTCCAGCATTTTCTACCGGTATCTCGGTAATGTAATGTCGAGTAATGTTGGCTTCTAAGTCTTGAATCGTAGCTGGCTTATCAACGAAGTTATTTGACTTATACATAAGCCCAAAGAAGAAACCCAGATGTGTTACATCACATGATCTAGGCGGCCAGTTGACAGATCCGAAACGCGAAATTAGCTGCTCACCAAAATGATTTCTCAATAAAGCCAATGTTTCGCGCACTATGTGTGCCGTAGCGTCTTTCTGCTGCAACCAAATGTCATCGCCATCACATGGTTCATTTTCAGGCAACAATAAGTCCGTTATCACGGTGCGGTTGCGCTCGTCATTGAAGGTTATGTTCTGTCCGGCATCATTTTTAAATAACCATAAACCACTAAACCACCAAAGAGTGCAGTTTTGTGGATGTAACGGTAATTCGACACGAAAACAGGGGATCTTCATTGAGCTATTGCAGAGCCCATCATTGACTGAAGTTGGATGTTGTAAGCCTTTAAACTAAGATGCTGGTCTAACATTCGCTAAGTTGTTCCATACGAGAGGCCAAGACACTCAGCTAGAGCCGCAATATTCTCCTTACTACGGACTGAATGTGATCTATCAACCAATAAAGTACACTGAGACTAAAATTATTAAAATATTATTAAAATTATTAAAAATATTGGACTTGGAAAATCGATAATGCACACCATATGTTGCTCGGAGTGCATGAAAAACATTTTTTACAGAACGCTGATTTTCGAAGTCTGAATTTCGGTGTGAGTCTCTCCATGATGCATTGTCAAACAATGCTTCACAGTCAGTCATATGTGTTCTGTGGAACAACAACCTCCAAATGATTCACTCATTTGTATAATATTGCAACGTTTCTGCTACCTCAATATGTAGGGTATGATGTAGTCAAAGAGACTTCGACTATTTTTTTTTTTTTTTTTTGTACAATTTGTTGCTGTGAGTTTGCAGCAGCATTTAATGTTACTTTTTTTACTTTTTATTTTAATTTCTTTTTTTTCCGAATTTGAATACAAGTAGGTGAAATGTCGTTGAACTCGCAACAGCAGCAGCAGCAGCAGCAGCAACAACAGCATCAGAGGTAGCAGCATTGGAGCAATCGCTGTCGCTGTTGTTTAAGCCAACGTGTTGTCGAAGTCGTCGAAATCGAAGCAACAACAACAACAACAACAAAAACAAGAGCAAAGTTGTTTGCTTTCAGCTGCTGCTGCTGCTGCTTCTGCTGCCGTTGTTGCTGTTGTTATTGTAATGTTGCTGCTTGGTAGTTGTAGACGTCGTGGCAGCAGCAGCAGCAAACACTGCTCATAAAGCGATCTGGTACTATTTTTAATTTTATATTATTTTTTTGTTGCTTAAGATTGAGTATCTTGTTAATTGAAATGCGGTTTTTCAATATAACATTCAAATGAACCCTTTTAGTGGCCGCGCCCTTCAACGCCTACGACTGCTGCAGTTGTTGTTGTTGTTGCTGCTGCTGCTGCTGCTGCTGCAACAGTGCAAAATATGCTGCTGCAGCAATAGCAACAACAAGGCAGCAACATTTATCAGTTGCAACTTGTTGTTGTTGTTGTTGTTGCAGTTTATGCTGCGACTGCGACTGCTGCTGCTGACGCTGATGCTGACGTCGACGTCAACAACATCAACATCAGCGTCAACGTCGACGTCGTTGGCTCGACTGGCATGGCATGGCATGGCATGGCATGGCAGTCTTGTGGCAGCCGGCCTGGCCTGAGTTCAATGCACTTGATTTGGCATACATTTGGCATTTTGTGTTATCAAACACACTCACACACACACACACACACACACACACACACACACACACACACACATACACATGAAGAGAGAGAGAGAGATAGAGAGCGAGCGATAAAGAGAGACAGAAATACAAAGTGAGAGAGCGAGAGAGATGAAGCATGCACAGACAGACACTGTGGCACACGCTCAGTCAACTCGCTTACTTGCTCGCCTGCTTGCAATCCAACTAGCTCAGCTCAGCTCAGCTCAGCCCAGCCCAGCCCAGCTCAACTGTTGCTTTGCTTTGAGATACATTGAAGCAATTGGAGGCAATTGAAAGGCGCAAAACTTATGCTGAGAGGTTTTTTGATTTTATTTTTTTTTTTTGTTTTTTTTTTGGATTTAGACTATACCCCCCTTCCCTTCATATATGATATAGTGCAAAAATTAGTATTAACAGTTTTACCAAAAATATTGTGCATGCATCGCACAGTGGTTAGCCGACCCCAAAACTAACAATTAATTCACACAAACAAGCCCTTTTGGGTTTTTATTGTTGTAGAATTTTTTTTTTATTTTTTTATTTGATACGAGGACAATTTTTAAATACAAGATAATTTTTTTTGCAAAAAAGATTTTGAATTCATCTGTTAGTTCGATACATTTAGTGCAGCGTTTCTCCCATTTCCTTTATCCCTTGCAAATATTTGGATTTCTCAAGGTTCTCAAAATATGTGCTTGTTTCAGTGTTGAACTCTTCATTCGGTTTGGAAACAGAAAATAGTCGCAGTTCGTAGCCCAATTTATGCACTGCACATGTGAGCACCTGTGCATTGACCCGGTGGCAGACCACTTTTTTCTCCACCAAATACGGTCGCCTTTGCTTCAAATCAATGTCAAATCTGTCCAATAGCTCTAAATAATATTCACCGGTGCTCGTTTTACGCTTTTCAAGCTATTCAACATGTGAATGACACAGCGTGCATCCCAAAAAATCACCGCCATGACCTTGTCACGTTTAACCCGCAAAGTCCACTGCTTTGAATGTTCTTTGGTCTCTGCTGATGGATGCATGTTTCGTCCATGGCTACGAAACGGTTCAAAAACTCGTACGGATTCCAGTTGAACATCGCCAAACGCTCGTTTAAAATTGTCACACGATTGCGTTTATGGTCGTGTGTGAGCACCCATTGCGTGAATTTATATGCATTCATATAAAATGCCTCATTAAAACAGCCTCAGCCATCTGACGCACTTTCATTCTCTGATCGTCCAATATCATTCCGTGAAGCAATGGCAACTGATCCATATTTGTTGCCATTGTGTCAATGTACACACTTAAGGCTTCTTTAAGAGCTATCTATAAAAAGCCGCCAATCATTTGGCCGATATTCTGCAAGACCCATTGCGAACAAACACCAATATCATTTTCCGAATGAAAAAATGGTAGCAAGTCTAGCTCTCTTGTCCGATAGAAATTCACTTTTGTAACTGACGCCAAAAAATTCGTTTCTTTTAATCTAGAAGCCAATACTTCTGCAGTGTCTTTACGTAGTTCAAGTTCCCTTATCAAATCATTTAATTCTTTTTGTGTAAAAAGGTTTGACTCTCTGTAGATGCTATGCCTTCGAAATCACTGTCACTATTCTGTTTGTCAAAAATTTCTTCAAATGATGGTTCACGGCTAGAACAAAATGTTAGAATAGGTACTTCCACTGAATGTGGTAAAGTTCTACTAGCCGATGCTATGTTAGGATAAATCATTTTTTTAACACCGCCGAAGTAACAGTAATCGAAGTGATTTTTTTGTTCTTTCCATTGCATATAGACACACCGAACCTCATACGATTTCTTTGACCACATTGACCCATTGTCTCAATTGTTCACCGCACATTTTACAAATAGTTTGGGGTATCCAAGGCTTCTTTTCATCCACAATTGTCAACTTGAAGTAAGAAAAATAAGCACTTTTTATAAAATATGTTATAGGTTTTCTGAACTTCTTAACTGTATATTCACTACAGATGTAACAAAATACCCTTTGATGTTTATGGGAAGCAACCGTTTATAAGAAGGCACCATAACATATTTCAGGTTGATATTGAATGCAATAAAAAAAGATTTTCCTACAAAACGACCAAAGTGGATGTGGGGTTTGTATGGTTTGTATGGGAGCTAGTAAGAAAAATATTCCTATATCTGGCTGCAATAAAAATAAGTCTATATATACAAATAGTAAGTGTACTTTATGGCATCTCCGTTGGCTACTTCAATGCGCTACAAACTTTCCGAGAAACTGTTAATACTAACATTTCACATTATGTGTGAATGGTATAAATAAAAAAAAATAAACTTTCTAAAGTGTTAAGTTGACGTTAACTACAAATGCGAGAGAAAACCTTGCTTAAAATTGATCGCTAGCATTGACGCTTGCATTCCCTTTATGCAATCTATTTCTAGATTGAATTTCGATGTTCCAAGGTGCCAGTTTTATCAGTGATAGAGTGGCTCCTTGATGTAATTATACTGTCTACATATATGGTTTTATATTATTTTATAAAGTACTATATTAAAAAGATATAATGCAGACCAGCTGCTGGCTTCGGTTCGGTTGATGCAGATTCTTTATGGCCTATGCCTATGGCCTATTATAAAATCGAAGCATAAAACTCCAAAAGAACCAAAAGCAAACGAATATGCATGAAGCAAAGAACGCACTTGCAGATACTCTTAACAAATAAACCACTCACTCATTCGAAATGACTCCCAACGCAGTTTTTGTGGGTAATTTAAAAAAAGTTATTAAGCTTTTCTTTTTTGTGATTTTTTTTTTTTTTTTTTTTGGCCATTGTGGCTTTGGGTTGGTTTTGGACACTCGAAACGAAACTGTTTGGTTAATAGATTTGTTAGTCGGTCGGTTGGTCGGTTGGTTGGACGTTACTGGCTACCGTTTGATGGGTTCTTCATTCGTCTTTAGTTGGAGACAATGAGACAACAGTCAGTCAGTCAGTCAGTCAGTCAGTCATGTGCGTGTGTAAATACTGAATACTGTCTTTGCTTACGGTTTTAGCCAAATTTACCGTTTCTTTATTCTTATTCTTAATTTTGGTTTCAGGCAATGCCAACCAAACATGGTGAAGTTTGTCCGACGAGCCTCTATAGTAGGCCTAAAAAAAAAAATTATTGTACAAAAAAATATAAAAAAGAAACAAGCAAAGAAGAAAGACACACTGAAAAAATTTAACAAAGAAAGTTAAGTTTGCGATTGTTCGTTCAGTTGCCAGCTGAAGCAAGTTAATGCGAAAGACATTGGAGAGCTAAGAAAACTATGCATACATACCCACATTGGTATATCTATCAGTAGGCCTAATGAATAATTGAGAAGAAGTGCGAGCGGCATTTATCACTGTGAATGGTAGTACACGCGAATGACGAAAGCAGTTTGCCCAACTCAGTGTGACTGCAGCACGTTTAAATAATGATGAAGTTTTTACTGATACGTCCAGTCGTGACATGTTACACATACCATTAAAATGGTTAAACTTAAAAAAATGTTAAAACATAAAAAGTCAGTTCAAAACAGTATTGAGGATTAAAAATAACAACCCACAAAATGTTTTGCGGCTTGTGGGTGACCTATTTTTGATACCATTCACACATAGTGTGAAATGGTATTATCAGTTTCTCTGAAAGTTTGTAACGCATTAAAGGAGCCATCGTAGACCCCATAAAGTATATATATTCTTGATCAGCTCGACGAGATGAATCGATCTAGCCATGTCCGTCTGTCCGTATGTCTGTCCGTCTGTCTGTCCGTCTGTATGTTGTTGCGCATTTTTTGGGGACCAATTTTTATGCTATCCAGTTCAAATTTTGCACATATACCTCCTTTTATTGTAGTTTAATAGAGTACCAAGATTGACCTGCCACGCCCACTATTTGGGGTAGCTCCCATACAAACATACTGCCCACTTTTGACTTTTTGTAAGAAAACTTCTTTATTAAAGTCTATATTAGGTTGAAATGCAATGTGGTGCCTTTTTATGGTCAGCCGCTTAACATACATAGACTAACGGGCCGCCCACCTTTTGGGGTAGCTCCCATACAAACCTATGGTCCACTTTTGACTTTTTGTAAGAAAAACTTTTTATTAAAGTCAATATTAGGTTGAAATGCGATATGGTGCCTTTTAAGAGACAGCCGCTAAACATACATAGACAATTGGGCGTGGCCCGCCCACTTTTTGAGGTAGCCCCTATACAAACCTAACGTGCAATTTTTTGTTTGTCTATGAGACAAATTTGTTTTTTCATCAAAAATTCATTGACTTTTTTGGACTTGTGAGGTGGTGCATTATCATGCAATAAAAACAGCTGCTTTTCTTTGGAATATTCGGGACTTACACGTAGAATTTTCAACCACAAACGATGTAAAACTTGTAAATAATATTCTCCATTGACAGTTTGACCTTCTGGAATAAATTCCTTGTGAACAATACTCTTGGAATCGTAGAAAGTTATCTACATTGTCTTGTTGCTTGAATTCTGAAAATGTATTTTTTTTTTTTGGTTTTGGCTCGTCTATAGACTTCCATTCCAGGAGCATATTTAAAACATTATGCTTCATCATCAGCTATGATTGAATCAAGAAAATCGGGATCGTTTTCAGCTGTTGAAATGATGTCTTTGCATTGCTCTACACTAGCGATGGGCACGAAATTTTTAATCGGGAGCAGTACAACAACATCTACAACAAACAGAGTTTTTGAAATCATAAATCTAAGCAAAATGAGCACTTCTATGATTCCCTCGCTGTATTGTTGTTGTTTGGTTTATTAAAGTAAAAAAAATGCACACTGAAAAAACTTATTGTAACCACTTAAATCACTTAGTGCAATCACTTAGTGCAATCACTTAGTGCAATCACTTAGTGCAATCACTTAGTAAAAATCGTAGCACATCAAAACCTACTTCGCTTTCTTACTCAGTGTACAAGACGCGGCAGAAATCATAATTCATAGCAAAATGAACACTTTTATGACGGTCCGAAAATCGTGTGTGGTTGTTGTTTCGTTTTCGGCTGTGCCGAAAGTTGTTGTTGTTGTTGTCTCGTCGAAAATCCCAAGCATGCAAATGTAACGGTTTGAGCACTCAGAGCAACGAGAGCAAGGGCTTGGCCACCGCTGCTCTACACGTGCGATTTTCTTATCATCATTTAACTGATGTGGCACAAACGTGCGCACACCTTTCTTTTACCCAAATTTTCAGTTAATATATTGTAGATTCTTTTGTCAGCATTCTCACAGTGAAATTCGCAACTTCTTTTAATAATTCGTAAGTCTTAGCAAATTTTTTACCCAGTTTAAAACAAAATTTTATAATTGACCTTTGGTTTTTACGACATAATTACAAAAACTGCTGTCATTTAAACGTGTGTCACTTTGTAACCTATCAAACGATTAGCATGAAATTTGCTGCTTTCGAAAAAGAAGAAAGAAGAAAAATGTACCTCTCTAGCACTGTCAATATTTAATAGATGGCGCTACGTGTTCTATGATTTAAATTAAAAGTTCGGTTATTTTTAGATCCACCTTTTAATCTTACTTTTGCAGTGTATATTGACATGCATTTTGAAGGAAGATATACTTTACATATATAGTAGTAGTTGTGCCCCACCAACTTTATGGATAGCTCCCTTACAAATCCACCATCAACTGCTTTTCGGTTTTCGTATGAAAAAAAAAAATAGAATTTTATTTTGTCAATGTTGGTTTCTGAAAAAGTTCGTCACAACTATATATTAATGGGTGGATTTCAGTCAGTTTTAAGGATAGCCAACACCCCCCCCCCCTCCTAATAAAGACCCACCATTCATGCTGCAGTTAGAGTTGAAGCCAATGTATGCAAAATACTACGAGTAATACATCAAATATTACTCTCTCTACTTTTAGAAATTTTATAAATCTTCATATCAGACCTTGTTTCTAAGGCATTACATTAAATATTTCACAAATTTGCACAGCAATTGCGCGCTTCCCCAAGCATGCAATTGATTTGTACAATCAAACAAACATGATCCACACCATGATCAACAACTGTGAGAGTCTTTAGTAATCTCGGGATTCAAGCACGCGTTCGACTGCACCTACATACGAGTACGAGTACGAGTACGAGTACTCGTAAAACATTTAAACTTTTCATTTTCTTGTTTTCATTGTCAATAAAAAATCGCGCGCACGATTTGCAATAAAATTGCGATAACTTTTTTACCAAGCATTTTTTCTTTTTTTTTATTTAATATTATTAATATTTATAAAAAAAAAAATAAAAACATTATATGACAAAAAAGTTTCCCCACTTGTTGATAATCGATTCGGTTGCGTGCACGTTTTTATTTGACAAACAAAAACTTGACGAAAAAATTTCTCTTCCTTGTAAAATGTTTGTCAAGCTTAATGAAGCGTTTTTTTTTTTTTTTTTGATTTTTTTTCTTACTGTCTCCACTGCTGCCACTGCTTCGCTTGTCAGCTCGGCTGTCCACTGTATCTATGTCTGTCTGTCCGTCCGGCAGTCAGTCCGTGTGTATGTGTGTGTGTATGCGTAAGCGAAAGCATGACCTACCTTCAGAAGAAGCTTCGCTGCTTATACGCATACAGAAAAAAAAAAGCGAAACAAAAAATGTATCTGAAATTAACAAAAAATAAAATAAAATTCGTTAAATAAAAATTGTTTGCAATTCTACATGCACCGATCCGATCAGAACCGATCCAATCCGATTGGATTGGATTCAAACCGCATTCAGCACTTGCATGTGAAATCGAAGCAAGCAAACAGTGTAATCCAATGTACATAAGTGGGATGAAGTTTGAATCGATATTAAATCGAACTAAACTAACCTGTAACTGGAGCACTTATCACCTTTTAAAGCAGAATAAACGAAGATGTTTGCCGGATCGACAGCAATCAAGTGTATTTGCATAAGTTGAGCCGCACACATAAATTCCGTATGCCATATTTATGATTTTATGTTATGCAAAGACTTCATATTAACCAACAAGTTTCAGGTGTGCGCGACTATGAAATACCACTTGTCCAGTTGTAAGAGATGCACCATAGATTATTATGGAAGTTATACTCTACAGTAATCCGTTGTGGACATACAAGCTATGATCTAAAAATAACCGAACTTGTAATTTAAACCATAGAACACGTAGCGCCATCTATTAAAAGTTTGGCAGTGTTTGAAAGGTACATTTTTTCTTCTTTCGAAAGCAGCTAAGTTCATGCTAATCGTTTGACAGGTTACAAAATGACACACGTTTTAATAACAGCAGTTTTTGTAGTTATGTCGTAAAAACTTAATGGAATAAAGAGCAAATGTTAAATTTTGTTTTAAACTGGGTACAAAATTAGCTGAGACTTACGAATTGTTGTTGTTGGTGATGAAACATGGTATTTTAAATATGTTCCTGAAACTAAGCGACAATCTGTGTAGAATGAAAGTCAAAAGACAAGCCAAAACCTAAAAAATTGCGTTTTCAGAAGTCAAGAATCAAGACAGTGTTGATAACTTTTTATGATACCAAAGGTATTGTTCACAAGCCATTTGTTCCAGAAGGTCAAACTGTCAATGGAGAATATTATTTCGAAGTTTTACATCGTTTGTGGTCGAGAGTTGTACGTGTTAGGCCCGAATATTCGAAAGGAAAGCATGATAATGCACCACCACACAAGACCAAAAAATTCAATGAATTTTCTGTATTGTAATTTGGGATTCTTCCCAAAAAACAACTTGGCCAGCTCAGCGAAAAATTGAGTAAATGATTCCACCAAGAAATGTGCACAATTCAAAAGCGCTTCGAGAATGGCGCCAAATCAGAATTACTGCTGGACATTTAAGAGACACACTGGCGATTGGTTGCAATAACTGAAGAGATCATCAATTATTTTTAACTTTCATGAATATAAAAATAATTGTGAAAACCACAAGTTTGAAGAGTGAAGGTAACTATAAACGATCCAGAGAATGTTTTTTTTTCACACCTGGTTTCATATTGACACATTGCTTTATATTACAACTGCAACTTTGCTGCCAGTCAGCTTTACTATTTTGTATAGGTTTCACTGCTGCGATTTGCTTTATCCCTGCCGGATCATATATATATTCTATCATATACATACGCAACTCTGACATTACGAGTTGTATCGATACTTTTGCTGGCGCCAAACGACACAAAATGACCACAAAATGTTGATGAACTTTCATTTCGGAAACCTATTAGCAAAAACATTTAAAAAAAAAAGCGTTTCTGAAGTTGTCTTAGACGCCGTTCAACGAAAATTTCTGTTGAGCATGTTAAAATTCGTTCATCCATGAACAGAAGCGAATCCAAACCATTGTCAGTTTTCTTGTAGTTTGCAAATCTGGCTAAAATTCATAAAAACCATAACTTTTGCAGGATCAACTGATTTACTTAACTGCATTGAACTTATCTCGGTGTCTATAATAAATACAAAATAAGTTTAGGGCAATAGATCGCCCTCTAGTCACGCCGCCTATCTATCGGCCTGGGATGATCAGATTTTGTATATTTTAACATTTCCTGAATTTACGTCCTTTTCTATGGTAAACAAAACGTCTCGGACTTATCAGTATAAAACTTCATTATTGTGGTCTTTTTTCACTTAAGTAGACTACTGTGCACGTTACCAATTTAGCGCAACCTTCAAACCAATATCTTAAAGATTGAAGCAGTAGGGAGCATACGAGTACAGATAGACAGACAAGCAAACAAAGTCAGTAAATTATAATTTTGTGCACATTCTGTGTGAAGAGTATAAAAACAAATCTCCGTTTTAGCATAATTTATTTCATGACCTTAAAGAGTAATTTCCTCATACTTCCTTCCTGTCGTACAATAGAGCAACTTACTAAGTTTTTGTTTTCACATTGCTTATTTCTGCCTGACCTGACCCATCGAAAAAGAAAGGAGTGGAAGAGTGAGCAATCTCGCCTGCCTTTCG
Source organism: Leucophenga montana (assembly GCA_035044765.1). Taxonomy (NCBI): domain Eukaryota; kingdom Metazoa; phylum Arthropoda; class Insecta; order Diptera; family Drosophilidae; genus Leucophenga; species Leucophenga montana. The sequence continues at coordinate 298,865 of JAWNNQ010000712.1, forward strand.
ATGTCGACGAAGTTGGAGCATATTATACTGACATAATTTCAAATATTTTAAGTTTAGTTTCGGTCCCGGAGTTTCTCTCAATGTCGCTGACTGCAATTTAACCATTCGTTTCTGTTATATAGTACAATCTATTTCCTTATTTTTCGTCCAAAGTTGTTCCCTCTCGCATGCGCCAAACGGCATGGTAAACAGAATACCATGGAGAAATCATTTTAAGAGACAGATTCACACAATTGTCAGTATCTTAAATGGTGAGAGCGTTAGATGCGAACAGAGTTTAATAATTTTTTTACTTCTGTACTTTGCCCAGTGAAAACATATTAACGGGAAGGGAAATTAAAGAGAGGAAGCATACAAGGTAACGACGCACAGTGTGCAACTTTTCTTTCTCTCTCTCTATCTCTCTATCTCTGCCTCTCTCTCTCTCTCTCTCTCTCTCTCTATCGCTCGCTATATATACATCTCTCCGCTCATCTTCGTTACGTATTTCATTTGTTTACACGTGCTGTGATTAGCATTGTAAATGTTCACAAAATAAAAATTAAATTTAAAATGTACGAACTAGTGTCTACAGTCACTTAAGAAGGTCATATGCTGCTAGTCACAGGAAAACTGAACAGACGCAATTTTTTGTTGTGAATGGAAAACTATTTTGCCAATCACTTTACAAGTTGACAAAGTGTGTGCTTGCACTTTCTTTAAATACTCGTATTAAAAAGAAAAGTAATTAAGTAGTTTTTCATTCTATTCAAGTAACTTTTGAAATTTGAATAATTGATTACACAGCTAAAGTCGGAGTACACATAAATAGTAAGTATGTATCTAATTTCACATTGTGATGTGAATGTGACATATAGATCTGTTTCGTCGCAAAATCTGCATGAAATTTAGTTTTAGAATGAGATTTCTGTGTCAACCCCAATTAAAATTAAATTATAATAGCAAATTAATGTTTCCTTTTATGCGTCTTACATTTCCAGTATAGATATGCATCCTTTAATATATTTGGCACTGAAGCGTCTAGAACAGCCATGGATACAATATGCTATAATTCCCATACTTCTCTTTCTGGGTTGGGCAGTCGTGAAATTTATTGAGTGGGCATATAGCCGCTTGACTGAAGAAGAAAAACATCAACTACAGATGAAATTTCAAGAGTTTATGAACCAATGCGTAGAGATATTGGTCAATCAGGCTGAGTATTTAGAAATTGAAACGGCAAGGCTTGAAACTACGCACGCTGGAAATATACATGTTGGAAATCGCAGGGTTTACCCACGTGGCGCCAGAGTAGAGTTACCATCGGTGGTGTTCTCATTGCTGTTTGTTCTGATTGTCGCGATTGTGTGCCACGTGCTGTTAGAAAGAACCCCATCGCCAAAAATGTAATCGGTAATACCGAAAATAAGAAAAGCAAAATAAAAAATTAAAAAATCAAAAATAAAAAAAAAATTAAAAAAAAAAAATTTATCAATATTTATACTAAAAACAAGTGAGGAAAGTCTAATAACAACTCACACACATTGCTATATATGTTCAAAATACCACCCTGCACAGAGACTTCTATGTTCCGTAGATTATGGACCAGATCTGTTTCTTCTCAGCCAGATACAAAGAGCTTCTGTTAATCTACCCAAACCACCTGACCAGAAATTTTTCTGAAACAGCACCAATTAGACGCTTAAAACGGCGCCATTTTGGTCATCTTATACCTTAGATGGCCCGCACTTGATCAAAGATAAACACTCGCCGACTATGTAGATCTGCTTCTACTCCTTCTACTATTTTCAATTGGTTTTCACAAATAGACAGTCAGGTTCCCGAGGAAGGTTTAGGTATATACAAGTTTATAATAAGTTTATAACAAGTTTATAATACACTCTGTAGAGAAGGTGCAACTAACCAGCTGGTTGATGTCCTTGACAAATGCAAGGCTAACATCACCGCAATACACGAAATGCCTTCGATAGAATAGAGTTGTTCTAAAAATAGCATCATGTGCCATCTTCTATAGTTGCCTTGCGAGCAAGCACGAATTTGGATGCGGTTTTGTGATTAGTAGGAAACTACGTGCGATAGAAATTAAGTTCAAAAATTCGATCAAAAGGTCAAGCGTCTGAGCGAATGTTTTAAGTTCGATATTTCTTTTCATTCTACAAAGACGAAAATGATGACAGATGCACAGTACTCACAGAGTCGATGGCGAATTCACATCTCTAACTTACTTGCAGGCGTTGAAGCGAACAATGGCCACCCATAGCGAAGTATTTATGGTACCATCAGTTGCTGATGGCTTTCTTGTAGAGCGGACGATAAGAAGGTCGTTTTAGTAATCGACTCGGATGTGCTGTTAACTGAGTTAAGGTGGCCGGTGGCGAAGAGCTTGTAAGGCATATGCACTAACTTTTATGCAAGATATGATAAAAGATATGAAAGATATGTCCAATTATTGGAGTCTCAGTGTTATTTGTTCAAGAAATGAAATGAATTTTATATATACTATCGCTACTTTGGTTTATGAGAATAGTTCCATCAACGTGGATGGAATACATTTTACGACATTTTATCATTAAATTTTCGAAAAATTCAAAAATTTATCCCAATCCAGATCAAGTGCATTTAAAATAGTATTCATCAGAATAAAAGTGTGCCAAGGACTTCGTAGTAGATCTTACGCATTTTTTTCATCAAATTTCAGTGGCCAGATAGTAAATCAGTCATCGCTACCTTGGTTACTCTGTTAGATCTTTTGTCTTCTCGTGTGGTTTCCTCAAAGTCAATGTTATGTAAAATTATTTGAATTGTCGAAAATAGTTTATAATTTGGCATTATTGCTGAACTCCTTAAGCCTTTGGAACGAAGTTTCAATTAAAGCTATTGTGCTATATATTATGTTATCATTGCTTTGTAGCTGTTCCAAGAATGAGTTTATATTCGTCATGCAGTACGCGATATAAACAAAAAATAAAGGATGGCTACACGAATTTTTATGTTTTCAGCTTGTAAATATGCGCTACCACTTGAATTTATCGCTATAAGAATAACTGACAAAACTGTTCCATTTTGATTGATGTAATTCTTTTTGAGAACTAATGTGACTAACAGTGAATGTCAAGAATTACTTCCAGAAATAATACTGTATACAATTTTTGACGTATCAAAGAAATCATGCACTAACGGCAAATTCTAAATCGTATGGCCACACAGCCTTACCCACCGTGTAATATGTAGACGGTTGAAGCCACAAACGGATGCACTGTTAGGACAGTACCAGTGTGGATTCAGAGCAAAAAGTTCGACCAGTGACCATATTTTCACTCTACAACAATTCCTGGAAAAGACCCGTGCGTAAATCAATGAAAGACATCACCTATTTGGTAACTTTAAGCCCGCTTACGATACGCCGAAAACGTTTTTCAACGCCCTATTCTAAAGATCGTTCGTCTTTGCATGTTGACGCTATCACACACACACACACAAAGCATTGTCAGAGTTGAATAGAACCTCTCTGAGCTCGTTGATACTAATAAAGGTTTTAGGCAGGGTGACGCTAGTAATCTCCTGATGAAGTACATAAAACACTGTTGCCCAAAACGTAGAACGGTCTGGCATGATCTTACATAAGGTAGTAATGCTAGAAAACGTAGTGCATTACCAAACCATTTGATTTTATAACATTTCAAGAATTCAGTATGATAATATATACGAATTGAATGTGAAATAGTAGAGGTAATAGAAATTGCTTACACACAGAGTGCAAAATTTCAGATGCAAATGTTAAACGTATCTACATATAAATATATGTTTATAGTAAGTGATGTTGTTGTTGTTGTTGCTGTTGCTGCTAACGTTGTGCATAATGATGATGATGATGATGATGATGCATACATGCAGCATCTCTTTTAACTAGTATATCGAGTAAGTACGTTTGATGCTTTCACTTCTTTGCATTGCTACTACTTTTCCTCTTCTACTACTACTACTTACTACGATTACTACTACTACTACTGGTGCTTCTTGCATCTACTTCTCACATGCATACTTCGTTCATATCACTTCATGCATTCCAGCTGCTGCTGCTTCCGCTGTTCGAAATGCATATTTGCATCCGTTTACAAAGACTTCGAATGCGCAAATTAACGCGCGAGAAAGAAAGTGTCGCTGCTTTATTACTAATAATAATAAAAATATCTGTTATTAATATTAATATAGCTATAAAAAAGTGCGAAATGAAAACAGAAAAAAAAAACCTACAAAAATTTACTCAAATCTATTACATTAATATGTAGTAATAAATATTAAAATTGCAATTAATTCATCAAGCAATCAAAAATCAGCGTAGGCAAAGCCAAAGCCAAACCAAATACAATATATACATAATCATTAGCATAAAAAAATTAAACAGAGATATAGCTAAACAGATACAGATACAGAGATACATAGTTACAGATACAGATACAAGCATACACAGTCAGGCGCTACAGGCACACAACAGCAACAGCAACAACAACAACAACAACAACAACGACAGCAAACAGCAAACAGCAACAGCAACCAAAGCAACAACCACAACATTATTATAAAGCAAGACATTTCAAAAAGTCGGTGACTGTGGCACTGAGTTAGTAGTGCGTTAAGTCAACGAACGCTGTCGCGCAGGCGCTAAGCGATGTCGGACGTCGCTGCTGCCGCAAGCTTTGCTGTTGCCGCTGTCTCGCTGTCTCGCTGTTTCGCTGACTCGCTGTCTCGCTGTTAGCGTTGGCGCAAACGCAAACGCAACAACAACAGCAACATGAGCAGCAACAGCAATAGCAACAGCATTAAAAGTGGCAGTGGCAGCAACAACAACTGCAAAACAGCTGCGCGCGAAATAAACAGCATAGCTTACATGTATGATACAAGACACAATTCGAAAGTATCTGTAACCATTTAAAAGAAATAATATGATATAGTACCAAACAATTGTAATATCCTACTAATACGAGTATATTATAAACGCGAAACTTTGTATGGATGAGTGGATATGTGAATGTTTGTTACTCTATCATGCAAAAAACTACTGAATGGATTGTAATGAAACTTTACAATAATAAAGCTCATATATCAGAATAGCACATAGGCTATAATTTATGAAGATTATATTAACGTATTTATTTAATTTGTTTAAAACAAACACAGCGCAAACATTTTAACCACATCTGCTGCTCTGAGTAGGCGACAACAAGCTGATAGCTACAAAATCGTCTAGCGTTCATGTGTTTGCCATTCTGATCATTCGCGATCGGTTACCAACTTTACCTGTTCTGATCATTCTCGATCGGTTACCATCTTATCAGTTATATTAACTCTAATACAATATTCATGCTTAACCCTAATACAATATATAACCGTACATACTAATATATATGTTTACAATATATACATATGAGAATAGGTCGTTAAGTATTTTTCTCCCTCCTACCCCCACCCCAATTTTTTAATCGAGATTTTAGAATTTTTGTATGAACAATTTTATTACCCGAGGACTCATGAAGAAGAGCGAAGTGGGGAAGGGAGAAGGGCAGCAACGCGCCAGTTACTGACTAGTGTTCCTAATAAAATTCAGCAATCATACGATGGTCACTATTTATATATTGTGAGCGTTGACAAGACTAAGTGTTGTTAGGTGTCAGCTGACATAATGAATAAACTTATTCAGAACATTTTGTGACATTTGTGTTGTTTGCAGTGAAAATATTTTATTAAATAAAAACACTTCAAAAAAAAGATAAAAATATTCACACTGTCAAAATCGAATTTTCAAATCACAACGGGTAGAGCATCTAATTCGTAATATCTAAAAATTGTCACCTGTTAAACAATTTTCTTATACAATTTCCTGCAAGATCATGACCACTTGTCATAAGTTATGACCATTTGCCGCTGGTCATCTCGCACTTCCGATACTGTGACCTACTCCAACCTACCACACTTTTTTATGGTCATAAGTTCAAACATTTTCACAAACTTTTTCGAATTTTCGAACTTAGTGTAGACAGCATGCAAAATAATTTATCTCATTATTATTTATGAATATGTTTATCTCTTTGCGAATTGATTTTTATATTATTTTCATTAACCTTTCGAATTTCGAACTCAATTTTCGTTTTAACGAATTCAATTTTCGTTTCATCGAATTTTCAAATGACAACGAATGCTTCAAAAACATTGTTGCTGATATTGAAACTGATATTGCAAGTTCGCCAAGTGACATATTGTGAGATTGCGGCCTTGTTAGGCATTAGTTCCAACTTGAAAAGATTTTTTCTAGTTGGATACCACATTATTTGACAAAAGTTTAATTTGCATGTATCGATTAGTACAAACAAATGCTCAAGAAATCAATGCCGATGCTTCAAAAAACCCGTTTATGATTGCAATAGTTAGTATAGCATGGATCTATGCATAAGAGACTGAAACTTAACTTGTAATCGACGTATGACGTATGGCTGTTTCATGATGATTAACAAATCATATGTTACACAAAATGTTAAAAATTGTTGAAAATCCAAGACTTTGCTTTGTTTCATTTTGGATACGGATTTTCATTTTAATGCGAAACTGGATGCATAAACTTATCAGATTTTTTCGGGTAATCCAATCGCATAGTTTTTCCAAAGCCATATTTTTTACTTAAGCAAAAATAGCAATCAGTGACGTGACACAGTGGTTTCGGTCAATTGTGCATAACTTCGTTATCTTTCCATAGATTTAACTCAAAAGTAGCTTGTTTTCCTCGTAAAAAGTCCTTTTTTATGATAAACTAACCAGTTTAACACGTCTCACATTGATTTTATGAATTTTTGATTTAAATGTTGATACAAAAAATATTACTTTATCGTCATATTTCTTACTATGGTTCCGTAACTAGCTAGCCGATTGGTCAAGTTCTTGAACAAAACTTGTAAGTAATTTAATTATCTTTGATTTGGTGTTTTTCATTAACTAGATCCGGTATTCGTAAAATGAAATATGTTAAATTGTAAAAGAGAATCTGTGAAAAAAATTGGAACATTTTTTCAAATCTCTCAAAATCCTATCCATTGAAACAACTCTTTTAGCGATTTTCGTGTTCAGCAGGTCAAACTATATAAGAAAAAGAAAAAAAATAGTAACATGCAAATAAAAGATAGCAACCTATACATTGATTTCTTTTTTTTTTTTTGTTTAACGTTTCAAAACTTTTCAATCAGTTCTTGCAAAAGCTGAGCAAAGTTTATTTCGTTTTAAGCTGCGCGCATATCTCAGCTTGGTTTGTTGATTGGTTCGTTGGTTGATATTTGCCGTTTCATGTTGTATTCATGTGTGCTTCATGGTTCATGCCCCTTTGCCGCACAGCGGCCTACTGCAGACAACAGCACCGGTAGCGGTAGCAGCACCAGCACCAGCACCAGCAGCGGCAGCGCCGAATTCAAATCCGCCTATTCTGCATATTTTGGCAGCGGAAGAAATCCGCACAGAGCGCGCAGCCACACCGCTCATAGGGTGGAGTGGTGCACTATGCGGCAAGAGGTGTCAACTCTGGAGTAGCGTGCTGCAGAGTGAAGTGCTGCGTGCTGCAATGTTGTGTTGCACGTTGCCAGTGCCCAGTTGCCAGCGTACGACCTCAACACTATGAAACAAAAAAGTTGCGTGGTCGCAGTCAGCGTAGCTTGTTTGCAAAAAAAAAAAAAAACAATCAAAAAAAAAAAAAAAAAGAAAAAGGTAAGAAACACTTTACAACTTTTTGTTTTCTGTGGGTTTTTGGCAAACCCCTCATTGGAGTTTATTGAACTCAATACACTAACTTCCCAGACAGTCAGCCAGTCCGCCAGCAAAGCAGAGCAGCAAAGCGCAGAGCAAAACGCAACGCATACAACGAAGCGTACAAACGGATTGGATTGGTTTGGTTTGACTCTTCCAAGCGCTGTGATGATTGCTGGTCGCGGTCGCGGTCGCGCTCGGTCTTTCGGTTTACTCTAGCAGTTTGACTCTGGCAGACTTTCTCCGGAGTCGTCATCAACTTTTTTTCTTTTTAGAGACGTAGAGTGAACGCTTGTGATCGTCTTCATAGTTGTCTTTGCTGACGTTGTCAAACATCAGCAGCAGCAGGAGCAGCAGCAGCAGCAGCAGCAGCAACCATCACCAATCACATTGTATTGTGTAGTACATCATTAACATTTTAACTTTAGTTTACGATTTACAGTAGATTCTAATTATAAAAAATTACTTATGATACTTTTATTATACTTGTACGAAATGGCTGCGATAATAGTTACGTATGCGACATGTTGACAGCTATGGCTTAAATACATAAATATAGAAAAATTATTACGAATTGCAATGGAGATGAATATATCTTTTTTGAATATAACAATTGTTGTTTGATAGAGCATACTCCTTACACTTTATAAATATATACACATATTTCTTGAGGTATTATTACAATAGATACGCACTTCCCGCGGTGCTCAGTAGAGCTCAATCTATTAGAACCGCTGGAAACAGTTTGGCCGCACTTGTCGCCAGAGATATCTAAAAGAGATAAGATCAAATGGGCGATAGACATGTTTCAGAACTACAAATCGCCGTGTCTGACTAGATTATGCCCAGCCCAACACCAGCAAATGAAAGAGCATATCATACAATGGTTACATGCGATCTCAATAAGCTGTCTTAGGCTCAAAGACGAATCCAGAACGCTCTCTTGGAGGAGGGAACTCTACTGGAATAAAAAAAACCGTGAAAATATGACCATGCCTTATAGGCATACCAATTTTAAATGCTAAATTACATTTTCTTTGCCTATTATTTTATGAAAATGAATATAAAAAATTGTTATACTGAACAAATATGCTGTGAGGGAGGGGGTGTAACGTTCTCCAGTTCCCTACCCCTAGATCCGCAAGTGTTAAGAAGTTAAGATAGTTCTTATACCCTGCACCTATAGGGTAAAAGTCGCTGTAAAGTACATTATATATTCTATATAGTACTATATTCCTGATCAGCATCGGATGACGTGTCGATATAGACCAGTACGTCTATCTGTCCGACCGCCTCTTTGAACGAACATATCTCAGAGACTATAAGAGTTACAGACTTCAAATTTGGACATTTAGACTATCCTTTTCAGATAACTAGTATTAAATGAACATGCCAAACCCACTTCAATGCGCAGCTCCCATACAAATGTGGCCCCCAGTTTCAAGTTTTAGTATGAACTTTTTTTTGGTTTGTTTTACGCTAGAAACGCCAAATTTGATACATCTTACGTCAACCCCAATCGGTTTACAATAAGGCATAGCCCCTACAAGCTTGTGAGAGGTATTCATTCGAAACTCAGTGGAACAAAAGGGGAATCCTGTCTTTCCCGCTAAAAAGATCCAACTCTGTTTTTGAGGTGTTTACTTCTCAATCACATTTCTCTCTACAAATTGACCATCAGTGGCTAGCCCTGGGTTTGAAGGTATTTTCTCTTGCATAGAATGGCAACATCTTTCACATAGGCCTCTACTTGACAGCCTTCTGTTCGATGGACCTTAACTACCTTAACAATATGTTTATTAGTAAGTTCCAAATATATGTGTGATTCCTATAATGTGCTTGAATATGGAAACGATTGACCACCAATTGAGGACTTCACATAGCTGTAACGAATTGCTGGTTCCTGTAAAACCATTGCACAAAAGAACCTGCAATATCGAGGAAAACTAACAGGATGCTTTAGTTAGGTTAAGCTGGCAGCCGGCAGAGCAGTTTACTTAGCCCTAAAGATGCCTTTCTGATACCACTGAATATTATTACATATCTACATTTTATTTCAATCAATTTGTGGAGTCAATGAATCTAAATAGCAGCCGAATCTTCACGGTGGCTAGATTTCCCAAGGAATTATGTCTAGTTCAGCAAAGTGCGGCACATTAATACTTGCAGCTTCTATTATAAGTCTTCTCATTCTTAGTCTTAGCTTCGCTGTATTCAAGTTGATTCAATCAATTGTTGGCCGCGTCATGAAAGTGACAGGATGCTAGCACATGCCATACCATCTGAAGCAATCATTGACTTTTTGAGGGAAGAGTTTGACGACAACATAATCTGTAAGTTTGTGTGATCTGACAACGCTGGACTATGTTTACTGTGTGGTTACTTGGCATAGTTGATCTATGTGAATAAGCCAACATCGATTTCAGCCTTAGAAGTCAATATGGAGCGCATCTATTCGTCAGCTATGGTCTTAAATGATTGAAAAAGTGTTGGAAAGTATAACAAACAGTATACAGCTCGACAGCCGGCAAACGTTTATTTCAATTTAAAGTTCCATAAATATTTTTTTACGTTTGGTAATACATGATATTGTTTTTATTTATTTATTTAAAATTGCAACTAAGTATATAAAACAGTCGCTTAATACAATATAAAAATGTAAGTTAATACATAAATTAAAACTAACTTAAAACAAGGAGAGAGAAGTTGCGGACACTCAGACCCGTTGGAGGAATTTTTGTTTGGCACGCCATGTTGACCGACTGTGCCCCTTTACTCACAGCCTGGGCAGTGGTCCAAGAGGGCGCAGTTACAAAAAAATAAAGAAAAAGGAAGTTGCTAAATGAAATTTACAAATTTATTTAATAGTGATTTGTCAGTACAGAGTTTTTTACGAGTACATAGTGTAAGGAAAAGCTATAAGAAAAATAGGAAGAAAACTTATTGTAGATAGAAGAAAGAGTTCGGAGTGAAATATTGAGCGCGTAATTTGTCTTACAAAACGGCAACTTTATTGGCACGAAGTATTTAGTAATATGAACTGAAGTAAGTAGGGAGAACCAATCTTCCCAATAAGAATTTTATGAGGCAGATTAAGGGGAAGATTCAATTCAGGATACCAATTGAGACTCCTAAGAGCAAAGAGAAGAAACTGTTTTTGAACTGAGTCAATACGATACTCGTGAATAGCATAGTATAGGTTCCAAATACAGAAGCCAAATTCTAAAATCAGACGAACAAAAGAAGTATAGAGGAGTTTAGTGGTACTATAAGGGTTATTAAATTCGTTAGAACAACGCTTAATAAGGATACCTAGGTCATTAAAACAAAACTCTCTCCCGAAAATGGTTTTCTGCGATGAAACGTCATACACTTGCATATAGAGAAATTTAGATTAAGAAAATTTAGACGACACCATGTATAAAGTGTGAATTTAAATCAGTCTGCAATAAACTCTGCTGCCAAAGATCAGAATATGACAAGCATAATTTAACATCAACTGCATACATTACAGTATGGGCATGATTGATAGACAAAGGAAGATCATTAATATAAATGTTGAACAATATTGGACCTAGGGGGCATACCAGAAGAAAGAAAAATAGTTTTAGACAAACAATTGTTAAATAAAACTTTTTGTGTTCTACCGAATAACTATGACTCAATCCATGCTTATGACACACACTATCAAAAGCTTTACTGAAGTCTGTATAAATGACATCAGTTTGGCAACCCGACTCAACACCGTTCTTTACAACAGTGGAACATTTTAAAAGATTACTTGTAATGGATTTTCCTCTAACGAAACCATGTTGGAAAGAACTGACAACAGACTTTAACGTCTGTTGCAATTGGTCACAAATGATTTTTTCAAAGAGCTTTGGAATAGCACTCAGCTTAGCAATAACTCTATAATTCGACACATCAGACTTGCTACCCTTTTTAACGTAACGGTATAATAAAAGACTCCTTTCAAAGAGATGGAAATTTACATAACTTTGTGGATAGATTGCAAAAAGAATTGATAAGGGAAAAAAAAAGGAGCTAGAACATTGTTTTAGTATGCAACTGGGAATATTATCAGGGCCAGGTAGGAAAGAGAATTTAATTGATAAAAGACATGTTAATATACAATATTTTACATGGAGATAGCGGGAGGAGATATAAAACCGTATGATGTGATGCTATAAGGATATGAGAAACTAGGATTAACAGAGCTGCAGGAATACGTAATTTGGAAAAAGTCGGCAAACAAATCTGTTATGGACAAATCAGAAGATGCAACTGCAACATCAAGAAATAATTGCGAAGGATACGCTGAAATACTACGTTTCGTATTAACGAAATTGAAAAACGATTTTGGATTGTGACGCATGTTTCGTTTAACTTTTATTAAATAATTAGCATAACACCTTTTATTTAATGCATTAAAACGCGACTTATTATTTTTTAATCGGTAAAGGCTAAGTGAAAACCAAGGCTGTCTTTTTCCTGAGACTGGGAGAGTAGTGAATGGAATGCATCTGTCGAAATAACTGAGAATGGTGGTATAAAAAATATGCATTGCCAATTCAATATCTGAAGAGCGTTCGAGAGCAGACCAAACAGTATTGAAAAGTAAACGATTTAACTTGACATAGTCACTTTTTCTAAAACAACTGACACGTCGTAGAGAGAGATTTATTTACTGGTATTTCATGCGAATAACAAATACAGTCAAACTGAAAAGAGACCATCCAAAGTTGGATGGTGATTATCATGAGGCATTGTAATAAGAGGTATACTATTAATAAGAAGTCTTCCAGAGCTGTTGCGAACATTATTACACTGTTGCATGGACAAATCAAAAAGACTATCAAGAAACTAATTACTTACCGCTGGAATCAGCATAGAGGTATCAAACAAATTTGAGCATCTTATACTATTAGGTAGATTAAAATCAACTAACCACAATAAGATGTTCTTTTTCATGTAAAAGAGTAGCGATGTATGAGATCGCAGCGGCATGCTGACAGTAGATCTTCATTTCCGAAGAAGGAGGAATGTATTAATAACACAAAAAAGACAATCTATATAACGTACGATACAGAAGAAGTGCACCACGATTATGACATTCGTCGTCGTTCTTCTTTTCCCACTGTTTAAAAGTCGGTCAGAATTTTTGGAAAAAAAGAAAAAACTGCAAATTCAATTAGAGCAATAAATTATTGCCACACACTGCACTGATAATCTTTAAAGTACTTCACAGCGAGATACACTTATGTCAATATGGATCTGGCGTCTGTACTATCTGTGGATGCCTTTCTGTTTTGAGCGACCTTGTGCTGCTATACAATATTTGTCATCATCAACAAACGTCGTCTTCGTCGTTGTCGTCGTCGTTGTCGATGAATGTTACGCTATATTGCCAAAAGACTTGATAAGATTAAGCCGGCCTATTTCTTTATAGTATGTGAAAGCGTACGGCTGCACGTGCTGACATTTTTCAGATAATTTTTAATAGATTATGCTAAAGCATGCATATAAATTTACTTACAAATTCAACTGAACAAGACCGGATAGTAAAATGAATAGGGAACATTTTACTTTTTGATATTTTACTGCAAGAAAGCTCAGATTATGAATGAGCACAAATTTAATGACAGATCGTTATGCCATGCCATTTTTTTGTTTTTGTGCAGACCCTTTTCCCGACTGAGTTACAATATAAACAAACAAAAAAACAAAAATAATAATAATAATAATAAATACCAACTTGATTACTTAATTTTTAATGAATTTAATTAAAAATTGGAGAAAGTGCAGAGTAAATCATCAAAAAAAAAAAAAAAATAAAAAACAAATCCAAAAAAACAAAAAACAATTTTTAAGAGGCTCAGACAAACAATCGACTTAAAAAAAAAATGTTTAATAATTTGAAATCACAAATTACAAATCATTCGATACAGCGATATGATAAATTATTTATACAATATTGACACCAGCCATAGCAACAACAACAACAATAACCATATCTCCCCATATAATACAATGCCATCAAACAACAGCAAACACTTTTTACTATGCAAACAACCAGTTTTCAAATCAATTTTCGAGTGCTTTTCAAAATTAAAAATTTTATAGTATAAGAGTATACTACCTACTCTGGTGTACCTACATATGGCATACAAGTCTACATAGTATACTATGTAAGATATACATACAACAACAACAACGACAACAACAACAACAAAAAATATAAACAAAATTAATGACAAAAAATAAAAACGTGAAACAAAGTCAAAAAATGCAAATAAAAAAATCAACGAAAAAAAAAACAAATTTCTACTTATGCAAAGTAGAAATATTGCCTAAAGACCCTAAAATCATGTCACAACCACTAAAAAAAAAAAACAAACCAAATGTGTGTAAATCTCACAAAACGAGAGAAAACATTAAATACGACAGCACCGAAATTTTAATGCACTTCAGTGTAGAATAGTTTGTTACTAAATTCACTGCAGCAGGCCTGGTATCAGCTTAACGGTGTATCTAAAGATCTTCGACAACAGATATTTGCGCATACACGGTATGATCTAAAAATAAACGAACTTCTTAGTTGTAAAATAAAACTAGCATGGTATTATTGTTCAAAGTACAGGGTGTCTCAAAGGAAAGTTCACATTTAAAAAATCGATAAAAAAAAAATGTAAGCAGTTTATTGAAAAAATGTTTTTTACATATTAAAATACACACTTAGGGAATTTATTTCTTAAAAATGTTATTGTCGAAATGTAAACCGTTGCGTTCACGACGGCATTCATTTAATCGAGCACTAAAATTTTCTATGACGGCTCGGCAGGTATTCTCCTTTTAATTGAGCCAGGGAAGTCGGTTTGTTGCCGTAAGTAAGAAAAAGTCCATAGGGCTTAAATTGGCGCTTCGTGGAGGCCAATTTATGTCACCTCCTGTCCTGGAGTTCAATTTGCCAGGAAAAATTTCATGAACTCGTGGTAGAGACCTGTTGGACGTATGTGTGAAGTTGCTAAAAATGCGAAACAATGATGATCTATGCACGTTTAAAGCAACAGCACGCTTCCGAATCGAAAGGTCCGGATTGTCACGAACAGACTGAGTAACACTACTTTTCGAACGTTTTCGAAGACCTTGGACTATAGGATTTTGATTTTTTCCAGCGTTGAACCGATCTCTTCAAACTTCTCGACTCATTTTCCAATGAGTCGAGGGCTTGGCGCATCATTTAAATAACGAACATGTCGAATACTGCTGAATTTTCTACGCGTTACAGTCGCTGAATTACAGTTTTTGTAAAACTCACGTACGCCAAACTCACGGCACTAAATGAACTAAATGAACTAAATTAACTAAATTAACTAAATGAACTAAATGAACTAAATGAACTAAATGAACTAAATGAACTAAATGAACTAAATGAACTAAATGCACAGTAAACTAATTGAACTAACTTTTTAGTTCGTCGGTAAAAAATGTAAATACTGAAATAGTTCTGGAACTGTACCAGTATGCCTAAATCAAGTTATGAACATTCGGATCTAAGACATAAAGTTTTTATCGGGGGACATATTGAAGAAATCTCTAAAAATGTCGACTTCTTTCGAAAAAAACCGTCGGTAGTACAGAACTTCAAGTAATTTAATTTTCGGACACTGAATCAATTACGGACTAATGGCCGTATGAACTGATGATTGCTTAAGCAGTATGACTGCCTCCAAAGGGTTGTCAGCACTCAAAAATACTTATGTTTATTATTTATGCTCATCTCCAGTTTTTATTTGTAATGAACAAATTGAAGAAGTCGATATAAAGTACAACATAAAATTAATCAAAGTAAGTATATCTGCAATTTAACTTTTAATGTTATTAAGCAAATTTAATAATATTTATGGCAACTCAGTTGTGTGCAGCTGTTTTGCGCATATCTGTGAGTATCAAATTTCACGTATTTGTTTGTTTACAAAATACACAAAAGTAATTAAAATACATACTAATGCCAATTACCGGCCTATTTGGCATATATTTTCTTCAGAAGAGACAATTGGAGAAAGAAAATACTCGTATGCAACGGAAACGTCTTAGAAGCATATCCGAGATTTCGTCATGTTCATAAGAGCTTTGTCACAGCGATTCAGAGGACGCCCTATCAATGCCTAATGAGCTGCGGCGATACTAACTTTCTCAACAAATCACAATAGCAGCACTTAAACTTGTTGCGAAGTGTATCTATAAAATCGCATACAAGCGCCAACGATAATTTGTAAATGATTTCAATAGCTTTGCTTGTTGGTGGTTATATGGTATATATTTACTTAATTTAGTTTATGTGTATATATTTCTAATAAATGTTGGTAGGCATTTATATTATGCAAAGCATGGAAAACACTGAATTTTTAATATTGCGTATATTTGAGATGAAACTACCAAGCGATGTATCTATTTGTCTATCTATATATCTATGTATCTATGTATCTATCTATCTATGTATCTATCTATCTATATGGCTTATTTCGTATTTGTTTAATTTATGCGTTTTTATTTTTTTCTTAAGATTTTATATAGCGCTTTTTATGGAGTCAAATTTTTTTTTGTTTCCTTCAAGCATCGCTGTTGCGTTCATTGATCTCTTTTGTATTCGCTCTCACTAGTGCACATTGCACTCGTTTTTAGTTGGGGGCGGCAGGGTGGCATAAGTGTGGAAATGAGATAGCGTTTTGTTATGCAAAAGCAAAACTGCACGTGTTCAAATAGCCGATCAAACCTATAATGCATAATAAACATATAATAAATGATAAAATATACACCATGCTTGTACCTAACACAACTTATACTGTAGTATTATACTCGTATCAGTGTAGGGCTTTAACTGCTGCACGACTTTATATAAGGCCCTTAAAGCAAACGACAACACGATACAAAAGCGAATGCAGTCACAAAGTTACCAGTGAAATTTATTTTATGGAACTATTTATTCAAACATTTCACACAAATTATCGTAAAAGTAAATCAAAACCAGACAAAAAACAAAAAAAAAAACGTTTACATTCGGTGGAACTGAAGCTTTATTACACTTCACACTTGCCCTTTGTGCTCGGAAACGCAGAGTTTTACTTCAGTATTTAATTTTTTCAATGGATTTTAAATACTGTTGTAGATACTCGTACTAGTATAGAGAGTTGTGATCAAATTTGTTGCGCATGAAATTATTAGAAAGAGAGTTATATTAAAATTTAAAGAAATTTTCGATCGTGCGGATGTTGAACCCGTGTTGTATATCAATGTGTCATATATTTTCTGATATAAGTATACAATTTATACAATATCTGCTATTATTAATTGGATTCACCTTTGTATTTGGTCAATTATTTTAACATTAATAACTGCTTTGATTCAAACATGTTCGATACAACAAAGTAAATACAAATTGTTTTTTTCTTTCTTTTTTATAGGATATATAATTTCTATTTATTAAATAGGGAGCATTTTGAAACCTGTGTTTAAGCACGATTTTAAAGAATTACGTAGATAATTAGGTTGGTCCACGCAGTCACTTAGGCCAGTGTTGGCCCATTGTGGTACCATATGATCTCTCTTATTTCAAATGCAACTCTTACGTCAACAAATTTGTCTGTACCATAAACTTCAAATGTTGATACTTGATGTCTTTAACAGAAATCGCTATAAGATTAACTACGAAGGTACTCCCGAGTAGAGCTAGCCTCTTCCCATTATGAACTAGGCAATGACATAGCAAATGCTCAATCGGCATTTCTAAAACTTTTGCCGAAAACCTGGGAGTTAACCCCTAGCCTAGTGTAGTACGTTCCTATGAGACACTGACTCATAAAGGCTCCCATCTGAATAGAGATGTTTGATCGTTTCTGGCATAGCAGTGTGTTTATTCTTTTAATGCTGTAGTGCGGCCAGTCGGTAAGTTTGGACGTCTTATAAATGTTTAAGCTATTCCATCTGCTGTTTGGAAACCGGCTCGATCTTAACGTGATCTTAACGTGAACGATCATAACGTAGGTATTCCTACTGTGGCATTCCCACAAAGGATAACGATAGTGTTACCTTCTCTGGCCATTTTAGTAGAGCTGCTTCACAATTTTTCGCTATGTTCCGGTGTACAGGTACCCGGATAACGTCGATTACTTAGTGTTCAAGCATGCGCCACTCGGTAGGTGCTGCTGAATAAGTCCAGCGCTTTGAGAGCTACTCAATTAACCGAGAAAATGTACATCTACTTCTGGTTGCATGGTTGTAGTCTGAGAAATATGTAGACTTCTGGCATGCAAATGCTTGGTAAACCCAACGATGGAAGGATTCTCCAATCGTTAAGTCGGGAGTGAATATTCCTCAAGTTTTGAGTAGTTAGTGAAGTTATTTATGGCATTCTCTTTATGTTGTAGTATGGAGACAGAATATTTTTAATCGTAAGTCATTATCGAGATGCAGTAATCCGTACTTGATGGAAACTACGGAAACTCATAGGTTTAGTCCGACTCAGTGAGTGTAATATCTGACCATAAAAATCATTTATGGTAATGAAATAAGTCGTATCTACGTTGTACTCAGCAATAAAATTTGAAGTAGAGCCATCTCTCAAAGAACAAAAGTAAAAATCTATAAGACACTGTTAAACCCGGTGCCGCTGTACACGCTGGCACAAAAGCATGGACCCTGATTTTATCGGCTACAGCATCTTCAGGAGTGTTCGAAAGACAGCTTTTGATACACGGCTGCACTGGGATGGTCATCACATCCGACAGATACTTTTTTTTTTGTTTTTCATTGTATTACATAATAAGCTAATGCAAGCGATTGGTTTTTGTTTTTTTTTTTTTTGGTTTTTTAATTGTAATGTGCTGCAACTAATCTGTCTACAACATTTAAACTCTCATCGAATGTAGCTTACGGCACGTGGCAATCATTTGTTGTAAGTTGTTGAGATACAAGCGACCACAGCGCTGACCTTTTGTACTGAAACAGTTGCCACTGACACTGACTGTCACAGTCACTGCTGCTGCTGCTGCTGCTGTTGATGCTGCTGCTGTGTTGAGGCTGCTGCTGCTGCATGTGATTACATACTTAAATGTATATATTTATACACATAAATGTATATAGATGCTTGTGTATTTCAATATATGGAAATCAATTTCTTCAGTTTCGCTGCCTAATCGTTTAGTTTGGCCGTAAGCGTTTAACGCAAACGCCTCGCCACACACACAAGTAGCAGTCTTTATTATTTTTGTAATTCTTTTATTTCTTTTTTACTAAAGAGCTTATCAGCTGCTGCTGCAGCATTAATAAAATGTTCGATATTTTTTGTTGTCATACTCTACACACAGAGTGTCAATAGTATTATAATTTAGTGACAATGTTTGCAACGCCTTAAAGGAAACATCGGAGATTCCACAAACTATATATATTCGTGATCAGCATGACAAAACGTGACGATTTAAACATGTCCGTTCGTCTGTCTGTCTCTGTCTCTGTCTCTGTCTCTCTCGCTCTCTCTCTCTGTCTCTGTCTCTGTCTCTCTCCCTCTCCTCTCTCTCTCTCTCTCTGTGAGTTTGTCTGTTGGTATGAAGACAATTTATACACTAGAAGATATAGATTATATACAAAAACACTTTGTATTTATTTTGTTGTATCGAACATGTTTGAATTAAAGCAATCACCTCACGCTATAACTCAAAAACCAGCACGTGATGATTTAGCCATGTCCATTCGTCTGTCTGTCTCTGTCTGTCTCTCTCTCTCTCTCTCTCCCTCTCTCTCTGATGAAGACTCTCTGGTATGAAGACAATTTATACACTAAACTCAAAAACCAGCACAGCACTTTTATAAAGTATTATATTTGTGGTCTACGGCCCGCGAGGTGTGTACGGCAGAAGCCGCGAAAAAAATGTTGTTTTCATATACTCGTATATACCGATATTTATGGAATGTTTTACTATCAAACTGTTCAAGAGCATGTTTCTGGCAATACATAATTTGAAAAAAAAAAAAAAAAAAAAAGTAGTTCCCCCTCCACATTTAGGCACAAGACAAAATATGACTTAGTAACTATTTGTCGCACATGAATGAGATTTCGTACATATCTAGAAGGCACCATTATAAATTTGATTGAATGAAAAAAGTTTACAAGTGGTTTACACGATTCAAAAACACATGTGATGATTTAAATGATAATCCAAGACCTGGAGGAATCGAATCATCTAATCGTGCTGAGTTAGTGGAAAAAGTAAGTGAAATAATCGCTATCGATGAAAATTTTGATGTGAGCATGATGGCAGAAGAATTAAATTCATCTTACTGTAAAATCTACAAAATATAAACCGAAGATTTGGGTAAATTTTTGTTCCACACATCAGTTAAATGATGATCAAAAATTCGCTCGTGTATAGCATTGCAAAGACCTCATTTCAGCAGCGGAAAACGATCCAGATTTTCTTGATTTAATCACAGCTGGTTTAATGGCTGATGCTAAGCGACAAGCTGCATAATGAAAGTCAAAAGACGAGCCTAACCTAAAAAATTGAGTTTTCAGAAGTCGAGAATGAAGACAATGTTGATTACATTGCTTACATCAGCACCGCAACCACACAAGACCAAAAAAGTCAATGAATTTTTTATACAAAAAAAAAACCGATTTGTCTCATCGGTCCCCCTCCTTTTACGCCTGATCTATCACTGAGCGACTATTTTCTCTGCCCAATAATGAAAACTGCAATGAAAATAGCCTTTTAAGATGACATTCCAGCCATACATTCCAGCCGTAACACAGGTGCTAAAGAACATACCAAAAGCTGAGTTTAAAAAGTCTATGGATAAATTGATTAAGCGTTCCAAACGTTGCATTGAGTTAAATGTTTCATATAATTCGTGACACGATAACAAAGCGAACTGACAGCAAAATTTGCGGGCTGAGTGCTCAGATTGAATTACCAGTTGCTGCATTTTTGGTTAACAATTGGTGATATTGTATAAATTGACCACATGACGACTCGTTAGCTTAACTCCAGCCGATCTGATTTCAAATCGCGCACGATTTAAAATTTCTTTAAATTTTCATTTAATACTTTCTAATCATTTCATGCGCAACAAAATTACCCACATTCTACTCTATGCCGTCAGAATGGCGAAATTTTTGCCCATGCAAAAAGAGCAAGCGTGCAGAGTATTAAAGCTTCGGTTCGAGCGCAGCATTGTTTTATTTTATTTTACTTTATTTTTTTTTTTTTTTTAATTTAGAAATCTGAATTTCGAATTGATTTCTTTTTCCGCTGTCAGACACACTTCATTTCTCTTTCGCTGTGTGAGCTTATTGCACCCAGCTGTCTGTCAATAAGAATTTTTACTAATTACTATTGAGCATTTAATTAGTATTTATAGCTTCCGTTGTATAAAAATCGGGTCAAACTGTAGTAAAACACTCAAAAAAAAAAAATCGAAAAAAAGAGTAAATAAAATAAAGTAAAACAAAATCAGGTACTCCAATTTCACGGTGCTATGCACGCAGAAAGATGTTGCTGCGAAATAACAAGCAAAAGACTCTTTTTTCTGCTGATTTGTTTTAATTTTTTTATATAATTTTTTTTTTCTGTATTTTTCGTTTTTTAACCTTTTTATATGGCTCCGTTCTCGTTTTGCGTAGTTCTCTGGGTCAACGCATTGGGGTTTCTGTTCCCATGAGTTCAAAAAGTTAAGCTTCATTGGTGTTTGTTCGCTCGCTCGTTCGTGTCTTGTATTTATTTTTATTTTATTATTATTTTATTTTATTGGTTTTTTTTTTTTTTGCTGCTATGATAATTTTTAAAGGCGGGAAGCAGCAGCAGCAGAAAAAAAATATGCTTAAAATTAGTTCACTGGGTTTCTCATTAGGGTCAAACGAACTACTACTCGTTTGGCTTGGGGTTTTCAGCTTCATTGTTTCATGTGAGCTACGGAAATATTTACAATACAATGTGGCAAAGCTAGATTTATCGTTTTTGTACCCTACACAAATGTGAGTATATTATTTTAGTGAGTAATATTAGTTTGGTTTGAAAGTTTGTAACAGCATAAAGTGTTGATGGCAAATGACTAAAGTTAGAGTGAGCAGAGGTTCACGTTTATGCCAACATGTTCCGTTCATCTCGTGTGTCCCCGTTTTACCAAAAAAAAAAAAACCTTTAAAATATCTCCTTTTTGCTCATTTTGTGTTCTATTTAAAAGTTTTGTGCTCGTCTCCAAATCGCTGAAACATGTTGGTCTGCTAACTTTATAAAAAGTTGGCGTACCAATATTGAAATATGACGAAAACTATAGATGTTGAAATCCAACTGTATGGTCGGGTAGGTGGAGCTGTATTTTTTACCGTATCTAGGGATCAGAGAATCCTTTAGACTGTCCGATTATTGCAGCGCTTATCAGGCGGAGATGCTAGCTATTCAGGAAGCAATGCACTCTCTAAGGTCATACTCATATACACAAGAGCATGTGTGTATCTTCTCGAACAGTCAGGCTGCGCTGAAAGCGGTGAACTCTTTCAGCTCCAACACTAAAACCACAACGGCATACCGTAAATCTCTTAACGATATTGCCGAGCTCTGTGTTATACATCTCATCTGGGTGCCTGGTCAACAAAACATAGAAATAAATTGTGAAGCGGACAAGCTAGCCAGAGAGGGTACCACTGCTGATATGCTTCCAGGGAAGGCCACAGTAGGTATACCCATGTCTAAATGTAAACTACAGATCTCAACAAAGATGTTCGGTATAGCAACCATTAGATGCTGCAACCTTGGCACATATAGAATCTCCAGACTCACCTGGCCAAAATATAATCTCAAAAGAACAATAACACTACTTAAACACAAGTTATTGTTTTTGTTATTGTGGGAGCCCTCACAGGACACTGCATAATAGGGAGGCATGCCACAAAGCTAGGGTTAAACTCCTGCGATTTCTGCAGAAGCTGTGAAAATGCCGCGGTGGATGAGACGGTCGAGCACTTGCTATGTCACTGCCCGGCCCATAGTAGGAAGATACTGACGTTATTAGGGAGCTCCTTCCTTAATAACTTAACTGAGCTCCCGGAAAAAAAGAAATAAAACATATCTCGACGTTCTTGACACTGTCAAAGTGGTTCTCATAGTAGCTGCGGTAGGAATAGGAAATACATATGGTATCACAAGGGACCTATGCTGGCCTAAGTGACAACGTGTGGTTCATCTATGTTGAACATCCAAACCTAATTTAACCTAAATCTAATTTTGTGCTCTAATTAAAAATTTTGTAGACAATTTTCTATGCAAAATGTCTTAATAATAAAAAAAAACGTTCGAGTTGGGTACCTCAGAAAACATCTCTTATGTGATGTTGTGGAATTGGCAGTGAAATGTTACATAGTACCCCCGTTTGGATCCGCCCATGGTTTTGCTAACTTTATACTAAGTTTGGTTAAAATTAATGGAACAAAGTTTTTACCTTATGTAGAGTCCAGCACATCATTTTTAATTGGAGCACAAATTTAGCACAAAATATTCACATCATCTTGGTCTGCCTTGTTGTCATCCTTTCTGGAGAAAATTGCTAATATAAATAAACGCAGAACAGCACAAACATGAAAAAAATCGATTAACAGTTACGATTACATCATGCTGGCTAAACGGTATATCGGAAATCGGTCGAAAATGGTCACGTCATCGAAACAGTTGAAGAGGCCTTTTTATTAGCTTAAGTACTAATGCGATAATATCATAATCATAGCGAATTATAATCACATCAAAGTATTCCCCATCGTTAGCCAGTTTTCTGACCATGAAAAAAGTAGGAAAAAAGAGTTACCTGACAAATAAAATCACAACCAAGCTCCAAAGGGTCATCGAAGCGCAAATGGCACATTCGCACAAAAATCAATTTGAATGAAAGGTCACATTCATTCTAATTCATTCGGAGCTTATGAATTTTTCATGTTTGAATGCTTATGAAGTTGAATGTCATAAATTAATGAATTATTGAATGAATGAATGAATGAATGAATGAATGAAGGCGATAGCTTCGAATGTTATGAATGGGCTTCACGTTTGTGTATCTGTTACTCTCTCTCTTTTGGCTTGTTTCTTGCAGTGAAAATACGGAATTTTAAAATGCAGAATTTTGTTATGCAGAAACTGTTATGCAGAAGCAATCCTCTCCAGAAATTGGCCTTACAAAGCAGAATTCTAACAACGCCATGTGTTTGCTTTAAATGTATCCTTAGTATTCAAACGTGATAGCCAGATCGAACCGAATCGATATCTACTAACATTTTCTGGAGAGGTTTGCCAAACTGATATAAAAAACCATTCGAGAGTGTAGGAATAATGGGCTCCCGCAACATAATATGGGTTCCTTACAAAGATCTTTGGAATGTAGTCGGGAACATGGAATTTTAAGTAGTCATCAGATTTGTATATATTCTAGTGTCAACCATAGCATGGAACATGTATATACCTCTTTATCCTTCCCAGAATTGATCAAATGATATATCTTCACTAAAATTCTTTTGAACTAATTCCATACTATAGAAAACCGCAATCAGCTACTTGAATATACATTTTTTAAAGAGAATTATTTTCTAGAGAGAATTGGCTAGAAGTGCTTCAAGAAACAATAGGAGAGATTCGGTGTTGGTCACAATTATGAAGCTCCCGTAACATAAAAAGTTTTCCTTACAAAAATCTTGAGAATAGAGGCCGGAAGATGGTATTCCAGGTAGTCGTCAGTTTTGTACATATACCACTTCATACTTCGATTCCAAAAATCCATTACAACATATATTTCCCACAATATCCTTCCCGGAATTGATCAATTGACACATATTCACGACGAATTTTTGGGACTTCAATCTGTTTCCATCTCGTTTACTCTGTTTATAAGCAGCTAGCTTCATATTGCTAACTACCATCCGAACATCGGCTGCTGAAAGTGCTCGTGTTGATACCGTAAGCGGCCGACAACTGAATTTATTCGAACCTTCAACGCATTCGAATGTATGACTGAATGTTTCGTTTAACCGTGCATTTATATTTAAATGAATTGACATTTCATTCATTTATTGAAAGTGAATGCTAGTGAAGTTGCAATGCTAGTAATGAAATGAAAGCTGACTGTTTAGAATGTGTTGCATTCATGAATTGAATTTGAATGAATAAATATTCATAAAGCAGCTTCCAGTTTCTATATTTCTTATATCAAACCTAATAAATAAACCACATATAGGTCCATGTCGGACCACTATAGTAAATCGCTTCAATACAAATTTATAATTTAAAAAAAAACATTCATAACTCAAAATTTCGAATGTTCGAAGAGAATGTTCGGTTGTCATGACCCTTACCAGCATATTAGCGGCTATGTTGCCACAATTCCTGCCTTCTGGACTTGTATGTTGCTTGATGTTGAGATGAGGCGCTCCAGGAAGTATTCCGTCAAAACAGCCATTGATACACTTGAAACATGAGCCGTTGCTACGTTCTGTTGGTACCTGGTAATGTCTTCTAAGTCCAATGCATCATGTCGTGAAAAAAAATTGGCATACCGGTCTGAATTCACCGTCACTGTGACCGCATTTGTCTCAAAAAATCACGGTCCAATAACACCAGCCGGCGGAATAGCACACCACACTGTGACGTTAGTTCAATGCAAAGGCTTTTCATGCAATTTTCGGGGATTGGTGTCAGAAAAAACAACTGTAACAACAATAACAAATGTAGGCTTCTGCGGCAAACGCACGCTCCTCACTCTTCCAACGACTGTACTTGAAATAAGACTTTAGAACCACAACTGGCGATTGGTATTACGCCCGCCACGCTGCAATCGCTACAGCCTGAATGGCGCGCATTGAACAAAAAAGGAAGTTATGCTGCAGCACCCTTTATATAGTTAGTATATAGTGTAGAAATTTCTTACATTCAAATTTAAAATTTTAATGAATTCTAAAAATAATAATAAACAAAATCTCTTATACTATATTTATAGTTCAGATGAAACCCCCTTTATACTTTCTTAAAACAAAAAAAAAAAAAAAACAAATTAACTTCAATTTTTCGCATACAACTTGATTCATGAACTTCCTGAAAAGCAACCTTCCCATAATTTGCACGAAGAAAAATCGTTAACGTGGAAACGAAGCATTAATACGCTTTACATGACATTTCAAATAAACATATTTGCCAACCAAAGTATGAAAAGTATTGTTATTGAAAATACTTGTACGTTTAAATGGGACTAACTCTCCAAAAGTGGGCGGCACACGCACATTGATGTGTTTGTATGTGAAGCATCCGTTCATAAGCATACTACTATCAAATTTCACATTAATATTAGCCGTTATGTAACGCTCGACGGTGTACTGTATGGGTGCTACTCATAAAAGTGGGCATGGCATGTTGTTATGGATACTCTAAGCCTCTAAACTATACTTTAGCCAGTTAAATAAAAAAGATGCTAGAAAACTATGCGCAGCAATATACACACGAACAGACAGACAGACATACAGACAGACAGACAGATGGACTGATCAAGCATATATATATAGTTGATAGATACTTCTTTGGTTCCTTCAATCCGACAAACTGATAATACACTTTTCATGTAGTATTTAAAGGGTATACAAATCAAATTTAACTGTAATGCTACAAGGAGCTGAGAAAGAAAGCGTCATAAGTGTACAGAATACAAAGAAAAAGATACAGATACAGATACATATGTATCTAGCTAGCTACTTATACATATATCTTTTTGAATCTGTCATTCTGCAAAACTAAAAGTTCATACAAGCATAGTAGAAGATTTTTTTTTTTTTTTTTGCTTGATTAATTTATTTTAATGTATTTTTTTTTGTGTTTTTTTTTTAATACAATATTTATATGCATTTAGCAGCAGAGGTGCAGAAAAGTTGAATAAACCTTGCAAATCGCATGCATAAAAGCGGTTGAATTAACTTTTTGAAGGCCGTTAAAACGAGAGAGCGCCAACAGAGTCGCCGCAGCAGCAACAGCAACAGCAACAGCAGCAAACAGCAGCAGCAGCAGCAGCAGCAAAAATGGTCTTATATCCATCCGCTCCAGCCCCGACTGGCTGCTATAGTCTAGTAGTTTGCGTAGATCACGCCAAGTGCTATTGAGTGGGTTGTATCTGTTGCTTTGCAAGCGGCACCGGCACCGGCATCAACATCAACATCGACATCGACAGCAGTCTAGGCATGCGCAAACGCAGCGCATCGATTGAGCGACCGACCAAGCAGCGAACCAACCAAGCAACCAATCGACCAACCAACCGACCGACCAACCCAACCGGCGCTAGTTATATGCAGCACAAAAGTTCAATAAACTGTAGTAGTATCTTTTCAAAAAAAAAAAAAATACAAAAAAATACAAAAAATACAAAAACAAAAGCAACAACAACAAAAAAAAGTAGTTTAAAAAAGAAACCGAAAGCAAAACAGAAAGGAATGAACATTTTTTTTTTATTATTATTATTATTATTACTAAGAACACTGTGCGTATGCGCGATATAAAGTTGAGATACATACGAGATACAGCTACAGATACTTTGGTGCAAAGGAATAGCATAGTTCACACTATATGTAGCGACATACAGATAGATTGCACTATAAAAATGTATTAATTAAGGATAGACATAAATTGACTATTTTAACAATTTATACACTCAGAGAATAATTTGAAAATTACAGATACATCTAAGAAATATTTAACCAAATAAAATATTGCAATCAAATAGTAATGTAAATATAAAATTTGAAATATAATGAAACGTAGCTAGTAACGAAATGCTAACTGAAGCATCTGCCATTAAGAAGGTCTAAACTTTTTAAATGAAATCAAGTTGAACCTTTATTAGATGAATATGACATTTTATGACATTTACGATTTATATAAGCAAGATATCATTCAAATGGCCATCGCAGCTCTTTTTGCACTGGCTGACCGTATTACTTCATTTTCAATCAATAACGCTATTGCACTATGCGGCTGGTATGCGAGCAACGGCTGCTCGAATGTTGGCTTCGTCGAGGTCATCCAAAGTTTTGGAACCATTGCTGTAAACAAGCGATTTAACTAATCCCAAAGTAAGTTATCTAACAGAACTGGAGCAAAATCTTCGGTGCTAGTTGTGAGCGCCACTTATAAAAAAAAAGCAAAACATCAAATTTTGGCAACTTGTGTCTTCTTAAAAGTAAAATAAGATCAGAATTTTCAAGTGTATATTAGCTCCTGTCCTCTTCTATGGCATCCAGGTGTATGGAATTACAGCCAAAACGCACTTGAATAGACTACGGTTTCTGCAGGCAAAAAACGCTGAGGAAGATCACTGGGCTCCTTGGTACATGAGAACGAGGGATATAAGTAGAACGCGATCTCAAGCTTGATAAAATTGGCAATAGAATTCAGAAGGTTGCCAACAAATACATTGAGAGGCGGGCATCTCATCTAAACAGCCTAGCTAAGCGACTAGGTATCGCAGCCCTAATAACTGCTAGCCCCCGTACTAGAACGAGAAGAAGACTCAAACGCCACCACTCGCAAGACCTGCTGGACCGGGTCTTGGCTTAAACATTTCCAAAGCAGAACCATAGTTAATAGTCACACCATACAAAACTTACCTCTCTCTTTGTATATAACCTATGTAACTTTTACAGCTGTAAATAAACGTTTGAACCAAATTCTGATTAGATTAAGTTGCCTAGAAGATAACAGGATACTAATCGCCAACTTATAAATATTTCGTTAAATAAAGGAGCATTGCTGACTTAAAAAAATAATTAGCATGACTTTGTTTTCATGGAAATGGATCATACTCCGAAGTTAAGATTAAGTATTACAAGATTATTTCCTGCATTTGATGAATTAATGTTTTTATTGGCGGCTTGAAAAGCCACACATGCAACCAATAATTCATACCATAAGCGCCAAAATAAAGGAGTTATCATGGCCTTTCAAATGGTGTATAGCACGTTTTCAAATAATTATTTCTTTTTGTTCAAAATCATATTCATTTCCCATTACAACTGCAACTACAGCAATTTTCATCTCATCATTGTTGGACGAGGGGGGCCCCTCCCCACTAAATCCGACCCTTGCCGCATCAGTACACTCTGCACCACGACGGCTTAGCAACCGAAGTTTGCACTTGGACAAACGAAGTCTAACGTTTAATATTACACAGCCAAAGAAAATATATTCTTTTTATGTGTTGCTGTATTATTTTTCAAAATACAAAATAATGCACCCAAAAAAAAAAACTCCATTTTATGGTCTTGAAAAACAGTTGCAATGTCAGTGTTATTTATCCTACCGTGAAATTAGTTCTCTTTCCAGTTTAAACTGCCGGAACCATACACTGAACAGTACAATCAGTGTGGCTTCAGACTAGAGTGCTTCATGATTTAATTCATTGAAGCTGTTTTCTGAATATTCATTCATCCAAATTCAATTCATGAATGCAACACATTCTAAACAGCCAAATTTCATTTCATTACTAGCAGTACAACTTCACTAGCATTCACAATTGAATGAATTAATGAAATGTCTATTCATTTCACTATAAATGCACGGTTAACCGAAACATTCAGTCATACATTCGAATGCGTTGAAGGTTCGAATAAATTCAGTTGTCGTCCGCTAACGATATCAACACGAACACTTTCAGCAACCGAAGGCTTTCTGCACCCGAACTGTTCGAATGTTCGGATGGTAGCTTGCAACAGGTAGCTTATAAGCAGACTAAACTAGATAGAAAGAGACAACTCTTAAAAAAGACAATAAAGTCATTAGCGTTTTCTTTCTAGAAAATTACATCTTTGCACAACTCTTTTAGCAATTTGTTGCGGTTTCCTCCAGTATTGTTTAAGTCCCAAATGTTCATCGTTTATAATTGATTTATACTGGGAAAGGGAAGGACATTGTGGGAAATATATGTTCTTTATTCTAAAAGGTAATTTCACATACTCGGCAAACCAAAATTTCAACAGGCCTATCTCTTTTCAAGTTCCGCATTTTCACTGCAATAAACAAGCAAACAGAGAGAAACAGACACACAAACAAACGTCAAGCTCATTTATGACATTCGAAGCTATAGCATTCATTCATTCATTCACTAATTCACTAATTCACTAATTCATTCATTCATGACATTCACTTTGTATGAATTAGAATGAACTTTGGCAACTCATGCATTCAATTCACATTCATTAGAAGAATGTGCACTTTCATTCAAATTCATTTTTGTGTGAATGTGCCATTTGCCGTTTTGACTGCATTCATTCAGACCAAAAAGTTCAACCAGTGACCAAATTTTCACTCTTGTACAACAATTCCTGGAAAAGACCCGTGAGTATAACAAAGACACACACACACAGCAGCTGTTTTCCGATTATAAGATGGTTTTCGATACGCCAGTATGAAATAAAATCGCAAAAATCGTACGTCTTTGCATGATGACCCAATCATACACATAAAACATCGTCAAAGATGGTAAGAACATCTCCAGGCCCTTTCATACCAAGATAGGCAGGCTAATGCTTTATCGTGCAACATGTTTAATCTAGAGATGGGATACACTCTACGCCGATGTCTATATGTCGAACGAACGAACGAATGAACGAACGAACGTACGGCGAGTTACCAAGGCTTTCTCGAATATCACTAATACTTATGTATTAACTAAAATCCAACTTGACATATGTGCATACAAATAGATTAATGGAATAATACACGCACATACACGCACAAAATATACAACCATTGTATACAAATATTTTATTTAATCTCCAATGAGTACTCCATCAGACGTTGTGTACTTCTTTTGATCATTACATTTCACATGTGTGTAGAGTACTTTAATAAAATTTACCTAAATGTATCTCAGCAGAGCAGTAAATTTAATTAACCTCATGCGCCTGGTATACCAGTTAACTGATTGAAGTTTACCGCTCAAACCACAATGTTGTCTTTATGCTCCATCTCCATCGACTTGTACATATAAAAAGAGAGGGGCACAGACCAGCAGACTGGTAGACATCTCACCTGCCAACAATAACAACAAAAGCAACAACAAAAACAACGACAAAGACATCTCCAAATAACATTAAGGGGGACAGCAATTCCGATGTTGTTGTCGAAACGCATTCCACTACAAGATGTTAAGATGCGAGTGAGTCCAGCCCAACCCAACCCAGCCCAACACCAATGTCGATGGCGGATTATATTAAAAAACAAAAAAAAAAACTTATAATATTAATAAGCCATTTTTTTTCTTGTTTTTGTACAATAAATATTTTTTTGAAAGTATTTCCTTGACTGGATGATTGGTTTTGAGTATAGATATGTACATATATGCGTTGTGCAGGAAGGATGCAAGTTGCTTCCTTCTATAGCTTTTGTAAATGTTTCTATGCAGAGTGGTGTGAGCGTTGAAATAACTTCCTTCCTGTATGTGAAAATTAGTTACTATGCGCAGAGCCATTTATCTAGTATGAGTCAATACACATCGAAAGAATGCGCCGAAATTTTGGCGCTTTACATTGAAAACAATCATTTAATTGTGATGTCGTAAAAAATATGGTAGAAACGAACAACAGTCCATGATAAAGAACAGAAATGTTGCAAGTCCACCAATTAAAACAAGAACTATTTACTTCAACAGAACAAAAATTTCAGCTGTTATTCCCCCCCCCCCCCCTGAATATTGGTGAGACAGTAACTGTCTACTTACCAAAACTTTTCGAAAATTTGTTGGAAAACTGCGAAAAATTAGAAATGCGTCGCTACGTTTTATATCACAATAATGCGCCAGAGTCCATTGCTGAAAAAAAAACTTGTAACTTCGTACCAGTCTCTGATATCGAAAAAATTCGAACTCAATTTCGACTTCGACTTCGACTTGGATTTTTTTTTTTTTTTTTTGTTTTAAGCAACTAACTGGAGTTTTGTTAGTTCCCTCGTCCAGACTTCAAGTTTGAATATTTAGACTCTCCTTTTTCGAACTTCAGATAAAATGTATAAAATGAGCTTATCAATTCCACTTTAAGGGTGCACCACAGTTTGAAGTTCTTGTATGAACAATTTTTGTTTCAAATTAAGCTAGAAACGCCAAATTTGGTGTATCTTTTGTTAATTCTAAGAAAATATGCTCCTAAATATATCCCTAAAAGAGGGTGAAACATGTTCCGAGATAAATATATGAAGCGTACGTCCATAAGAAGCCATCATATCGAATTGTGTGAAATAAAAAATTCTTTTCTTACAAAAACTCAAAATTGGGTGGTGGGAATGGTGTACGGGAGCTATACCTAAATAAAAGCATGTTAAAATGGGCGGAACACCTGCCTTGATATTTATGTGAAGCGTTCATCCATAGCAAACCATTATATCAAATTTAAAGTGGCTTTTGAGTACAATGAAAGGCAAGAGTGTATCGGGTGGTTTTGTGAGGGGGGACTACCTAAAAATTGAGGGGGGAAAGTCACACCCATTCGTGTATATGTAAAGCGTCCATTCACAAGAAGCTATCATATCGAATTTAAAATTAATATTGGGTGTAATAATTTTTTCGTATAATAACCCAAAAAACAGGCGTTGGGTATGGGACTACGCAAAAAAATTGGCGAAACATCTCCCTTGGTATTTATGTGAAGCGTTCATCCATAGCAAACCATTATATCAAATTTAAAGTTGCTCTTGACTGCAATAAAACCCAATACCCAATGGCGGATGGCGGATGGCGGATGGTTTGTATTGGGACTACTCAAAAAGTGGGTGGAGGGATGCTCACGCCCGTTGATGTATATGTGAAGTGGCCGTCCATTAGCAGCTACCATATCAATTATTAAGTTAATGTTGACTACAATAAAAAACTTTTTCATACAAAAAGTCAAAAGTGTGCGGGTGGTTTGAATGGGGCTAAGCCAAACAGTGGGCGTGGCATGTCAATATGGATAAACTATTTGTCTGTAAGAAAAAAAGTTCATGTGGTGATTTACAATTTGATGTCATAAAATTTAGTGCCCACAATTAGCTGGATCGGCTCGTCTCGGCCCGTCTCGTCGCTTTGATCAAGAATATATATACATACATAGACTTTATGGGGTTTACGATGTCTCCTTAAAAGCGTTACACACACTTTCAGACAAACTGATAATACCATTTCACGCTATATATTCATAGTAAAAAAAAAAATCACAAAAACCTAAATAGAATAAACTTAAATCTGATAATATTGAAAAGAAGTGGAGTACATGCACTAGAACGTTTTCCATTAAAGCCTGCGTCTATAAATATTATAGCCAGCCCTGAACATAGAAGTCATAATGTTTTGTTTTGTTTTTTGCAATCGTTGGTTTACTTCCTATAGTTTTTTGAACTTCTAAATCACGTTTATACTCGTAGTTAAATTATAATTCTACTTATTTAAGCTTCTCTCTTTCTCTCTCTCTCTCTCTCTCTGTCTCTTTCTCTCTTTAGCTGTTTACCTCGTTTGTTCCTGGTTGCATATTTGGCATATTGAGCACGTTCACGCGACTATATGACGAAGGCGGCAGCGACAACAAACTTAAACTTCGCGTACGGTCAACGAACTCACACCGTAGAAGATACAAAAAAAAAAAAATTAAAAAATTATAAATAAAAAGAAGAAAAATCAACCGCAGCAGAAGCTTGAATGACAAAGACAAAGCATAACAAGCAAGCACAGCTGTTAGGCAAAGGTCTAAGCAGCACTTTTGCCAATCAAGCATTATGTTTAAGCGTTTCTACGTGTATCTACACATACCATATAATGTATCTGTATCTGTATCTGCATCTGTTTGTCTATATGAGTATGTTTGCTGTTCAATCGTTCTCTTGCTTGTTTGATGCCATGCACAGCTGACAATGGTTGCACATACACACACCATACACACACACACACACACACACACACACACACACACACACACACACACACACATACATACATACACAAGCATATTCATCGTAAAATGGCTAAACTAGATTAGAAAGCCAGCTGAAACGCTGAAACGCTCAAACGCTCAAACACTTCCTATCCCCCAGCCGCTCATTAAAAACCGCTCACTACTCTGTATTCCATTTACTCTATATAATAACTCTTCTTTTTATTTATTTATTTATTTTATTTTTTTATTTTTTTTTTTTTTTTTTGACAGTTTTGATTTAAAAGAAATTTCAATATGAAAGCATTTTGTTTATATTTGAAAAGTTCAAAAAAGTTCTTTTTTCAGTTCAGATACATTTCTTTTACGACGATACAATGCATACTATTAACAAGTATTTAGGTTGATTTGCATGTATCTCAATTAACAGTTTCAAAGTTCTATTAATTGGTTCTCGTAAAAGATTAGCATTGAAATGCAGATACTTTTCTTTTCTTGTTTTACAATACCTACTCGTATAACATTTGCATTGTGCAACCTGATGATTTATTCTTATACGCTTCGCACATAGTATGAATGGTCTTATAGCTTTGTCATGGAGTCTGTAACGCATTAAAATAAGTCACGGAAGTATAATATAGTATATTATGGATCAGCACGAGGAAGCAAATCGAACTGGCCTTGTCCGTCTGTGCACTGTCTGTGTGCATCAGAACTGCTCCCACTGTTTTTAAGAACTCGATCAGAAATCGATTAGTAATGCAGTATGGAGGCTTTCTCTATTCAAGGGCTGAGCATAAGTCACATTGATTATGCGAGTTTCGGATTTGTTAGTTGTTGAATATTACCGAAGAAATATAATGTTTTTTTACGAATAAAAATACGAAATAGTATGTTCTCTTTATATTAAATGACACCAGCGTACTTTAGCATAGCGTACTTTAGCATAAAACTTGATTAAAGTACGAGTATCTATAACAAAGGCACTGCATATATTGTACCAGCAATGGGAACCGTATGATATATTTGGACGGAATCGAGTTTAAAAAAAAGTATAGTTTTTTTTTTTTTTAATTTTGGCCATTTACCTAGATAACGGTACATGTGTATTTGTGTTTTTTGAATTAAAATTTTACTTAAACTAGCGTCAAATCTCATCGAAATGAACGATACATCGCTAAAATTATGCTTAAATTACGTGCCTAATTGTACCCAATCGATTGTTTCAATTAAATGAAAACTGACTCAGTTACAGCCGATGAAAGCTCAAATTTTTAACAAATTTCACACATTTTTCTCGTTTTCAGCAATAACTAATCTAATAATCTAAGTCAATTTATTGTACGTTCATTCAAACTATTTGAAGGAAATGAACTACGAGTTGAAGTTTTGTGTATTTGTGTATTGGGTTGAATCTTCGATGGATCTGAAATCAGGGAAGATCAAATTATGGATGGCTATTGCTGGTTCTTTACACGTGAAAAACTGTCTGTCTGTCTGTCTGTCTGTCTGTCTGTCTGTCTGTATGTCTGTCTGAATGCATACCAGTATCAACTTGCAATTCGATATGGTGACTGAACATAAACTAATCTTAGCTATTAATGAGTTTGCCCTGCCCACTTTTATACCAGAAAGGCCAACCATCCACTTTGTGGTTTTAGAAGGCTGTTAATGGTACAAAGGCTCGACAGTAATCTTTTAGATGCTTGCGAAGCGTTCTATAATAGTTAAAGATTTCTCTTGTTTTTTTCATTTGAACGAAACTAAATGTGTACCGTTGTTTACCGTTAGACGCGCAATTTCATAATTTTTCACGCGAAGATATAATTTGAGCGCGCACTCTTGCCGCTGGTTTAAATAAAATCTTAGATCGAAAAACGCAAATATACCGTTATCTAAGTAAATGGCCAAAATGCAAAATATAATCAATATGTTTTTCGTGTACAGTGCACTCAAATTACTCTTACAAAAGTTTTAGAAAAAGTTTCTATCGTTTTAAAGCGTACATTTTTCAACTAGTTTAATAGTTTACTTTCTTCTGTAAATGTTAAACAACGCTTTATGAAAATGAACGCTTAGAAAATTAGCATATTTGAGCAGCCAATAAATCTACTTGAAGAAATATCAAATATCAAGGAGGTTGCTTGCCTCTCATTAAATGTCACGAGCAAGAGTTTGTGAAGCAAGAACAATACTCTGGGCTACAAGCAAAGGACTAAGACAAGCAAAGTTACTTCTAGGGGGGGCTACAATCCGAACAGATCGAAAACTATGCTTCAGATAGATAGGAACCAGCTAAGAATATTAACAGATCTGCTAACAGGCCACTGTAGACTAAAGAAATTGTTCTATATTTTGAGCATACATAACTCACCCGAATGCAGATTCTGTGACCACAAAGAGGAGTCCCCTCTTCACTTTCTTACTGACTGTGATGCTGTCTGATAGAAGCGGACTGCAGATGCTAAGTAATCACTTTATTCGAAAGCAGCAACTGAGAAGTTTGGGTCCTAGGAAGTACTAAAATTCATTCAATATATAGGCTTAGGGCAGTTCATCTAGCTCAGTAGGACAAACAGTAGACCTTATAGGTCGCAGTTTTTATATGTGCCCATCATAAATAAAATATAAATATAAGAAGTCTTAAACAAGGTATTAAACAGTGTATAACGATACGTTCTTTCTTTTTTGTTATTAAACTTAGTACATAGGATGTGTTTCCGAATGTAAAACTGAAGATTATAACTTGCCATTGCATTAATCAGATTTAATATCAACTGTTTTTATATCGCTTTTGCTATAAATATATAATTGAATTCGATCGAACAAAACAATTCCGATTAAAATAAAAAAAATCTTCACGCTTTATTTCGAATTTAAACTTTCTTATTGTATGCCTCAATTTGCTCATATCCGCTTTGTATTCGTTACGCAGCCTGGTCTGACCTGATCCTGCTGTACATCATTATTTAAATTACGTAAGCTGTTACATTGTGTTCATTTTACTCTTTATACAGAGTGTTATGAGTATTTTAATTGAGACACACTATTTGCAACGTCCTAAATGAAGCATCAGAGGCACAATAAGCTATGTACATATTCATGTATATATTCGTGAACAGCATGGCAAGATGAGTCGATCTAGCCATGTCCGTCTATATGTCTGTCTATCTTTCTGTGCGTTTCTGCTCGCCCTTTTCCCTAAATTTTTTAAAAATGGAACAATAAAATATTCATACTCAAGACAAGACTTATGCAAAAGAAGTTATAGCTCCCAAACAAAGTGTGAAACGTATTACAGCTTCGGTTTAACCAAAGATATCGTTTTCTCTGGTTTTTTCTTATAACTATATAATTTTGACCTCTGGATAGACTTCGTTCCATTTCTCTGCTCTTGTGAACTTCCGTTAACTTCTTTCTTATTTTCTTGTGTGAAGTTTTTTATAAAGTCTTTTTGAAGTATAGAGACCTTGAATTAATAATGAGCGTTTCTCAGTTTCGAGTTTCCAATCTTTTGCCGCTAAAACCTATAATCAATGAGCTTCTTTGGCTGCTTGTGACATTTGTTTGAAAGGTAAACAACAATACTAAATATTGCCTCGAACATGTCGAATTTCATACTAGATAAAGTGTTTTTTCGTGGAGTTCTTCTTCATTACTTTAAAATGAAGAAAAGAGAGAATCTTAGCGGAAGTTTACGGCGTGCATGCTCTATCGGAACAATCATGCCGGAGGTGGTTTGGTCGCTTTAAAAGTGATGATTTTGTGATCGAAGATAAGGAACGGCCGGGTCAACCTAAAAAGTTTGAAGGCGAAGAATTGGAATCATTGCCGCGAACTGAAGCAAAAATGGCCGAAATACGAAGTAGGGCAGGACAAAGTGATTTTGCAGAATGACAACGCTCGGCCACATGTTGCAAAACCGGTCAAGACATACTTAGAAACGCTGAAATGGCAAGTTCTAACCCACCCGCCGTATTCTCCAGACATCGCTCCTTTCGACTACCACAAGTTCCGGTCGATGCCACATGATCTGTGTCCCAGAAGAAGTTCACTTCATATGAACAATACAAAAAATGGGTCTATGATTGGATTGCCTCAAAAGACGAAACCGTTCTTCCGAGCTGGTATCCGAAAATTGCCAGAAGGATGGGAAAATTTTGTGGACAGCGATGGACACTACTTTGAATAATATATTTTTAACAGTTTTTGCACAATAAATCCGTAAATTTCGAAAAAAAAAAAAGGATCATTATTAATTCGAGGTCCCAATACCTAGTTTTTATACCCTTTGAACATAGTTTGAGTATGGTATTATTAGTTTAATATAAAGTTTGTAATAGTTAGAATGTAATGCTGCAAAAAGTTATCGATATCGATCAAGTTAATAGAACCACTTAGATGTATATGGTAGGCCATCTAGTGATCTTCGGTATTTAAACATTGCTTTAAATCCGTCCGGTTTTGGTCGATTTAGCTCTGAACCGTATATCTTGTTTCATGCATTAATTGATTGATGAATCAATCGACCGATCGTGTGCTTTCTCTTTTTCGATTGTTGCTCTATAAATATCTACGCGAAACACGTGTGTGTCACGTCATAAATACGTGTAGAAAATGTTGAATTTTTTTTTTTTCATTTTTTTTTTTTATTGTATTTTATTATTTTATTCATATAGTACAAGAAATTCTAATTGGAACTACATTTTCGACGACGACAATAACGACAACGACTGCTTCCTACTTCCAATAAGTTGATTAAACTTTCAAGAAAATGAAAATCGAAATGTTTGATGGAGAAGTAGGTGGTGGAGCCAAAAAAAAAAAAAAAAAGAAGACTAAAAAGCACGTACGAGATCAATGAACGTAAAATAAGATTTTGTTTACAAACGTGCCAACTGCCGGTACTACCAGTGACAACAGCAACAGCAACACCAACATCAACAACAACAACAATAATAATAACAGCGTTCAATGATCATATGGCGAAGGATGATAATGGATGCCACCATTCGACCATTCGAGCATTCGACCATCGAGCATCGACCATTGGCCACCCAAAAGCAATGAGAACGTCTAAAGTCAGGCGGCAGACTTTGCTTATGTCTATTTTTAGCATGGCGTTTAGATATTTTTGGCACGTTTCCGGTCGCGTTTGCCGCGTTTTGCGCATTGCGCATCGGTTCCGATTCCGATCCGGATCGGATACAAAATCAACGACCTTTATATGATATGTTGTTGTTGTTGTTGTTGTTGTTTTGTTGCTGGTTTCGCAACAACAATAACAGCTGTGAGAAGCAAAGTTGTCGCATTTTTGTTTTTTATATCTTTTTTTTGGTATCTTTTTTTTCTTGGTATTTTTTTTTTTTTTTGGCCAGGGGTTGACAAACTTTTCGTTGTGATTTTGTTGCTGTTAAATTTAATTTTTTTTTGCGATCAGCTGTTCAACGTGTCTCTGTATTGTTGTTGTTGCTGCTTTTTCGATATTATGTAATACGCATGCTTATATGTATATTTTGTTGTTGTTGTTGTTGTTTTTTTTTTTTTTTTGACTGTTCGTGGACTTTAAGTTTATTGACTCTAGAGTTTGATTATTGTTGCTGCCGCGGTTACCGTTGCTGCTGCTGTTGCTGCTGCCGCCACTGCTGATGATGAAAGCTACCGACCCTCAACAATGTGTTACGCTGTCGTTTTGTCTGTATATACTGTATGTGTATATATAGGTATATATGTATATATAAATACACATATATATATATATATATATATATATATATATATATATATATATATATATATATATATATATATATATATATATATATATATATATATATATATATATATATATCCTGTGATCCTGTGATATATCTGTGATCCTAAAATAACTGAACTTTTTAGTTATATAAAATAAAACAAAACTAATATTTATTCAAATAATATTTATTCAAAACACGATCCATCCAACGTTTGAAACGCTCAATCAATTTATCCATAGACTTTTTAAGCTCACTTCTTGGGATGTTCTTTAGCACCGGGTCATGTATGGCTAGAATGTCATCGTAAAAAGCTCCTCTCATTGCAGTTTTCATTTTTGGGCAGAAAAAATAATCGCTCGGTGATAGACCAGGCGAATACGGAGGGTGGTCTGTTTTTATATAAAAAATTCATTGATTTTTTTGGTCTTGTGTGGTTGCTGTGCATTATCATGCAATAAAAACAGCTGCCTTCCTTTGGAATATTCGGATCTAACACGTAGAAGAACTCTCAACTACAAACAATATTCTCCATTGACAGTTTGACCATCTGGAACAAATTTCTTGTGAACAATACGCTTGGAATCAAAGAAAGTGATCAACATTGTTTTGATTCTTGACTACTGAAAACGCAATTTTTCAGGTTTTGGCTCGTCATTTGGCTTTCATTCTGCAAATTGTCGCTTTGTTTCAGGATAATATTTGAAACACCATGTTTTATAACCAGCTTTGATCGAATCTCGAAAATCTGAATCGTTTTCAGCTATGTATTGAAATGATATCTTTGCAATGCTCTACACGAGCGAGTTTGTGCTAATCATTTAACTGATGTGGAACAAATTGTGCACACACCTTTCTTTTAGCCAAATCTTCAGTTAATATTTTGTAAATTGTACAGTATATAAGATGAATTTAATTCTTCTGCCAGCATTCTCACAGTGAAATTTGCATCGATAGCTATTTTTTTACTTAATATTTCCACTAACTCAGCACGATTAGATGCTTCAGGGTCATACAAATCATCACGACCGTTTTTAAATCGTGTAAACCACGTGTAAACTTGAGTACGACTCATACAATCATCATCATAATCATTTCTTAACAATTCGTAAGTCTCAGCAAATTTTTTAACGAGTTTAAAACCAAATTTAATATTTGCTCTTTTGTTTTTACGACATCAACTACACAAACTGCTGTTACTAAAACGTGTGTCATTTTGTAATCTATCAAACGATTCGCATGAACTTAGCTGCTTTCGAAAGAAGAAAATCGTAACTTTCTAACACTGTCAACATTTAATAGATGGCGCTACGTGTTCTATGATTTAAATTAAAAGTTCGGTTATTTTTAGATCATACCTTGCATATATATACATATACATAAATATTTATAAATTTGTTAAATGAAATGAGATGAAATAAAACGTGAAAGTTTCACCGAAAAAAAAAAAACAGAAAAAAACAGAAAAAAAATCTCACAGATACACATACCACAAATACGCAGATACACACACAAAAGTCAAATTCAAATTTTCGGAGTTTATTGACTTTTGATCCCAGCGCCGATTTATTTTGTTGGGGTGGGTAATGGTTGTTGTTGCTGCTGCTGCGTTTGCTGATGATTTGATTTAATTTGTTGTTGTTGTTGTTGTTGTTGCTGTTGGGTTTTCGAGTTTCGTTTACAAAATGATTTCTCATGATTTATATTTTTTTTTTTGTTTAATTTTTTTTTTTTTTTTTTATGTCGTATGTGTTTAATTGTTCATATACGAGTATTATATTTTTGTATACCGTTACCGTTACGTATACGTCATATTATTTAGTCGAACAGCTGTTGCACGTTTTCAGATTGCGCATTCAACATAAACGATTACTCAACGCATTTGAATTGAGATACAAATATGAGATATAATTTTTTAAAATACAAATTCAAATGTTGTCAATTATGTGTGTATATTTTATTTCAGAACAGTACTAGTAAACTAACCTTAATTGTATTTATAGCTATGTGTATAATATTAATAAGACATACAACTAGACAGACGGACGGGCAGACGAACGGATGGACAGATGGACATTGCTAAATCGGCTCCGATGCTGATCATGAATCTAAACATACATGAATATCCGATGCCGATCATGAATATACATATATAAAAAAAAGTATGTCGCCAACGTGAACGTCTGACGAACTGCAACTTGAAGTTCAAAGGCTGAAATCAATGCAGCAATATGTGCATAGTCCAACGGCTTCAAGTATTGCCACAGAATGTTGTCCAGCGCTGTCAGATCATACGATCTTGCAAGTCATGTAATGGATCCGTTTCTGGAGATTATGTTGTCTTCAAAATCTTCCCTTCATAAGCCAATGGTTGCTCCAGAAGTATGACATGTACTGCCATTCTTTTGAAACCAAAGGCCTTCCAGACTATTTCCACATACTTTTGGAAACAAAAGAATCGTTCAATATGTTTCGATATCAAGCGCCGTTGTTGTATTTTCTTCGTTTTTGAAGAAGTATAGCCGGATGTTGTCACCAGCCCATAAACCTCAACAAACCGTGCATTTTTTGGAGTGTTTCGATTGCTGATGAATCGCCATTGAATTTTTCTCGCTCTAAATACGACAATTTTGCTTATTGAAAGCCATTGAGGCGAAAAAGAGATTCACCGCTGAACAAAATTATGCAGTAAAAAAGTGGATCGACTTCCAACTTGCGATTCTGCAGCTTTAATTGTTGCACCAATTGAATCTTGTAAGGACGAATGCCAAGATCTTAACGCAAAATCGTACACAGCGTTGTTGGACAGAAACCAAGTTCTTGTGAAAGATATCGGAGTGATGCATTAGGGTCTTCCTGGAAACTGATCTCTACGACGGCGTAAGTTTCATCTATGTGCACTCTGCGCACTATTGACGATGATTGATCGAAACACCAATAGAAAGGACACACAAAATCCAAGCTGTCATGGATCATAGTACGTTTCTGCTGATGCTATTTGTGAATCTGATAACAAAACTGCCGAAAATCAAATGGCGGACTTAATTTTTTAAATAAATTTTCGAAAATAAAATGTCCGACCCAAAATGATGAAAAAATATTGAAAAAAGTCAGTCAATCTGCCATTTTGAATTTTAAAAATCTGATTTTCATGTCATACACAGCGACGGGCAAATGCTGAGCTTCAAACGGATTCAATAAGTTTTTCCAAAATTTATACCCCATTTTGTTTATTGAAAGTTTTACATCAGCTTGGTAATCAGTGACCTCATAAACTGCATAAACTGCCTCGTGTTTTGCCTCGTATAAACGATTTTCCCAGATTTTTGTAAGCAGTACTTCTTCTGTTACGGGAGCCCAATAATTGAGACTATAACGTTAAAAAGAGATTTGATGACACATCTAACTATTCCCAGTGTATACTAAGATAACATTTATAGAAAACACATTTTCTGGAGAGGATTGGCAACAAGAAACAATCGAAAAAATTCGGCGATACCACAATCAAAGTGCTTCCGCGACAGAAGTAGTATTCCATAGAAAAATCATGAAAATTAAAGCGAGTAGATGTTATTTCAGGAAGTCATTAGTTCTGGATTTCATTTACGATTCAAAAAATTGACTGGATCATTGACGAGTATTTTCCACATAGTCGTGTTCAGGATTGATCGAGTGCCATTTCTTTACTACAACTTGTAATGACTAAGGCAATACGACGGGAACAGGAATGGAATGCTGAAACAGTAGTTGTGTTTTGATATCATTTTCTAGAGAGTATTCAAAACCTAAGAAAATACATATTAGAAAGAAACATTTCATTCATCGAGGTTTGCAAGATTTTAGAATTCCTGAGTTTAAAGGAATACCTCTATTGTTTTTAATGTTGCCGTTAATAGGCCTCCATAAAAATACGCCTAGATATATGTAAGAGACGAGGTTTCGTAAGTGAAAATATAGAGAAAGTCTGTTAGTAATTTGCATATGATAAATACTACGAACTTCTATTATCATTTCCGGAATCATCAAGCACAACATCTGAAATTTTATAAATTTAGGTTTTTTTCTTTTTGGCTCAGTATAGCATAGCCAAGCATAAGAAGCGTCTCACATAATAATGTCTGTGCAGTGGCTATAAAAAAAAAAAATCTATCTAGATATATGCGATATATTAAGAATCAATATTATTTTTAGAAAGCAAGAAAGTTTAGTATGTACTAATTGAATATGCAATGCTTGATTTAAACTTCTTTTTTCTTATTTTTTTTCTACTTCTTCATTTTCATTTTTAAAGAGGAAGAAGAGTTCTTAATAAGCAAAGTCAAAGATTGACGTCAACGATTTCAAAGTCTGTCTTGGCACACACTTCCACAGATACATAGCCTTGCTAAGTTCTTTTGTACACATATACTCACACACACACGCACACACACACACACACACACACACACATGCACAGGCAAGCATAAGCAAACGCAAACACAAATACAAACACACAAATACATGCATACATAGAAGCAAATGAAGCAACAAATCCACAAAGTAAACGAAAAAGCAACAACAACCACAAACGTTTTTGTGTTTGTGTGTTTGCGTTTGTGTGAACCAAAGAAGCAAGGAAACAAACGTTGATCGTTTTTTTTCTTTTTTTTTCTTTTTTTTTTCTGCGTTTGTATATGTAGGTCTACGTCCGATTTTACTTTCACTTTTAAAGGTTTACGAACTTTTCTGTTTACATGCGGAACGTCAATTTCAAATGCTTCTGCTGCTCAGACCAGTGACAGTGAGAAAGAAAGAGAGAGATAGCGAGTGAGTGAATGGGATAGAGATGAAATAGGCAGCGAGCCAGCGTCAACAACAACCACAACCACAATAACAACAACAACAGCAGCGTTTAAGCGAGGCCAACTAAGCCAAACGCGCGCAAACGCAAAGAAAGACAGCAACAAAGCACGAAGTAAAGAAAGGCAGCAGCACTC
Source organism: Leucophenga montana (assembly GCA_035044765.1). Lineage (NCBI taxonomy): Eukaryota > Metazoa > Arthropoda > Insecta > Diptera > Drosophilidae > Leucophenga > Leucophenga montana. The sequence continues at coordinate 343,339 of JAWNNQ010000712.1, forward strand.
AGAAGCATAAAAAAAAATAATAAGAGAGAAATGCAAGTAAGTTAAAAAAAAAAGTATATTGGCTTAAAGAAAAAAATGCTAACTCTCTCTCTCTCTCTCTCTCTATCTCTCTTTTTTACTTTTATAATTCACTCAAAGCCAACAAGTCTTTTCCTACCGCTGCACAGTGGGCGTAATGATCACTGTGGCGCGGTTTAAGTGCAATTTTGAAGTTTTCAGTTTCACCGTTTTTTTTTAGACTTTTTACACGTGCGAGGTGTGTTACAAAAATGGTGACTTTTTATTTTTTCTCGAAAAATATTTACTTATTCATCAATAGCTATTTGGTTCCATTCAAAGTAAGCACTCCCTGTGCCAGCGCTTTTTTCAATCGTCAAAGCGATTATTGCTTTCGTGGGTACTTTCAGGAACAGGAAAAGGAACAGGAAAAGCAGTGTGAAGTCCGGTGAATGCGCTGGCTGAGGCATGATTACGGTGTTGTTTTTGGCCAAAAAATCAGGCACAAGCTACGTTATGTGAGCACGTGCATTATCGTAATGCAAAATCCATGAATTGTTTTGCCACTAATCCGAGCGGTTTCTTCGTATTATTTCACGCAAACGTTGCATAACTTCAAGGTAATATTCCTTATTGACCGTACGATTTGCTTGGAAGAACTCACGATGTAATCGAAGAAAACAGTGAGCGAACATGGCGTGTTTTTTTGGTCTTGGTTCTTCTGGCTGCTTCCACTGGGATGATTGAGTTTTGGTTTCGACATCATAGCTATATATATACCCATGTTTTGTCATCAGTTATGATCCTTTGGAGCAAATCTGGATCGTCGTTGAAATCGTTCAACAGCTTCTGCGGTGATCATGTCATTTTGGCAAAAATTTAACAGGTTCGGAACATCCCAGTTGTGTGAAAAGTATTATAATTTTAAAATGAGGTATGAATACATCCTATGTTCCTAGACTAAACACAAATCCGCTGTCCACTTTTCAGACGGATGCTTCACGTGTATATTAATGGCGTGTCCCGCCAACTTTTACAGGTAGTCACTTTAAGGCCACACAGGTTTTATTAGGTAAAATATTCTTATTTTTCGAGCTAACCACATTAAATATGTAATTAAGGCTTCAAATTATTACTATAGCATTAGTTTGTTAGATGCATGTGAAGAGTATTGAAGCTTCGGTTTTATCCAAGTTTACGTTTTCTCTTGTTTACAATTTTTTCGAAAACTAATATTCCACCAAGACTTTCGATTTGTTGTTTTGTTTTGCACTTCACATTCGCCTAGCTGAAAGCTTTCAAACTTAGCACAAGCCTGTAATTCGGGATACCGGCTTCGTGGTCGGCCACTTATGCGTTTCACCGGATTTGTTAACGTTGGGTTGTCATAGGCAGTGGTCTAGTTATGCGGCGTTGCACCACGAGTGGATTGGAATAGGTTTGACCCCTATCCAGTCAAAGAGTGGATTGGAATGGCGAATTGGCTGTCAATAATTGAATTGGAAAACATTTTTATTTCGTTTCATATTTAATAAATTGTAGTTTTAATTTTAACAAACTTAAGGTCTTTGCATTCGCAGTGTAATGAGTTTAGTGTTTATAACTTAATATTACTGAATCTATTCGTCTACTCGGCAAAGCCTTCATTTTAAAAAGGTCATCTTTTGTAACTTCTTAAGTATCTGCCCCTCGGCGTTTCCTTCTTCAGTTGAGTCTGAAAATTTAAATATTCTTTAGTATATAAACAATATAAATAATACAATAATTGTATGATTCTATATCACAAATGATAAAGTCCATTTTTTTTTTTCGACTATGTTCCGTAATGCAAAAAAACGAATAAATTGCAAATAAGAAAAACAAAGAGATGAGAGAACATTCTTTGTTGCCTTCTGTTTTCGACTGGCATGGCATTGCATCACCAGTATCCTGAGAAAGGTCTTGACTATGCACTCTTCAATTCAATACTGCGTTGCACTAGCCGAATTACAGGGATGTTTCAGCAAATGCATCATCAGTTTTTATAAAGAAAACAAATTAGTTACTGTATTATTTACATAGGTACATATATTGGGATTAAAATTGCAAGTAACAAGTATGTACCACCTTTCTTTTTTATAAATATGAAGAGACATTTCAAGCCAAGCACTGGACTCATTGGCAAATGGGCCGAGAAGTTTGAAGAGATCGGTTCAACGCTGGAAAAATCAAAATCCGGGCGTCCAAGGTCTTCGAGAACGTTCGAAAACGTCGACAGTGTTACTCAGTCTGACCGTGACAACCCGAACCTTTCGATTCGGAAGCGTGCTGTTGCTTTAAACGTGCATAGATCATCATTGTTCCGCATTTTACACAAAGATTTAAAGCTGCACCCCTACAAAGTTCAATTGGTGCAAGAATTAAAGCCTCAGGCTGCTGGGCAGAGACTTGAATTAATAAACCAGATGATTGAGCGCTTTCCAACGTTTGCCAACATCTTGCTTTCGGATGAAGCTCATTTTCCATCTTAATAGACATGTAAACAAGCAAAATTGCCGCTACTGGAGTGCAACCAATTCAAAACACAAACATCAGAAACCCCTACATTCGCCTAAAGTGACCGTATGGGGTGCGATGTCGGCGCGAGGAATTATCGGCCCTTATTTTTTTGAAGAAGAAGAAAAAGAAAGGAGACGCACAGTTACAGTGAATTCAGAGCGTTATGTGGAGATGTTAGACGACTTCTTCGTGCCTGAACTGCAAAACTTTCCTGGTTATAACCAAAGAACATGGTTCCAGCATGACGGAGCAACTTCACACACGTCCAACAGGTCTCTACCACGAGTTTATGAAACTTTTGCCCGGCAAATTGATCTCCAGTAGAGGTGACATAAAATGGACTCCACGAAGTCCCGATTTCACCCCTATGGACTTTTTCCAGTGGGGTTACGTCAAATATAAAGTTTATTATTATTATTTATTTATTTATTACATTTGGACAATATCATTTTTAAGAAATAAATTCCCAAAGTGTGTATTTTATGTATATGTAGTAATAAACATTTTTTCAATAAACTACTTACTTCTTTTTTATCGATTTTTTGAATGTGAACTTTCTTTTGAGACACCCTGTATATGTAAACTGATCACACCATAAGGTTTTACACCTTGTTTATGTGCAAGTTGAATGAACATTTAGCACATTTTATTATTTAATTTAAATTTATGTGTAAAAAAAAATTGTATTTATTTGCTAAAAACCGACTAGGTCGGTTCACACAACAACCACGAATGACTGATAAAAATATTTAATACCATCAGAGTTGCCAATACAACATAAATGTTTTTCCCCAATATAAAACATAAGTTAGAGTTTTGGGTATTTTCTTAAATACATATATTAATAAAATAAGTAATTAAGACACATCGCACCAAATATAGAACTTTGCAATATTCTCCTAGAAAATCTCCAAAAAAATCTCATATAATTTACATATAATGTATTTTTGATATCTAGGACAACTCTGCGTAACACAAAACTTGTCTGTACATGAAACACTGCTTTGAATGCAATGTACGAGATTTTTGTGACATCTAAAAAAATCACCAGATTTAAGAGATTTCTGGGACACCGCCGAGTGTGTGAATGATAAACAAAAAAAAAAAGAAATTATAAAAATAAAAAAATTTTTAATTAAAAAAAAATGTAAATAAATCAAGAGCAATTATAAAAATTGTTCACATTGTTGCTTTAATTATTTACCGCAATACATAAAAAAATGGCAGAGCAAAGTTTTGACCTCAGTTTCTTTTTCTTTTTGTAAGTTTATAATTAATCCGTGTCAAATCCACCATTTCTCCCACTGTGCGCTGCTGCTGGGCACGTGTGTTTGTGTGTGTGTGTGTGTGTGTGTGTGGGTTTTATTTCATTGATATGTTTTAGTTGCTGTTCATTTACTTTGCTTTTTATTGTTTTCCTCTTTACCGCTGCGTATACGTGTTATTATTTAAAAAAAAAAAGAAAAAAAAACCCTCTCTTTCGTTGTTGCAATTGTTTTTGTTGTTGTTGCTATAAATGCACTTTGTGTCGTGTGCAGCGCATAAGGAAGTCGCAGCTCGTTTCGGCTTTCGGCTTTAGTTCGGCTCGCTCACAACTTCCTTGACATTGAAGTGTTTTTCTTTTTTCTTTGTTTATTTGTTTATTTTGTTGTTGTTGTTGTTGTTGTTGTTGTGCGTTTGCTTTTCAGTTAGTTGCTGTTGTTGTTGTTGTTGTTGTTGTTGCTGTCGCTGCCAAAAGGATGTACATAAAATCGTTTTGGTTTGTTTTTGTTTTTGTTTTTGCTTTTGCTTTGAAACAGTTGTTGCACATTTCTGTTGTTGTTGTTGTTGTTGTTTGTTTTTGGTTTTTTTTACAAAATATTTTATTTTTATTTTTGTACGTTTTTTGTTGTTTTTGTTGTTGTTTTTCTTTTTCAAAGCCGTCGCTGTCGCTGCTGCAATTGTTGTTGGCCTCGTGAGGCCAGGCCAGGCTTGGCGTCTGTATTTGGTTTGACTTGTATTGCCTTTGCGCTTGTTGCGGCCAACAAAGTTCATTGCAGCAACATTTTTGTTGCAGTTGTTGTTGTTGTTGTTGTTACTTTTTAGTCGGTCGGTCATTGACCATTTACAACGCAGCAAAGACACATAGCATAGCAAAAGAGCGAGAGCCAATGTATACATATAAGAGTGAGAGGGAGACTGTATGACGCCGCTGTCGGTGTCGCTGTCGCTGTTGCTGCCGATGACGCCGACAAACAACAATTTCAAAGCGACAACAACATTGCAACTGCGACCACTGCGTTGGCGTTGGCGTTGGCGTTGACGTTGACGTTGACGTTGACGTGACGCAGACGTTGCTATCATCTTTCGTTGCAGCAACAACATTGTGCGAGCGAGATAGCATGATTGTTAATGCAACATTTAACAAGCAAAAAAAAAAATAATTATTTTAATTTTTTTGTTTAAAAATTCTTTTTTAATTATAGAAAAATATATCTTTAAAAATCCAACACTAAATTCCACTAATCAAATAATTCTATTTCGGGAATGCACGCTGGTTCCAAAGTCGTAATTTTTTTTTTGGCATGAATTTCAACAACAAAGCTAGAGTCTTGAAAGATAGCATAATTGACCGACCACGCCCACTCATACCGCCCATATAAGCCAATATTGAGACTGCGTATATTGACACATGTTGGTAGAAATACACCGTGTGATCTAAAAATAACCGAACTTTTTAGTTATAAAATGAAACAAGCATTGTATTATGTTTCAAAAGCTAATGTTTAATCCAAATACGATCCATTTAACTCAATACAACGTTTGGAACACTCAATCAATTTATCCATATAATATTTAAACTCGCTTGTTGGAAGGTTCTTTAGCAACCGGGTCAAGGCTGCATGTATGGCTGGAATGTAGTCGTAAAAAGCTCCTCTCATTGCAATTTTCATTTTTGGGAAGAGAAAATAATCGCAAGGTGATAGATCAGATGAATGCGGAGGGTGGTCGATGAGCCAGATCTGTTGTTTCATCAAAAATTCATTGACTTTTTTGGTCTTGTGAGGTGGTGCAATATGATGCACTAAAAACATCTGCGCTCCCTTGAAATACTCGTTATATTCGATGTACAACTTGTAAATAATATTCTCCATTGACAGTTTGACCTTCACGAACAAATTCCATTTGAATAATATTCGTGGAATCATAGAAAGTTATCAACATTGTCTTGATTTTTGACTTATGAAAATGCATTTTTTTAGGTTTTGGCTCGTCTTTTGACTTTCATTCTGCAGATTGTCGCTTAGTTTCAGGATCATATTTAAAACAACATGCTTCATCACCAGCTTTGATCGAACCAAAAAAATCTGAATCGTTTTGTTTATTTGAATATTTGAATATTTGAATATTTGTTTTTCAAACTTTGCACTGTTTAACCCTTCTAGAGTTATATGCGCTGAATTTAATAAGCTCAGTACATGCTTTTTACTGTGTGCTGGCAATTATAATTATAAAAAACAAACATTTTATCAGTTCTCAATGTTTGACTTTGTAATTCGAACTATTTGTAACATTAATTTTATATTTTATTGTACGATTTTGTGTGTTTTTTATTTAAATAAAAGTTAAAGCAACTAATGACGTAAGTCTGTAGCTGTGGAACCGGACTTGTCCTGGTGTCGATGGGCCACTTGTTGGTAGCATGCTACCCAACGTCCGTCCTTATTAATATTATTATTATTATTATTATTTATAATACAAAAACAATATGTCTATTTTTTATACCCGGTATAGGAATATTCAGTATATGCAAATCGATTTAACAGGCAGAAGGAGGCGATAGACCCCATAAAATAAATATATTCTTGTTTAACACCGACCGACAGTCTTCTTCAACGAAAATATCTCGGAGACTATAAGAGATAAAGTCTTCAAGTTTGGATATTAAAACTCTCCTTTTCAATTTGCAGATAAAGTATATAAAAAGAAAATGATATGGTTACGTGTTTGAATGAAAATTTGTTGTTTATATTTTGAAATGAATTCAATTGTATTGAATTGTCACGTATATGTTTTGAACGGGCCCCTTAAAAACATAGCCGCACACAAATGTATGGTTCATATAAGAAGCCTTCAGCAAGGTACCCGGTTTCATTTACAGTTTCATGCAAGCACTTTATTCATCTTTTCTATTAAAATGACTGATACTGATTCGCGTACATAAATATCGGGATAGTCGAGAAATCCCACCAATTTCCGCAAATTTTACAAATTTCCCGTTCTCATTCGATCCCAAAGAATTTGTCGGGGTCTGCAGGATCTCGCGGGATCCCCGTTCCCTGCCCATCACTACTATATAGCCTAGTTTAAGTTAAATCATAAATCGTAAAACATATTATATGAAAAAAAAAAATTATATAATTTTAAGGGTGCAACTTGAAAACTAGCGTTATTCTATGGAACGAACAAAATGTGTAAAATTCGGTCTATATAACTCTGATGAAAGGGGAGAAGCTCCGGTCACCCATGACGGAATTGTCTGGATTTTTATGCAAACAAATTAGTTACAAATTTCTCCTGACTGTACTTGAATGTGATTGAAAGTTAATTATAGTTATGCCATGTCCTGGAGGACCAAGTGTATACTAAGTTTGTGAAAATGTTTGTTACAGGCAGAAGGAGCGTTGTAGACCACATAAAGTATATATATACATATACATATACATATGCTTGAACAGCATAAAAAGTCGAGTTAATGTCCGTATGTCCGTCCGTCTTTAGTTTGTTTGAACAACGAGATTTCGGAGACTGCATACAGGGTGTACCATATAAGAGTGAACTGTTTAAGTTTGGCAGGTTTTCTTTCTATACAAGTGGCAACTCTAAAATTTAACAGCAGAATTTGGTGTTCAGAAAAAAATGAGAAACAAATGCAAAAACGAGCAACTATCTGGAACATAATAAGGGAGTTTTTGTGGCCTCAACTAGACGAGGACGATATGTGATTTCAGCAGAACGGTGCCACCTGCCATACCGCGCATGAAACAATCGATGTATTTGCAAACCAAAGAAATCGTACAATTTTAGCTTCGTCCGATACATGCGCAGATCATGTTTAGAAATATTTTTGGATGCAATATGCATACTTTACAATATTAGCGCCATTTAGATGGAACATCATAGAACTAATACGATGGCGGTGCCTTGTGACATAAAGTAGTGCCATTTATTGACCGTTAGAGGGCGTGCAACGTCATCAATTGCACATTAGAGAGCGCCACCAACATCAGCTAGCTCTATTAGCGCCATCTAGTTTCTTTTTTTTTTTTTTCCTTTTTTTTTTTTATTTGTACACAATTTTGCAAAATATTGTAAAAGAATTGAACAAATACTTGCATTTTATTGGACCTAGAACCAAATCGTTTGCAAGATACAAGTAGATAGTTACATATGTATACTATATAAATTAAATGACATAAATGTGGCAAGAGAATGCAAAAGTTCGATAAGTGCCAATCTAAAGCCAAGCCAAGCCGAGCCGAGCCAAGTCGAGCCAAGCCAAGCCAAGTGAAGCGCGCGCAGTCATGAGCGATAAATGCGACTGCGCGGTCGGCGACAACTGAGCTGAGTTGAGCTGAGACAGCAACTGAGCGTTTTGAGCGTTGAGCTGAGCTGAACTGAGCTGAGCTAATCTGAGCTAAGCGTTGCGCTGTGGTGTGGTGTGGTGTGCTGTTGTGTGGTGTCTGGTCTGCCAACTTGTTGGACAAGTTGGCGGTTTGTTGGTTGACGGTTGTGTGTGGTTGGCTTGGTGGCTGTTTGTATCTTTTTAGCTTGTGCTAGTGCAATGTGCAGTCGTCGTCGTCGTCGTCAGTTTGAGATTGAGTTGGAGGCCTGCGCGTTTGCGCAAAAGTCAATGAACTCTAAGAGGCAAAGTTGGCAGACAAACAGTCACATAGACAGACGGAAGGACGGACGGACGGACGGACGAATGAATGGATTGGACGGGCAGACAGTTCGATATACAGATTGAGACTAAGCTGACGCTGTGTCGGCGTATTTGTGTATATATATATATATATATATATATATATATATATATATATATATATATATAAATATATATATATATATATATATATATATATATATATATATATATATATATATATATATATATATATATATATATATATATATATATATATATATATATATATATATATATATATAATATATATATATATATATATATATATATATATATATATATATATACTTGAGATAACTTTGCACTGCATCTTTGCCTTTGCCCAAGACCAAATGATTGAATGACGCTCCAATGACTCGAATCGGATCGGATCGGAACGGATCGGAACGGATCGATCAATTGACAGAGAACGCATGTTGCAGTTGCAATTTTTGGGAATGTAGGTAATCCACTTGCTGCTCGAATTTATTGTTGCTGTTGGTGGCGGCGGCGACTGTTGCTGCTGCAGTTTGTTGTTTTTTTTTTTTCTTCTTTCTAATATTAGATAGTGTGTGGAACATGCAACATGAACGACTGCTACCTCGACTTTGGCAGCAGTTGGCGCTTGAAGATACTATGATGATGATCATCATAATGATGACGATGACGATGACGATGACGCTGCTCTGTCTGCTGGTGGCTGCCTTGCTTGGCTTTGTTTCTGTCATTTATTGGCATTTTTTTTTTCTCTTTAGTTTCGGTTTTTGTTTTGTTGCATGACACAATGTCGTTGGCACAGTGGCCGGAAAACAGATTGACTTAATGACTGACTTTTGGGCATGCAACCGCTGCAACCGCATCATATACTCGTAATTGCTTTTGAGGTTTTTGCGTGGGGGCGTACGTTAAGCGTCCGTATACGTATACGTATACGTATTCGAGTTTGGGTTCTTTCTATCTAAAACTTACGTACATATGTACGTTCGTTTGTTCGCTTGTTCGCTTGTTCGCTTGTTCATTCATTGTGTCATAGCCAGCGGTTTTAGGCCGAATAGCAGCAGTTCGAAAGCCAACAAGCTACTTAGCCAGCTACCCAGTCGACCAAGTAGTCAGGCAGACAGCCAGACAGACAGACAGACAGACAGACAGTCAGCCCGTATGATACTCGATTTCCCAGCTTTTAGTTAGATCTCTCAGTCAGTTAGTCAGTCTGTCTGTCTGTCTGTCCGTCTGTCTATTAGTTAGTTAGTCTCTTAGTCAAGCTTGTAAGCTAGCCAAGCAGTCTTGTGCATTTCGGTCAATGACCGAGCACCGACACCGAGCTGTAACAGTGACAACAACACACACACACACACACACACAAACAACTACCTAATACTAGCTGAATGCTGTCGACCCACTGAACCAACTTGTCACTTGGTCATATTGCTTGGCGCTATTTTTATTGTTGTTGTTGTTGTTGTTGTTGTTGTTGTTGTTGTTGTTGATGTAGCCAAAATAGTTGCCAATATTTTTCTTTTTTTGGCTATTCCTTAAAAAATACATTTTTGTCTATATACAAAATACATAAAAAATCACACCATTTAAACAAAGCATAAATGCTAAAGTCGACATATCCTGTACTCAGTCTAATTCTAGTTTTCTCATCTTGTGTACAAAGTTGTGTTTTACTAAATCAGCAATCATTTTGCGTTTCGATTTCTCATCTTGTGTTTAATTAAATTTTCCATATATGTGTGAAAAAGTGGCAACGCCAGAACGTTAAAGTTAACACCCCCATAGACGAGTTGGCAGGGCGAGTTGATTGAAATGGGAAAAAGTGCACACGCAGCGGTTTGTATTTGTTAAGATTGTGCAAAAAAGCAACACATAGCGCCATATCCAGCGAGAGAAAAAGTGCAACAAATTTTACATCACATGAGGAGATAGTTCTCGTAGAGCTCTGTGAGGAGAATGTATTTTACAGTTCCGAAGTGAACCTATTTCGAACATTTTATTTGGCTTAACTTCATCTAGATAGTTGCAAAGCAAAAACTGCGGAATGTTTTATTAGAATTAATGTAAAATTTTAAATAATTAAAAATAGAAACCAAAAAAAAAATGCATAAAAAAACTTTAAAATGAAGGGCTTAAAGGCTTATGTCCAGCTCTGGACCTATGCGATATGATTTATTTGAGTTATTAAGCAACAAAACAAAACAACAACAAAAATGCATACAAAAACTTTAAAATGGATTGCAGGTGTGCATGTATGGGGACAGCCCATTAAAGTGAGGTTAGCATATTCATTAAATATATCTATAACTACTATTAAGGAAAAAGAAGAGTCTAAATATAAAAACTCTCTAACTCTCATAGTGTCAAAGATCTGTTTGATGATTCAAGACCTGGACGACATGAAGCACCTCACCGTGCTAAGTTTGTGGAAAAAGTAAGTGTAATAATCGCTACTCGATGCAAATTTCACTGTAAAAATGCTGGAAAGGTGTGTGCACGTTTTGTTCCACATCAGTTAAATGATTAGCACAAAATCGCTCGTGTAGAGCATTGCAAAGACATCATTTCAACGGCTGAAAACGATCCATATTTGCGAGATTCGATCAAAGCTAGCGACGAAACATGGTGTTTTAAATATTATCCTGAAACTAAGCGACAATTTGCAGAATGGAAGTGAAAAGACGAGCCAAAACCTAAAAAATTGAGTTTTCAGAAGTCAAGAATCAAGACAATGTTGATAACTTTCCATGATTCGAAAAGTATTGTTTACAAGAAATTTGTTCCAGAATGTCAAACTGTCAATGGAGAATATTATTTACAAGTTTTAAATCGTTTGTGGTCGAGAGTTCTACGTGTTAGACCCGAATATTCCAAAGGAAGCAGGTTTTTTTAATGCAAGACCAAAAAAGTCAATGAATTTTTTATAAAGAAACAGATTAGTCTCATCCACCACCCTCCGTATTCGTTAGATCTATTTTTTCTCTTCCCAAAAATGAAAACTACAATGAAAGGAGTTTGTTACGATGACATTCCGTGAGACAGGTGCTAAAGAAACTTTCAAAAAACTAGTTTAAAAAGTCTAAGGATAAATTGGTTGAGCGTTCCAAACGTTGTATTGAGTTAAATGGATCATATTTTGAAAAAATATTAGCTTTTGAAACATAATACCATGCTTGTTTTATTATATAACTAAAAAGTTCGGTTATTTTTAGATCAGTTTTTAATAATGATGATGGCCACCATGGAAAAGTCTGACGAACTGCATAATGGAGATCCAATTTCCATCAGGCAACCAATCGTGTATTTTTCAGGATGTATCACCATTGGGCATTTCTCGCACCAAATGAAGTTTATTAAAGTCATTTTTCATTTGATATTTAATATGATAGGATCTTTAATATGTGGGATCTTATGGATAGACAGACTTAGTACATACATACATACATTAATAGGTGTGCCCTACCAATTTTAAAGGCACAAATTATAATATTTTTTTTGTTTTATTTAGTAATCACCCGATTTCCGAAGGATATAATTTATTTGTATAAATGAAAAAAAAAAACTAAAAAAATATAAAATCTGTCACGCGTACTGTGCAAATGGCTGAAGCCATACATGCAATTATTATATCTTATATATATTTATTTACATGATATGATAAGAAAAGAGTTCAATGAATCGAGTCGAATCGAATCGAATCGAGTCGACTTTATTGCTGTCGAGCACAACACTTCGAACACGACTCAAACTCAACTATGTTTGAAGTATAAAAGCTCAAACCGTATGCAGCACGTTTGAGCTGCAACGCTTCGTGACGGCACTCAAAAAATTTTGCAGCTAGCAAACTAAAACTAAAATTTAGTACAGAAACGCTGCTCGATAGGCAGACATGCCACCAGGCAAGGAGTCAATTAACCCTAGATCTATGCACTAGCTCTCAAGATAGAGAAGAAGAAAAGAAGAGCGTTCAGCAGCTGCTGTGTAGCTGGCTGCACGACCTTGAGTAGAAGAAGATTCCTGCGTATGCGGTAGTACTTTCTAAATCACCTTTCAGAAGTCTCCAAAATTGAGTTCAGATGTATATGTGAAATTCATTAAAAAGACCCAATGGCTTTCTCTCTCAAAATAAGAAATTGATGCTGGTTTTGCCTGCCACCAATCACTTAACATGTCCTAAAATAGTACTGAGATCGTCAAATTGTTAATTATTAATGTGGCGTGGAACATAAAAAGAATAGTGTGCCTTTAAATAGTTCTAAATAGCTTGAAACATTGTGAAAAGGGTATTAATGCTTCGGTTCCACCATAGTTAGCTCCTGTTTTTACTTACAATATTTAAAATTGAATTTTATTGAACTAAAGTTTGAACTAAATTGGAAAACAATCAAATTTTTTTCAAATATACTTTAAATTTTCGATAAACGAGCTCCACGAAGAGCTGCTCAGTGCACACACACACACACACACACACACACACACACACACACACTCCGGTATTTTTTAGTGTTAGCTCTGGCCTTCAAGATTCAATATGGGGTCTATCTATATTCAATATGACCGCTTGGTGGAACGCAAGAGTTATTTATGCGCAGGCTTACTGCTCTTTATATTTTGTAGATGTTGTCTCGGTGCTATTTGGTTTCAGCCACTTTCCAACAGAGCTAAGCTTCATACGCTTTTCAAACGTTCTTCTACATAAGTAGAAGGCGTCATTCTTTCCTCAAAGTTTCTTCTACAGCATAGTTTTGAGTTCACAATTACACCAATGTACTTGGTTAAGTTTGAGGTACATATCTAGAGCCTGGAGTCTAAAGCTCGGAATCTTTTACTTTCGTGTGAAGTGCAACAGTTCGGTCTTTTTTGGGTTTGCCCCAGGATCGTTCTATTGTGCACATTATAGGGTAGGGCCAAGTGCATTTTTCAAAACATCACTGAATGAGGGCAGGAATTTTTCCGTTACCATTAGAACCAGGTCAGCTGCATAAGCAGTCGCCCTAGATTCACAAAACAAGTAGGCTTACTTCATTTAATGTGAAAATGCTATAGACTTCCGTACAAAATGTATATACTACAGCGCATCAGAGACCCCATATGCTACTTTCCACGTGTGCCGTTCCAGCCAAATTTATAGCAATCACACTATTACGTTTGAATTCCATCACGAATACAAGTTTTTACAAACACACCTGAGAAGCTAAAGCTATTGTTGGTTTGTAAGCAATAAATTGTGATTTTTCAGATTTGGGCGCCCTGTAACCTGTGGTTCCCAAGTTACAACGTTCTGAAGTTGCTTACAGCTCATTCGGGCCACCTCAGTACATAGTTTTTAGGGTCTATGATGGCTACTTCTATTCATTGCAGACTTTCAGATATCTACAAGTATATATAAATAGGCAAGTGCAAAACGTCCACATCCAACATATTCCCTTCACTTTTTTTTTTTTTTTTTTGACAGGTTACGAATAGGAATAGGGACCAATGTATTTTGTTTTTTTTTTTTTCTAAAATATTGTGCCTAAAATAGGTAAAAATCCTCGGCCAATTAAAAAGACCTGAGCTCTCTCCATCTCTCAGTTCTCTCTCGTTTTATTCAAGGAATTACAACAAAAAAGTCGAAGTGAGTGACGCCATAGAAACAGACGGACCTGCCAACATGTTGACAAGTATCAACATGGTAAATTTTTAAAAGAAAAGTAAAATCTTCTATATTTCCCTGAGCCTGTGTCGATCGCAACATGTTAAGCCCAACATTTTGATCATACTTAACGCTCTCAGCGTTAAAGGAACAGACAAGAGAACGAATACACTTATATGTGCCAGCCCTATATTAAGCCCAACATGTTGGTCATACATAATGTTCTCAGCATTATCAAATGGTTTTGAACTATTTTGTATTGTCGCTATAAAGGTTGAATTTCAACCACAGGGAGAACACTAGTACTGACAATACGCTCATACACACTATTTATTGCCGAAGCGCGTAAAAAAACAAATATGTATAATCCGTGAAGAGTTTATCCAAGAATAAAATTCGTTTGTCCATTCTTCAAAAGGTTAGCTGCGTATGGAATTCTACATAAAACGTATAAAATCGCTTTTGCTATACATACTCGTCTACAGGGATGTCACTGCGAATAATTTGGTTACAAAATCTCCGCACTTCATTCATCACGCGGAATCGGAAGCGTAAGCGTTATCTGTGGCACAGCCGAATAATATAACTAATATAGAAATTTGGAGAAAGTTAATCCGACATTGTTATAGAAGTTATAGGAGGCGAGTTTTTTTGTGTTAATAGTAATATGGTTCTCTATATACCTTACTGACAAGCTTAAAGAAATCTTCTTGTCAATCAAATATTCACGTAAAATCGAATCTATGCTGGTTCAAACTGTTTTTGTCCGACGTTCACAAAAATTCGTCCTTGAGCGAAAAACATCCGTTACTAAACTCGTTACACCAGCGTTTCACAGTGGCAAAAGATGGCGCTTCATTGCCAAAAATGGAAGTTTGTTTATCGAAGCAGGCACTCTTGTTTTATTTTAGTCTACATCGAAAGTCGTAATAATTTATCGAATGAAAATTTCCACCTGTTAATTGCGATGAATTTTTGCAATTCACAGTAAACGTTTATGCAAACTTTCCAATGGAAATGTCAACTGATACCAAACAACACTTAGGCTTGCCAAAGCACACAATATACTACACGGCAACACTCATATATGAGAAAAAAAGGCGTTGGAGAGCACATAACTTCTGTTTGAGAAGTTTTCAATGTAACGTTGCTGTATACTCGTACAAATATGGAACTGTGGACAAAGTAAGCTGTTTACGGAATAAGGATATATAAAAAAAAAAAACAAAATAATAATAATAATAATAATAATTTAGAATAAACAATGAGCTATTGTTGTTGCTGTTGTTATTGTTGTTGTTGTTGTTAATTTATTGTTGCTGTATGCTACGATTTGGAACAGTGATTGTTAGTAGAGCATTAGAGAGCTGTAAGAAAACAAAACAAAAATAAAGTATTGCAAAAGAAAATCAGCTGAAAACACATCTTAAAGATTTTTCCTGCTACTACTTTTAGATACGAGATACTATGCAAAACGAGTAACTGAACGACAGCGGCAACAGCAACACAGCAGCAACAACAACAACAACAACAACAACTTCAAATGAATTTCAAGCAAAAGGCGGATGTTGCAGCTCAATGTTGTTGCTGTTGCTGTGGTTGTTGTTATTAAAGTTTATGCATACTAAAGTTCATTAACATTTTGCAAAAGCTGTCGTTGTTGTGGTTGTTGTTGTTGTTGTTGTTGTTGTTGTTGTTGTTGTTGGCAATTGAAAATGTTCTGCTTTCGCTGTTCGTACATCATTTCAGCTCTAATAACACGTCAAGCCTGTGTGCGTACAGATACATATACATTATATTGTATCTGCATATTAGTTTGTATGTGTGTATGAATGTATCTGCATATTGCTATTAGAATAATTTACACAACATTGCAGATATTATAATTTCTATCATAGTAGAAAGTTTGTAATCAATCAATTGCAAAAGATAACTTTCGCTCTGATTGACGATGACAATGATGATAATGATCAATATATGTTGAACATGATCATTATCGATTTGCTTCCGCTGTGCTGTTGTATCGTGAAAATTGCATGAAGTTTTCTATTGAACATATTTGACTACTTGCAACATTCTTATGAGGCGATCGAACGATAATTATTATCGAAGTGGCGTAGCACGCGTAAATTATGATAGCAACTTTCATACACGACGCGACTCTACTACTTAGCAAATGCCCGCGAATTTGTCCGTAATAAAAGTGTACACTTAAGATTTATTTTTTTATTATTGACGAGTTAGATTGCATTTGCTGAATTCAGAGATATAGATATAGATATGCGCGGACGGACATTAGCTCTCTGATATAGTTATATTTATATACAGGAGTCGGCGCTCGAAGCGTTACCAACTACACACTGCTGTAGCAATCAAACGGCTAATGACAGCGCGCACTTGTTTTGTCAAGTGTCAGACTGTCATGTTGTTTACCAGCCTATCGTTTTAAAAAAAAGAATGGAAAATAGCAACCAGCCATTTTTAATGAGCTACGTCATTAACGTGTGAACAAAATGTTTGTGTATCAATCCATTATATGTTATAATGTTACTGGTATGTTATGGAGGAGGACAACCAAAAAAGAGCAACATCGGCAGAAATGGTTAGAAAGTTGAAGGCCAGAAATCAAGGTAATCTATGACAAAGCGTAGTTCAAACTCAATGTGTCTGCTCGTAGCATGGGGCACATATAAAAAACTGAACTGAACTGAAAATCACAAGACAATTTAGACCAACGAATTAATCTGCGAAAGCAAGTGTCTGTATCAGTGATGGTTTAGGCCGTGGTAACTGCCACTGGACCACTGGACCACTCGTTTTCATTGAAAAGTAAATCAACCAATCTACCGTGAAAAGATTTTGAACGATGCTTTGTAACCTTGTAATGGACACGTAAATAATTTGATAGAAACCATTGGAAGTTTCAAAAGACTCGGCACCTTATGGAACCTAAACTTATTTATAATTATCACACTTCTTCAAAAGTGAATAATGCAAAAGATGTTCTTGCTTTTGTTAAGCGTCGATCTAATAAATTTAATTACCCTTATGCAACTAAACTCCTCTATACATCTCTTGTTGGTTCCTGTGCTTGGAACGCTTACTATGCTATTAAAGAGAATCGTATTAATTCAATTCAAAAACAGTTTTTTCTCTTTGCTCTTAGGAGTCTCAATTGAGATCCCTAAATAAATCTTTCAACCTATTATGACAGCTAAACAAAAATTTCTCCAACGGGTCTATGTGTACTCAACTTTCTTCTTCTAGTTTTAAGTTAGTTTAGCTAATTTAGAAACTTTAAAACATTGTTTGAGCAACTGTTTTATATACTTAGTTGCAATTTCAAATAAATAATTAAATAAAATAGGTTTGTATACATGAGGTCCGCATGTTCAGTTAATACTCACAAAAAAAAGGAGAATCTAAATATCTAAATCTGAATCTACAATTCTTACAGTCTGTAACTATAACTCGAGATCTGTTCGTTCAACAGACGGTCGGTCGGACGGACGCACGTACCGAAGGTCATATCTATATCGACTCGCCTTCCGACGCTGATCAAGAATATATATACTTCATAGCGTCTTCCAAGCCTCCTTCACAAACTTAATAATAACTTAATAAATTAATGCATGTAAACTTTATTACATGGCCTATAGTATGAATTATATATGAATTTTTTACTTAGGAGGGGTACTATTTATATTTCGGGAATAGCAAATAATAAACAAAAATTTTTAAATGAAAATGCCTTAATTGTTTTTCAAAATATTCCCCTTGATGATCAATAACAACACTTTTGCATTCGTTGAAACCATTTGTCATAGCAGTTTTTCCATTCCTCTTGAGACACCTCCAAAACATGGTTTTTGAACGCTTCAACTGCTTCTTCGGCGCTCGTAAATCGTTGACCAAGCAGTTTACCTTTGATACTCGGGAACAAGAAGAAGTCATTGGGTGCCAAATCAGGACTGTACGGAGGATGAGTCACTAATTCGATGTTTTGACTGCTCAAAAATGCACTTGTTTGACGAGATGTGTGAGAGCTCGCATTGTCAAGATGGAGAATGATTCGTCTTTAGCGGTTGGTTTTACGAATTTCTCCGAAGACTGCCGGCAAAACAATGGTCGTGTACCACTCAGAATTGACCGTCCTACGTAGCTCCAACGGAACAGTGGCCACATGACCCATTCGGCCGAAGAAAGAGGCGATGATTTGCTTCGCTGTGCTTCTTCCACGAACAACTTTTGTTGGATTTGGCTCGTCTTGGAATACCCACACGGTCGATTACTGTTTTGTTTCCGGCTCATACGCATATATCCATGATTCGTCACCTGTCACGATTTTATACACGTCTTTTGAAGCAGCACGGTCGAACTTTTTAATCATTTCCTTACACCAATCGACGCGAGCCTTTTTTTTGAGCGATTATATAAATTATCCAAGGAGAGTAAGTTTTTTTACAGCTAAGTGTTTATGCAAAATCGAATGTATTGAAGTGGAACTAATATGCAAGGATGCCTCTATCTCGCGATATGTCACATGACGATCTTGCCTTATCAGTTCACGCACTGCATCGATGTTTTTGGGCACAACAACCGATTTTGGACGACCTTCACGGAATTCGTCGGCGACCGAACTACGACCACGATTGAATTCACTATGCCAGCGATATACTGTGGTTTTTGATGGTGCTTTATCGCCATACAAAGAACTGAGTTCATTGACACATTCTTGTTGAGATAATCCACATCGAAAATTGTGAAAAATAATCCAACGAAAACCTTCTCTTGAAATTTCCATTTTTTGGCCAAATTGCTTTTCTTAACTCACTGTAAACAAAACAAATAGCAATTGTACATCAAAACTTTATGAGTACGTTTATGCCAAAAAATGTCAAACTTTATTATGGTGTTGCCAGATTTTAGCTTTTGACATTAGTGTCGCCCGTTCCCGAAATATAAATAGCAGCCCTCGTACTTATCGCTAAGATCACAAAATAAAGCTACTATTTAATTTCCACTTTGGAAAATCACGACGGTGCGTACAATTTTGCGTCAATTAGTTAGTGCAACACTCGGTCAGGACAAGTCTTTTTATATACACGTATATACATACATATGTACATATGTATATGAATATATGTATAAGATAATATTGTGAATATACTGACAGACTTTCGCCGAATGCGAGCGCGAAAATTGCGCGCGAAAAATCACGAATAATCCAAACCGCACAAGTTAAAGTTTTCACCAATTAAACTAATTTTTAATTGACGACAGAAATTTCTTGGAAAATGTCGCTTAAGACACCAAACACATCAAATACAAATACAAATATAGATGCACATAAGTGTAGATACATAGATACATTTTATAATTAGGCGCTAATGTATTAAAGAAAGGAAGCACACGCATACATACATACATACATACATACATACATACATACATACATACATACATACATACATACATACATACATACATACTTACATACATACATATTAAAGTTACTCATAGTATATGCAGTGAAAATGTCGGAAAAGCTTACAACAACAAACAACAACGACAACAACAACAACAAAAATATACAGAGAAAAAGAGAATATATAAAAAAAAAACAAAATAACCAAATAAACAAATTGAAAATACAAATAAAATGCAAAAAAGAGGGGAAAAATCGAAAAGCGGTTAAAGCTGTTTGTTAGATACACCACTGACATACATACATACATTTGTATCTAAATATATACTTGCAATAACAACAACAATTGTTGTTGTTATTGTTAGTGCTATTGCTGTTGCTGTTGCTGTTGCTGCTATTGACCATGAACATGAAAACGCAACAGCAACAGCAAAAACATTAACAACAACAACAACAACAAAAGCGACCATAATAATAAGTATTAGTACCAGTGCATCACATACCCATAAAGGCGGGAAAACTAATTGATTCCGGAAGTAAACTGCCATGACTGGTTATTCGGTTACATGTAGATACATTTGGTAAAAGATACATTTATAGATACATATGTAACTATATTTGCACAACTTTGTATCTTTATAATTTATATATGTACAATATACTATATAAATAGTTAATTTGCTGCTTTTCCTTTTCTAATGTTGCAGCAATTGCTATTTATGTTGTAATAATGAAAAGCGATTTTGCCATGGATTTTCTTTATATTGTACTATGTACGAGGTATATCGTATTTTCTTTTGAAAAAGAAACGTATCTCAATTGAGAAGTATCTCAATCCTTTTTTTTTATTTTTTTTTTTTTTTTTGACACTGTACTCAAAGAGACAAGGATAGAATAAGAAGGTGGCGTGCTAGAACCCATAATGTATATACATGTATATGCTTAAACAGCATCGGAAACTGAGTCTGTGCGTTCCTCCGTCTGCTTGTATGAGTCAACAGAACTCAGAAACTATAAAAGCAAAAGGCTTCAAACTTCAACATGCAAACGCTCCTTCACCAAACGCAGATGTCTTATATTTCTAACAGCATCTTTTCTAAATTCACTACACATAATAAGTGTGTAATTTTTTGAAAATTCATTCACGCCGATTTCTGGCATTTGTCTTAAGTATGTATATAACTACTATATAGTATAGCTATATTGTTTTCAATGTTGTTGCTGCTCGTATTATGGCTATTGTTGTTGTCTTACCTATGTGGTTGCTCATCTTGTTGTGGTTGTTGTTGTTTGGCTTTGTTGCTTTTGTTGCAATTACATTTAAAACTTGACATTTTTAGTCTTTGATGATATGTTGATGACAGTTTTGTGTCATGTTAGCCGCAAATGTTGTCCATGTGGATGGTAACTTTTTTTATATATTGTATATAGTATTTTTTTGTTTTTGTCTTGCCACTCTGTCTTGCTCTCAAACGCTTCAATAATTTATAGTTGTTACTTTCTGTTGCTTTTTTTCTTCTTCTTCTTCTTCTTATTCAATTAAATCAAAAGGAAGTGGAGAAATTTTTATTTATTTGATTGAAAATCAAGTTGTCAGTTTTCTCTCCTTGTTATTATACTCCTAATATGTGCTGTAAATAGTATTTACATATTGTCACATAGTCTGCATCAACTTAAATGAAGAAGCATCCCAATTCCCAATTAGTAAGTGTGCACATATATTTCGCTATGGAACGTTTTATTGCGCTACATGTTGAAATGTAGTAGATCCGAAAAACAAAAAACCCATTTGCTCAGCACACGCACTGTCATTTCACTCATATGAAAATCAATATCTGTCGAAAGAGTACTACATGCTAGTGGCCTCCCTGGGCATGGTAGGAGTCTTCAATCATATTATATAAATTGCCATTCACTAGACGCTGACCCATAACCATAACCAGTGCGTGACGTAGTGTCTAGGCCAGAGCCGCATGACAGCATGACAAGCAAGTGGTCACTGCGAATCAGGCTCGATCAGCCTGTAACGCTAACTAAAACTCAGTGTCAGAGCTGGAGCGTCTGAGGGCCATCCTAAAGAAAACGGGCACTGCGACAGAAAATGATGTCTTTTGTACCCTAGCTATTAGTTAATCATCTCCGTCTCTTTAATGAAACGGAGAATATCCTTAGACGAGGTGTTTCTAATCTCAACAGATGTAATAAAGCGTATATTCATCTGCCCGAGGCCGGGCAATAGCAAAGCAGATGTAAACTAGTTTCGTCACCCTCTAGACAGAGTCTGCACTCTGTTTCTGAGGAGAGACCTAGTTTATTTATGTGATATCTCAGTGAATGATGGCCGGTGAGGTAGCCCAAAAGCATCCTCACATCAGATCTATGGAGATGTGAGTTGGTTTATGGGTATATAGAACGGATTAGTAGCTTGGTATGCCGTAGACCAGGATCTTGTATCTAGTACCAGGAGGCAGTGCTTTTAAACCGATCTACTATGAAAGATTTTGATTTAGAGCCCAGCTAAGTCAGTTGGTCACTATCCGAAGAACTGAACACATTATGTTCAAGACAGTATTCATGAATGGGGTATGCTGATTCATGAATGGAGTATGCTGACCCATAAATCGGTCGTGAAGACCGAGCTAAGCGATGGATTGCTACTTATGTTCATCAGTCGATACAGTTCACAGGGACGAACCCAGTGTTTGCTCTTATGGATCATAGAAATAAACGGACTATATCGTACCATAAAGATAATGTTCAGCTCTTGGGAGTCATTCTGTATCTTCGGTTAAATAGATTTTTTGAATTTCCCGTGTAGTAACTTTAAATGGAACACTGCTGGTGTTGTCAACTGCCATCTGTTAATAGAGTACGGTAAAATTTTAAACAATCTGCATCATTAAGTATGTGTTTGACACCCATTGGAAACAGATATGGAAGACAGACAGACGGACAGAAATCAGAAGATTGTTGCGTCGATCCCACCAAAAAAACTACTTTTTTAAGTACTGTTTTGTCGTTGAGGTACTACAATGGATTCATATTTTGTCCACGTTCATGAAACGATGCAAAAACTTGTTGTTACTTCGAAGATCAATTTCGACACCGACCTGCTTCTGTCCGACTGTCTGCCTTTCATATCTGCTGACAATGGCTGTCAAACACAAACTTAATGATGCATATTGTGTACTCTAGGGACTATCTTCAAATCAATATAATTCAAAATTCAAAAAGTGGTTGACTTATGAAAGTGGTTGACTTATGATCACACGAAATTTTAAATCATTTTGTAATACATTAAAGTGGTTGCTGGGTTTTTATAGGCTCTACGCCAAAGAGTGAGCGGACATGCCCATTAGTATATTTATGTGAAACAGCCGTTCATAAGAAGCTACAATATCAGTGTTTAAGTTGAGGTGATCCATTGCAATAAAAAAGTTGTTTATACAAAAAGTCAAAAGAGGGCAGGGCCCTCTGGTCGTCACATCGAGCTAATCAAAAAAATATTTACTTTATTATTCGTTTTAGACTTCATTGAGTTTTCATTCGGAGAGATTCGGCGATAGTCGCAATCATTGGGCTTCCGTAGAAGAAGTGTGCCTTGCAAACATCTTGGGAATTCTGGTGGAAAGATGGTATTTCGCTCTCAGAGACTCTAAGATATAGAGCCACCAAACTAAAATTTTTATACATTACTATATATAGGAAGCATTAAATAGAGAGCTCTATCAGCACCGAATCACATCTGTCGTTCTAATTTTCAGTCATACAGACGCAATATACTTTTATGTAGTGATTAAAACAAAGTGGAAGTTATTAGCAGCAATCGGAAGCATGATTCTAACTGGTAACGCATCAATGGCTCCCACACGGTGCAAAGAAATTCGAAGTTGCAGCAGAACGGAGACAACAAGTGCAAAAAAAAAACAATTCACCTTTCACCTCCAACGAGAAAGTAATGTGCATGAGATTCTTTAGCGTTCTATTAAGTCAATTATTGCTACGCTTGAATACGAGACGAAGCCAAGGAAGAAGCTCAGTTAATCACGCTGCCAGCCTTAGAAAACATTTGGAGTTACTTCGAAAATGAAGTCGATTGGCAGCGCTGTACAAAACTTTCAACTTTCGCACGAAGACGCTGAGAAGATTTTGTTTGATGAGCTCAATTTCGTTTTAGCGTTCAATTCGTCGTATTAGATATTCAGTTGTTCTTGTTTTTTTATACCCTACATGGGCAACCTATATACAATAAAACAAGTGATAGTTTGTTACGCTGTCGAACAAAAAACGTTTTTCATCGATTATGAAACCGATACAAAAATATCGATACTACACTGACAAAAAAAAAACACGAGCATTTTCGTACTTAAATTGATGCATATCGCTAGCAAAAGTATGGTGAGTACGGATTTTCTTAAACAAAGTACAAATTCTTGGTTCAAGAACGGAGCTAAAATTCTTAAATAATTTAGCCTTGTGCAAGCTCAACTGAGCTTGATTTTAAGAAAAAATAGAATTGATTTGAGCACAAAAAATTCTAGAAAATTCTAGAAAATTCTAATTTAATTTTGTTGTACTCGTACTTACACGGTTTATAAAATTTATGGTGGAAACTGGTATCGTACCATGACACATGCAAACGGCATGGAAAAGTGTCACCCGACATATGAATTTGCCTAAATCATTGCTTTTCCGATTTACTGTCGTTGCGAAGAAATTGGAGCAGCTGAGAAAGTAAATTTGATTTTTCTTTCAGTTTTTTTTCTTCTCCTTTCAGAGATTGATTTAAGTATTTTGTACCTATTGTACTTTAAGTCAAAAAGTACTTTTTTATATATTGTGAGACTATTATAATTGACTGGAGTACAGATTTGTTTTTGCTGCTGTCTTTTATTTAAGGCCGAACACAGCACATAAGTTGCTTGAAGTAGCCTTGAATTCTTAACCCTTAATCTCGTCGACACTTGGTTTCAGAAACTTATCACAAAGTCAGTGAAACCATGATATTGTGATGAATTGATGAATTGTGAATTGATCGCCTAGATTATGTGATATACCTCATACCTCTAGACTTTTATCGCGATTCAACGACCCTCAATTCACCGGACAAAGAAGTCGCAGCTATGGTAATTATTTGTGCTCTTGTTAGCTATTTTACTCCATTTTGCGAGCATCAGTCATCAGTCATCGGCAATAATTGAACAAATTGATTTTGAACATTCTAAACAGTTTTACAGCGAATTATTTTTCCAATGGTTTCCATAAAATTGTTCCTGCGAAAGGGAAAGTGCGCTAGAAATACACCTTCCTCTCCAGAAAGAGAAAAAATAGAAATTCGCCCGAATTTTCCAAAGGAAAGCAGCGGTTTTTATTTCATGATAATGCACCACCTCATCGACCTTCCTCCGTATTTGCCTGATCTATTACCGTGCGATTATTTTCTCTTCCCAATAATGAAAACTGCAATGAAAGGCGCTTTTTGCCATACAAGCAGCCTCGTATTTTGAATAAACATTAGCTTTAAAACATAATACCGTGCTTGTTTTATTTTATAACTAAAAAGATCGGTTATTTTTAGATCCACCGTGTATGTAAGATTTTCTAAATACATAGCGCTAGTAATGAAATATGGCAAAACACCTAGTGTTGCACGGTACACCGTAGTTTAAGATTTTTCCCTTAAATACGTCCAGCAATCGACGATGATCTGCATTCAGTAAAAACCATTTGAGCTTTGCGTTTAATTGATCGAAATTTAACAAAATGAGCAAACAGGAACGAGA
Source organism: Leucophenga montana (assembly GCA_035044765.1). NCBI lineage: Eukaryota > Metazoa > Arthropoda > Insecta > Diptera > Drosophilidae > Leucophenga > Leucophenga montana. The sequence goes on from JAWNNQ010000712.1 coordinate 368,664, forward strand.
GTTTAAGTGCGTGAACAACCAGTATAGTTTTTGATATGTGTGTAGTGAATATATTGTCAAGATTGTATATGAACGTAGCTGTACCTATTTGCTATAAGGGAATTATCATCAGTACTACGGATTTACAGCAGAAAATCTGAACATACAATGGACACCAAATATAATATGTCTTACTTGCCATATTAATCTTATGGAATGGGCTACTTCTGGCGCACCAGAGTAAGTTTTTATTTGTTTTGTAACATTATTTTTTTGTAGCATCATTCCAAACATATTGGAAAAACTATGCGATGGAAGTATGCAAATATCAAATCTGTCACGTTTCCAGTTCCATATTCGGATGCACTTCCCAGTCAAAGCTGTCTGTAACGGACCCAAAGGATAATATAAAACGAAGCAAGAGCCAAAACTATTTCTAATCTACTAACATAATAGAAAAATAAAAAATAAAAACTGCATTTACATTGTAAATTGATTGCATTAAATACCATAATCTATATAAAAATAGGCAACTGCCAATCATTCATACTATTGGGAAGAATGTGAAGAGAAGACAGACAGGCAGACGAATGGAATTTTTTGTTTTTTTAAAGTATTGCGTCTAAGGTCGGTAAAAACCAGGTAACGCCCACGTCCAATCACAAAGACTCTCTCTCTCTCTCTCCCCTCTCTCTCTCTCTCTCTCTCTCTCTCTCTCTCTCTCTCTCTCAGCGTTCTCAATTTTGTAAATTATTTTGCGTTTCTATCGGTTCCTTTCGATTCAATTGGAAGAATAGAGAAAAAAATATTGTCTATCTCTTCCGTGCCCTAAGGGACGTTTAACATTGTAAAGCATGTCGATCGAGCAGCTCGACGTTTGGCGCACTTGCAAACATGTTGACAAGCATCAGTTGAGTGTGTTTTTGAGAGTGGCTTTGTTGATAAAATTTTAAAGGAAGGGGAAACAACAACAAATATTTAAAACAAATAAGACAAAATATTGATAGATCAAGAAAAATTCGTTTATAAATGTGCATTAATTATTAAAAATATACATATGTCTCACTTAGAGTGTGCCAAAATACAACACCGTAACTAATTCAAAATTTGGTTTCTCTTTAGCATCAAGTGGCCGACTTCAGCATGTGTTCGTTCGTATGTGTATTAAAACAGACGATGGCGTTCGTCCCATGAAACTATGACTGGACAGCGTTGATTTAGAGGCGAAAGCATTTTCCGAGCACAATCCTGTATTATGGATATTTTTATTATTTGGGTACTTTAAAGACAAAACGTAGAATTTCGACTACTGGGAAAACTCTAGTAACTATAAATAGAAGAAATTTGCAAAACAGTGAATAATTTGAATTGTGACACCTTCACTGACTGGATCTTAACTTCGGTATTTATTCATAGATTTTCTTCATCAATAATAAGAAACTTCAAAGTCTCCATCACATAATTTTAGTAACCATTCAGTGAAGACGAAACACTATCATTTGCCCTCATAAACTGAATTTTACCATGAGACCATAAGGGCGATCATATAACTGTAATTTCAATAAGGGCTGTTCTACTATTAGCATGTCTAATTAAATCTTTGGTATTTTATTATTTCTTTTGCTTGGAGAGGTTGGGGCTTAGTACGGTCCATCCAGTTTTAAAGATCATATAAGCAAAAACATACTGATGAACGATAGTAATACACTCTATGAATTTCATAACGAACGATCAAATAATTGCTGAGATATGACGATTTTGGGTTTCTATTGTATGTAAGCACCGCACATTTTTCTCAAATGTCATATATTCGTAAAGTTGCTCCTGCAGGATAGTGGCTAAAATAAGACAAATTTAGTACTTCTTTTGTATGAAGTAGTAGGGCGTGGCATCGCCCCATTTTTCCGAATGTCATATATTCATAAACAATAGTAACACACTCTATGAATAACGATGGGTCAATTAGTTGCTGAGATATAACGCATTTTGATTTTCGCTTACATTCGAGGAGGGGGCATGTATGCGGCGCCATCCACCTTTCCTTGTATTTTTCGTCATTAGCGGTGAAGTTTACCTCGATCATTGGTATTGATAAAGTTTTAATGGAGATATGGCGTTTTAACAACAACAGCAACAACAAAAACACCATTGAGAAATATATATGCAGATAGAAGAAATTCTTGTACATTAAACTACCAGTTAAAGATTTAGTATATGTAAAGCGTATAAAAACTTCGAATAAACGGTCAACATTGCCTCCTTTTTCATTAGTTGATTGAAAGCCGAAGCTACATCAGCAGCAGCAGCAGCAACAGCAGCAGCAACTAGAGAACTTTTCTGTCACTTTTGGCTCTGGAACTTGCTTTCCGCTACAATTATTGCAATTTTCCGCCAATTTCAGCTAGCGCAAGTCAAAGTCACTGTTGCACTTTCACTGTTGCCGAATGTATATTGAAGTTGAATGCAACACCAAATCGAGATTTACCCATTCATCCATGTATATACGAGTATATACGAGTATATTATAGACGTACAGTGTGTATAACTAACATAGCTAAAGTCTAGAGTAGTGACTGCTAGGCTTAGCATTAAGACGAAGAAGTTTTTTTTTTCTTTTTTTTTTTTTTGTTGGAGCAACAGCAGCAACGGAAGCTGAGAACATTTGGCTTGGCTCAATTATTTGCCAGTGTGATGTGCTGTGCTGTGCTGTGCTGTGCTGTGTGTGCACAATGCACATTTTTTTCGGATGCACGGATACAACGGATGCCGCGACGCAAGCGGTATTTGACGCATGTATCTGCGATGTACTTGATCTTTGTCGAAACTTGACACACTTTTTGGTACGATTCGGTTCGGTTCAGTTCAGTTCAGTTCGTTCATCGGAGACAGTCAACAGTGAGGCTAACAGCCACCACACCACAGCAAACCACAGCACACAAAACTATCTACTAGTACTATAGTCGACCAATACACAGAGAGAGAGAGAGAGAGAGAGAGAGAGAGAGAGAGAGTCACACTCATTTAGAGTTGACTCTCAACGTCGACGGACAATGTCGGTAATAGATAGATAGTTAGATAGATAGATATATTTATATATATATATACATACATACATATGTATCTTCAAGTGCGCAGCGGAAAATTCGAGGGAAATCGTTGCACAACAACAAAAACAACAGCAACAACGTCTTAAATCGAGAAAGTTTGCACAATGCAAGATATAAAATTTGAGACAAGCTCTAGCAGCAAGAAATATGTTGCTATTCATAAATTTTCTACTTGATTTTCTATTTCTAGCTTTTTTTTCATTATTTGTATCTTTTTTTTCTTTTTTTGCATTCAACTAAGCCGTAATTGACTTCCTGCTGTACACAGAACATTTGCAACTACATACTGCAAACAGCTGCAAGATCACTAACAACAACAACAACAACAGCAACAGCAACAACAATCGCGTGTCCCCAAATCGTGACGCTGCCGGTCCTTACCAATTTTGATTCTTTTTGTAGCTGTTTTCCTCACTTTTTCCACACATTCTTATTGTTTTGTGATACTATTGTGAATGGACGTAGTCTGGGGTGCGTCGTACTTCTGCATAGTACTACTCGTAATAAAATTAGAGTTTTTAAAAAGTCTACACTAAGGATGTAAATCTTCAAAAATGTATGAATATATCGGTGGAACAGAAGATTTAATATCATTCACACGAAGTTTAAAGTTTTATACTTTCGCAAGTAATGTAAAAGTGTTTTGTGCAAAGTCGCAAATATGGGAGAGGGGAGAGTTACCCCTTTAAAAGGAGCGGTCCATAAGACGCAACCATATAAAATTTATAGTAAATGTTGGATGTAATAAATAATTTTTTTGATACCAAAACCAAAAATGGGCGATGGGTTTGTATGGGTGCTATACATAAAAGTGGGCGGGACACCATGCATATGCATATGCATATGTATATGTGAAACGTTTGTCCTTAGATGTTAACGATATTAACTTTCAAGTTCATATTGCCTGCAATAAAAAAAATATCTTCCATAAAAAATGCAAAAGTGGTCGGGTGGTTTTGCATGGGGGCTACCCCAAAAACTGTAGGAATCACACTCATTGAGTGCAATAAAAAGAAGTCTAGGTGCCAGATTACAAGAGGATGTCTTAAAATTTGTTCCATAAAAAATGAGCGTCAACATCCAGACGGACAGACGAGCATAGCTAGATCGACTCTTCTCGACGTGGCTGCAAATATTCGGACTGTAAGTAAATCACTCTTTAACAGTGATGGTGCTCTTCACTAGGAAAGAAATATAAGATTCTCCAGTCACTCCACGAAAATTAAAGTTGAAAGTTATCTTGTTTTTAGAGGTAATGCCATTTTTCTGAGACTATTGCTATATAGAATCGTATAGAATCGTAGTAGTACGTGTTCTGACTCTTGACAAAAGACCTTTCTCAAACAACGAATGGCAGTACAATGCATCTCGCTTACTTTTCTTACAAATCCAAGCGATGTTATAGATACTTGGCTTGGAAACAACAACTTGATGAGGAAACAATATACAACAACTACGGCACAAAGAAGGATAGAGGCTAAACACTGTTCATCGGATCTGTTTGACAACTCTATTATAACGGGTGATTCATTTAAGTGTCCAACTGTCGTTTTATGTTTATTCAGTATTGGCTGGCACCTGGCACGTTTCTGCCCCACCACCTTCCTCTCCTTCCCTCTGCAACTTCCGCCCCTGTGCCTCCTTCACCATACCCCCTTACCCTACCACCCATTCCCTACCCATCTTCCCCTGCCCCCTTTTCACCCCTTCGCCTACCACCCTTTACCCTGCACCGTTTCCCTGCCTCTTTCCCTACCTCCCCTTCTTTCTGACCCCTTCGATCCCATTAACATTATACAACATTTCATCCATCTATCTTAAATGGTACCCTGCGCCTTGCTGCCCATCCTTCCCTACCTATCATTCCCCTACCCTTTTTCCCCTTGCCACCTTCTGTAATCTGTAAAAGAATCCGCATCCCAATGGAATATATTAGTAAACCCTTCACAACTCTCCGTGGTTCTAGGAAGGCATGGGTCTGCAGCCCTCCGGTGCCTATTAACGTAGTCAGCTTCCTCATTGACGATTTTAAACATATTTTTAAGTTGGGTGGCGGGATCTATTCTGCGGAACTAGAGCACGACCTCTCGGCGACCAGATCACTGAACAGTTTTCATGTAGGAATTCTGGCAATTAACGAAGCTCGTAAGTGTTGTGAGGACCTCGGATATTGAGTGAGGACACATATATATTTTTAAACAGCCAGACGCAATGTCAACTCATTCCAAAGCTATAAACAGCTGCTGCAGATCTACCGCACAAATCCTTTCTGGTAAATATAGTTTATCTGGTAAGTATAGTAAATCTTATCTGTAACTCGATATCGAAGCTTATTTTGTTCCTAACCCCATATCCACTTTTAGGAATAGCTCTCATACAGATTCACCGTCCACTTGTGGACTTTTGTACGAAAAACATATTTGTTATAGTTAATATCAACTTAAAATTAAGATAAGGTGACACTTTAAGAATGGTTGCTTTACATATATATCAAAGAGAGTGTACTGTTAAATTTTATTGGCAGCCCCATACAACGTCAACACGCGCTTTTACGTTTTGGTGCTAGAATTAATTTTTTTCTGCAATGGTGGAAATATACATACATATAACTGGTATACGGCTTGAAATATAGTGTGGAGCATATTAAACCGAGGCTTTTGCTTTTTTTTCCAATTTCCTCCAATAATAACCTGCTAATAATAAGCAGAGCCATCTTGAACGATTAGATCGATGATGCACTTCTTAATGTAGAGAAAGTGTTTTTACTTTTACTATTTCATTGATAAAAAAAAAACTAAAATTTAAATGTTTTTTTAGTATAAGAACTGATCTAGATAGTGGTTGTAACAACCCAGTGGTACGGCCGCACTAGTGCGGAACTAGTGAATTCACCGGCCATCAGAGGCATGTTCCCTTGCAGGCTAATTTATCAAGACGATGTCATTGAAAGAGACCGAGTGGTGCGACGTTGCAGCAACTTTTCCCAGCCACGCACCAGTTTCAAAAGACTAGCCACTTCACTAGGGAAAAAGTACTACCGATGGGACGAGTCTTGGCAGTGGCGAGTGACAAGTATCTTGGGACTGGTGCTTGGCTAGACTTTTCTGAGTGGTGAGTGGCTAGTTCACATATAAGCTATATGACTAGCGCAAAAGAAGAAAAAAACTAACACTGGACATGCGTTCGCTACTTCGTGGCTTCCCCTTCGGTGAAACGGCGACGACGCCCATGTTGACTTAGGACATACAGACAGACTGACCAAATCCACCAAACAGTCACTTTCTGTGCGCCAATACTATGACCCAGAAACACACACAAGAAATAAGAAGAAAAAAAATGCTGGCATTAGAATTCAAGGATCAGCATACTTTATTGCTTGTAACTTAGTGTGTGAAGGGGCCAGGGGGCCAGTAATACGCTTTCTACATCGTTCACTGACTTGCCTGGGTGGGCGTTCAATGTGAATGCATTGTAAAAGAAGTTTATGAGTATATATTGATAGCGAACACCAGATTAGTATTGCACACAATACTTGTATGTTTTGGTCTTTTTCAATGTGCTAGAAGCCAACAGCACTGCATGACATACATAATGACTGTGGGAGGAGGAGGAGGAGAGGAATGCTTGGCGAAAGTATTGTTACTATTGGAAGCAATGAAATTCTCGAATTGCAATCAAAGTGGGTGGAAACATTGTGTCAGTTTCATTACAATTTGCATACATAGAATATACAGATACAGAATCATAATACCAAAGTTGTTTAAAATCATTTGTACATAGGTATACAAGTAAGTATCCATTTAGCTGCATACAAATGTAGGTATCTATGTTCGTTTATCATGTTTAGACATTTTTTTTTTTTTTTTTAAGTTCTTCCCCCAAGTTTAGCGTTTCAGAAAGCAGTCCGCAAGTAAATGTCTTGTTATAAGGAAACATACTAACAGATATTTTAAAGTCTAATCTAAGAAAAAGTACCACATAGGTCCAGATCGGATAGCTATAAGGAGTAGCCCACACATAAACTTGCCTTAATTTTTTTAGTTTTTGTTCTTAATTAAGCTACAAATACCAAATTTAGTCTGTATTACATCAATCGTTTGAAAATATTCCATATACGCCAAGATAGCACCGGATCGAAAGGAGTAGCACCACGTACAAACCTAACAATTGAATTGAATTATTGAATCAACTACAAAGCGCAGAAATTCCTAGAATAAGTATAAAAGTCTTGAAATAAGTGTAAAAATCTAATTCTACGAACAAATCTCAAACTCAATTCAAAGTACAAAAGTCTCAGAATAAAAAGAAAGACCTTTTTGACTTGAAGTAGGTCGAAAATTCTTATATCTATCTTTGAGGAAAACAAAACCTGTGAGCATAATCAAATATACTCACTCAGCTGCTCTAATTTCTTCACACCGACAATAAATGGCAAAAGCAATGGGTTCTGATTCGGCAACTGCATGTGTTGGGTGCCTGTCAGACGATTCGATACCAATTTCCTCCACTTAATGATTTTTCGTCTTACTTCTGTCTAATTTTAATACTGAAATTTTAAGAACGGATGGTCAAATATTTAAGACCAAACGAACTTGTTTTTGTCTTTTTGATTGATTGATTTTTAACAGAAATATAGGAGTATACTGTACAGATACTTATTATATGCTAGATTATGTATTGATAGTTACAATTGGTTAGAAAACAAAAGACTTAAACAACGAAATTGCATCAAAAAAATTCAATAGAGTAGTAGGTCACGAATTATAAGAAATAAATGTTGCCAAAAGTCTGTGGAAAATAAGCGTGCGACAAAAATCTCACTTACAAATTTTCACAAACAATTTCTTGCGTTATATACGAAAGGGCTAACAAAACAAAGGTAATTTGGATGGGCTAAGAACTATAAAAACCAGAAACAATGTTGCAGTTGAGTGTACTCTACTACGAGTTACTCTGTATCTTGTTTAACGCACTTTATATGAAGCATAGAGTATATTCCGATATATACCTAGCTTAGTAGTGCGATATGGTTATATGCAGTATATTTTATTAGAATTGATGACAAATTACAACCAATTACAAATATTTTTTTTTTTATTATTATTATTATTATTATTAATTTACAATCTATCAATAAGACAATAAGTAAATTAGTTGAAAGTTCCATAATATAACAGAAATAGCTGTACTCCAGTGATAACAGCTATTATATGCCAAATTCTATAATTAAGAGTTTATTTACAAAATATTACAAAATTTAATCTCTAAAAGGTAAATCTAACACTTGATTTCTTTTAAGTCTTCGAGTTGTATCGCTATTATCTAGTAGGGCTATTGCCAAAACTTTTAAATGATCATGCAGTCTCTCAACATACCTTGTGCTGTGCTTATTCTACGTATTTCAACTTTAATGTATGGAATCTTTGTGTAATCTTTGTGAATTTGGTCATTAGCCACAAACCAGCGGGCGTCAACAATAAGTCTAATCGTTTTGAACTGATATCGTTGAAGAATTTAAATATTTGATTGGCTTGCAGTTCCCCATAATTGCATCGCATATGTCCACACAGGCTTTAAAATAGCCTTGCAAAGCCGAACTTTGTTCTCCAAACTAAGCTGCGATTTTCTCCCAAGCAGCCAATACATTTCCGTTTTGTTTTTATGTTGAGTTTCTTTGTCTTGCCTTTAATATGACTTTTCCAAGTTACTCTCCGATTTATATCGAGTCCAAGATAATTTGCGGAGTCACTATGAGGAATTTTTGTGTTATTTAAAAATACTGACGGACCATCTCCTCTTCTCAGAGCAAATGTGACATGTTTCGACTTCTCAGTATTAAACTTTATTTTCCATTTCTTAAGCCATCGCTCTATTTCAACTATTTCATTTTGAATATCTTGAGATACTTCTGCCGTCTGCCGTGTCTTTAGATGCAATTATAGCTGTATCATCAGCATAAGTGGCTACTTGAACATCACTGACAACAGGAAGGTCGGCAGTGAATATTGTGTAAAGGACAGGTCCCAGAACACTGCCCCACAGGGGCATTTCCATTTGAACATAAAAGTGTCGATTGCTTAGATAAGATTGCAATAAGAGGAGCAGGAAGCAGTTTTTTCATTTTATTTTAAATGACTGGATGCCACACTCGGTCAAATGCTTGTTGTATATCAAGAAATACTGCCGCAGAATACAGTTCCTTCTCGAATCCACTTGTAATTATATCCACTATACGATGACATTGCTCTGGAGTCCCATGACCTCTCCTAAATCCAAACTGATGTTCCGGTATTATATTGTATTCATCCAAAATTGGTAACAATCTACTCATAAGTATTCTTTCGAATACTATTGGATTTTATTGAAGCATACCTAATAACTCTAGTGACAACATCTTTCGAAGAGCATTGGTGTATGAGTTTCTGTAATGTATAGCAAAACTCGAAAGATACCGACACACCGATTATCGATCAGAGCGCAAAAATGATAAAACTTTATGTGTTATCCAACACAACGTTATGCCCACAGTTTTTGGAAATGCATGTGATTTAAAGAAAAAAATCGTCCGATACTGAATTTATGAAATACTAATCAAATTTATCGAACATTTATTAACCTCTTTGTAACTTTAAAGCCTCGGAAAGTACCACAACAAAAATGTTCACAAAACTAAACCAAATTCAAAGCCAAAGTCATGCCAAAAAGAAAAGCGTTGCAAAAAAAGAAAAGAAATAATACTAATAAAAAGAAACAGCAGCCAAACAGGCGACCAGACCAATCATCCAGGAGTGTTGCAAAGCTCCGCTCCAGTCCAGTCTCCCTCCAATGGTAAACTTGCTGACTGTCTATCTGTCTGTCTGTCTGTCTGACTGCCGCTGTCAACATAAAAAAGTAGGTGAAGGTAAAATGCCGCTGGCGTTGTTCATCGTGATGTTTTGAGAGTTGTAACATTGTGGTAATAAAAATGTATCTATACAACATAATAATGGTGATGATTATTGTGGCGTTGGTGCTAGTGCTGGTGATAGTTTCACTAGCGTAAGATGCTTCGAGATTTTCGGCCAACCGTGGCCAACTGTTGCCAAGCCAAGCTATTCGCTTCAGATAGGCGCTGACTCTAGCTTCAACTGTGATGTCGGATGTTTGGACGGATGGACGGTATGAATGGACGCGCTGCGCTTTTGTCGGGCGGGGGTCATTGTGCTGTTCTGTGTCGCAATGTCAGCGTCCGCAAGCGGCAGAAATCACAGCCATTGTGGCAGCAGCGAGATACTATCGACGACGTCATTGCTGGCAGTTGTGTACAGGTCACTGCCATCATCATCATCATCATCAGCAGCAGCAGCAGCAGCACCAATTGCTCATTGCTGAGCTAGTGAGTGAGTGAGTAAGTGAGTGAGTGAGTAAGTGTTGCTGTCCAACTGAAGTCGGTCTGTCCGTCTGTTTGTATGCTATGTAGCGATATTTGCATGCGAACTGTGTCAGCAGTAGCAACAGCAATATTATTTTACAACTTTTTCCTCTATTTTACTTTTTTGAAGTTTGAAGTTTTTTTCATAGCAGTTTGGAATTTTCTCGCTTGTCTTTTTCACGCTCACTTTCCAACAAACGAAGTCATTATTAAACTAAGCCATTACTCAATTACTTAGTCAGTGAGATTTTCAATTAATCAATCATTAAATTTAATAGACAGTTTTGATGATAATCTGAAAGATTTTATTTCGTTTTTTTTTTTTGTATGTATTTTTCTGTGTAGTAGTAGTGACTGTTAGCACTTAAGGGCATAATAGACCCAGAGCGATCACAATAGCAACCGCCTTATATTAAGAAGTAATCATGAAACAAGTACCTATGTACAGAAATATGTCTGTAAGTGTACTCCGTAATGGTGAATAGTAAAAATATTATTAGGACTGTTGATATATCAAAAATAAATTCATATTTTGAAACTGGCGATAGATTTAGTGAGTTACCACTAATCTTGCACCATAATTAATACCTGTTTAGCGATAAAATTCCTAATTAGCATAATAATAGATTGTTTTATTTTAAAGCAATTTGTAAGATGATAAACCGGATAATTTAAAGGAGTTCAAGAATCATGGTTTGTTTCTTCGCTTTGATCAGCATCTGAACTGAAGTAATTTTACTCTCTAGGCCACAAATTTTAAAAAAACATATTCTTTAATTGTTGTACAATTGTCGTTTTTAGAACATAAAATCGAACACATAATTTAGAACATAGAATTGCGAAATATTTTTATACTCCATAGGTTAAAAGGGTATAATATACCGTTTTGTGAAAATGAATGTAACCTATAACCTAATAAAGTACAATATATGTATTCATCATCAGCATCGGACGTCGAGTCGATTTAGACGTGTACGTCTCTCCGTACGCCCGTCTATTTAAACGAACAGATCTCCGAGACTGTAGAAGATATGGACTTCAATTTTCTAAATTTAGACTCTCCTTTTCCCTCTTCAGATAACTAATATTAAATGAACATGCCAAACCGACTTTCTTCTTATAGAAGTTCCAAATAATGCCGTATCTTGCGTCAATCTTTACAAACTACTTTACTTAAAAAGAAGACATTGAAAACGCATATAGCCAAAGACCTTCTTTTGAACAAAATTAACACCCTTCATGAATTTCAAATCGATCGGTCAAATAGTTGCTGAACGAATTAGGTTTTCTCATATATGAGAGGTGATAGCTGCTCCGCACACTTTTTCAGTTTATCTTTTTTTTTCGTCATTTCGTCATCATTGGTTTTTATAAAGTCATCTAAGTTCAATTCATCAAATCGTGGAAAAATGCTCCAGTATGTTCAATCGACTGACCTGGAAGGAAATAAAACTTTAGAATCACGCATGTCGATTAGTATTATTCCCGCAACGATACGGTCTCTACAGCCTGAATGGCGCACATTTCCAAAAAAAGGAAGTTATGCTGCCGCACCCTGTACATATGTTTCAACGGTTCGTTGCTTCTGCTATTTGTCAACCATACATCATACATGTTCATTGAAGGTATCCATATGGCTATTGTTCACGGTTTTACTATTGTCACAATTCCACCGCATTGTAGCCATTGCATGTAACCCCTTTTCGGGCCCTTTAAAAGAAAAGTGATGAATGGTGTAAGAGCAATTACAGAAGATTCTGTATCTGGATTCGAAAGCACAGCTATTTTTCCGTTTAAATCTAGAATCTTCACAGAAATCATTTTCAAAGATTAACGATGCAAGCCAAGCGGCCGAACACTGAACAATTCCATTTCATGTAATGTTTGCAATCGGCTACACCATGTGAAGTGCATAAACATGGGACATCGCAGTTACTTAAATTGCAAAAATTGTGACTAGAATCTCGATGTCTATAACGAATGACTTTTAATTTTCGGAATATAAATAAACATTAATTTCGAAAAACCTTGGTGTTGATATGTTATCAAAATCAAAATAAATAACATTTCGAAGCATCAATTAAACATCAAAGTCATTTTGGTTGAAATTCATGTCTTTTCTAAAAAAATCTTCATGTGGTTCACGCCACACCACCATTTTTTTTTTTTATCAAAAAATCATATGTTTCGAAAATCTACAAAAAATCCAATCAAAAACCGATGGGTATTCTCTTTCGAATAAAAATAAAAACCAACCCTACCTTACCCTACATATATATTTTGTAGGGTATCTCATTCTCACCACACAGTGCACAGTGGTTTACAACGATAGTATATAAAAGTGATTTTGATTAAAATGTACGCATGAGCATACGCCAACAAAAAGTTATAAAATGCCGCTTACCCTTTACGCTAAATATCGTTGACCAATTAAATAAATTTATGTACAGTAAAACCTCTAGCAGTGCGCACAACAGTTTAGTGTATATAGAATAGCAAAATTTTATAAGGTCTATGATGCTATAGCCAACCGATTCCAAAAAAAAGTGCATTTCTCGTGAAGGAGCATTTAGAAATGGCGTTTGAAGCATATTCATTGCTTCAAATGCCATTTCTAAATGCTCCTTCACGCACAATATGCAAATTCTAAGATGTCACGAACAAGTGAAGTATACAGAAGTTTACTAGTATAAGGGTCATCGAATTCTTTGGACCAACGCTTTATAAAACCAAGAACTCCTTAAGCTTTATTTACCATAGTAACGATATGATTGTTATAGATCAATTTAGGGTCTATAAGAAGGCCTAATTCATTAATACAAATTTCCCTACTAAGACTATGAAAGTCTAAAAAGTAGGTCATAATATTAGGTTTTCTGCATTGGAAGGTCATACATTTACATTTAGATTAGGATAGGTTAAGATAGGTGTTTGTTAAACACCAAGTATATATAACGAATTCAAATCTGCTTGTAGTTGACTATGTTGTGAAGCATCAGAATACGACAAACATAGTTTAACATCATCAGCGTACATGTGTGTACGTGCATGATTGATTGCTAAAAAGAGAGATCATTTATTTATATTACAAAGAGTAAGCGGCCGAGGTGACTGCCTTGTGGAACACCAGAGAAGACATCTATAGTTCTGAAAAAACAATTATTGAATAAGACTTTCTGAGATCTACCAACAAGGTAGGAGTCTATCCAGTTTAAATAAGAGTGGAAAAGTCTTAAATTATCTAATTTATATATAAGGTGGCTATGGCACACACTGTCAAAAGCTTTACTTAAATCGGTGTATATGACATCAGTTTGGCAACCAGAAGCAAAACCCTTATTGAGGAAAACTCAAAAAGATTTGTACAAATGGATCTGCCCCTTTAACAAATCCATATTGAAATGATGATTTATGATTGATTTAATATTTTTTTAAACGACTGGGACTACGAGAGAAGCAAGGTAACCTACAAAACCAAATTAGATACAATAGTGATAGGAACACAACTGTCAAAATAATTGATAACCGTGGCATTTTATCTAGAGCTGAAAATATAGCTGCAATGTAGGATGATAATTGTCTTCAGGCAATGTAATCGGGGAAATCCTTTTAACGGATATGTTAAGATATAGAAGCCGACCTGTTATGTTCCAAATGTTGTTACACTGTTGCCAGGACAAATCAAGAATACTATCTAGAATATGATGCTTAGCTGATGGAATTAACATAGAAGGATCATCGACCGTTATCCCACTTACATTAGGTAAATTAAAATCAACCATAACTATAACGGTAGCTATATGTGATACGAGTATGTGCGTGAAGCAAGTAAACGTGCATTTCCGAAGAAGGTGGAATATACGAGAACGTAATGTATATAGTAATAAAATCACATAATGATATTTTAATGCATAAAAATTCAATAGTCATTGTCAGATACTATATCAACTATAAATAAATAAATAAAATCAGATATGATTTGACTGATAACGATTTGAAGGATCTTTCCTAAATGTAACAAAATTGGCACAGAATAATTCTGAATTTAGAATATGTGGTTGAAGCCATGTTTCTGTAAAAACGATGACGTCAGTCGAAACTAGGATAAACTAGTAAGGTGAAGATCTCGGAGTTTAGTTCTTAGCCCTCTCACTTTTTGATAGTGAATAAGGATAGAAAGCAAACTTAGTTTTTTTTTTTTTTGGAATGAAAAATAGAAGTACCGGGCAATTCAACCGCGTTTTGCACTAAAGTACGTTGAATACTTTATGGAGTATCCGATGTTTCCCTTAAGCCGTACATAACTAAATTATAATACTATTCACACTCTATGTGAAGTATATAAAAATGTTACATTATATAGAGTTTTTACTGTACATTACTCTTGTACTATTTGTATATGCGTAAACTGTTGTCGCTGATAACCCAGTATCCCAATTTGAAGCGATTGAGTACCTGCGAATATAAAATTAAAATATGTATACACATACACACGAAGAGACTCATGTAGACTGCATATGTATGTATGTACCTCTATATGTAAATTATTATAAAGAAATGGAGGAGTGCTTATGCTTATATGGATATCAGAGCGAGTACTACTTCTTTGACTTTCCGGCCGCTGCAAAGCAATTCATGTGCGTGGGCGTAACTCTTCTGTTGAGCACACTCTTATTGGTATTTCTTTGAATTTTTTTTTGAATTTCAGTCGTTGCTATTACCATCGTATAAAAGTTTTTACTTTAATTTGTCACTGCTTATTCAAAGTACTTTCAATTGAATGCCAAACACTGAACAGAAAACACAAATCAAGCCGCATATAAAAGTTTCAGACGTCAACACGCACAGACGTTTCTTCTGCCGCGCATTCAATAAAAAATTTTCCTTACATAAATTGCAGAAAGATGCTTTTACGTATATGTTGGTTACTTTTGTTATATAGCGCACGATATGCTATTAACAGCAACCCGATGAACATAACAACGCCATCAGTGCGCGCCTGGCGTCCAGTAAAACCACCACAGCCACGTTGGGGCGCCAACATGCAAATGCTCCGACGTCACAACAGTATGTGGTAACTATTAATTTGAATTTTAACAGTGATTTAGTACAGCAGCAAACAATTTAATAATTTATCTATTTTACACAACAGGTCCCGCTTTTGATTACTGGACCGAGAATAGTGATTCAAATATCTGGGAACATTGTGGTCTTTTCGAGGGTGACATAATGCTGCATCGTGAACTGATACGTAATGGTTTGCTCAACGAGAAACTAACCTGGCCAGATGCAACAGTACCTTTCTACATTGATCCGGCGGATTTCGGTAGGCATACCCACCCGTACATACAATGCAAAAGTCAATTAGCAACATATCAATTACGAACCCATTTCCAGATGCTACACAAACTATGACCATACTAAAAGCATTCAAGGAGTATCACGAAAAGACTTGTATACGATTTCGTCCCTATGAGCGTGGCGATCGCAATTGGATTATCTTCAAGGGCAATTATTCAGGCTGTTGGTCGAGTGTTGGACGTCGCCAAGGCGGTCAGGTGCTCAATTTGAATACACCGAAATGTGTTACACACGGCGTGGTCGTGCATGAGTTGCTACATGCACTGGGCTTTTACCACCAGCAGAGCGCCACCGAGCGTGATGAGTATGTAAAAATCAATTGGGAGAATATACTTGATGGACATGCACACAATTTCAACAAATATGCACGCACACATATCACAAACTTCGGCGTGGAATATGACTACCAGAGTGTCATGCATTATAGCTCAAAAGCATTCTCAAAAAATGGACTGCCAACCATTGAACCACTTGTATGTATTGCGCGCAAAATCTTAAAATTATAAAAATTATAAACACATCGTTTTTATTTAGGATCCATATGCATCGCTGGGCCAACGACGTGGTCTATCGGCGAAGGATATTTCAAAATTAAATGAAATGTACGAGAACGATTGCAATGAGGAGTACTTTTTGAGTTTCGATAAATTCGGCAATTATTTAAATGATTTAATTGATTACTTTCAGGGTAATATTGTTGGTATTTTCGGTTAAAACACTTAATCAGAAAAAAAAATGATAATAATAATAATAATGCACACAGTTCTTCTTTCATGTTTAAAGACCGTTTTCAAATTTATTATACTATGCTGCATTTTGGCAACACAAATCAACAATAAAATATAAGCTTACATTTGCTTAACTACTAACTCTACGCACAACTATTTGTAATACATATATTTAACATATTTTTAATACCATTGAGACATGCACGCAACATAATTTAACTAAATCTATAAAGCTTGCTTAGTGTTTAAGCAAAAAACGAAAACTGCGCCAGTTCCTCCAATGTATGTGTGGCCTCCTGCAAAAATTTAATTAAGAATAAAAGCACGCAATATTAATTTTCATATGTTTCTATATCCTACACACATAGTGGTGTTCTTATTTTAGCAAGTTAGTTTTTAATGTGGCACAAAAAATTCCAAAAAGTTTATCGTTTATCGAAAAGCCGTTGGCATTAATGAACGTCTGACACACTGCAACATGGAGCTCCAACTTTTCACCACTTTTTCAATCATTTGAGGCCGTATATCACGAATAGTTTAGTTGATATAGGCTTCCAGGGCTGAAATCGAAGCTGGCTTGTCCGCATAGACCAACGATTTCAAGTATTCCCACAAAAAGTAGTACAGCGTTAACAGATTACACGATTTTGCAGGCCGGGCAATGTATGGTTTCTGGAGTTTACATTGTCCTCAGACGCTTCCCTCAATAAGTCGATGGTTGCTACTGAAGTATGGCATGTGGCGCCATCCTGTTGAAAGCAAAGGCTTGCCGAACCATGTTTTACATTATCTTCATTTTGGAACGAATACTGGGTATGAACATTGAAACTCTATATTCATTTATAGATGATGATGCTACCAGCCTATAAACCGCACCAAACCGCACATTTTCAACGTGTTTCGGTAGCTGATGGATCATCAATGGATTTTCCCGCGCCAAATCAGGCAATTTTGTTTATTGATTTGGCAACAGTGAGCCACATCACTGAATAACAAAGTGATAGAAATTTGGAACTGCAGCATGCAGTTTCTCACAAGCTCTCGTGGCGAGCATAAACTTTAAATATTTTTTCAACATTAATACCATAAATGATGTATATAAGTATATACTAAACTTTTTGAGTGTTGCCATACAAAAAAAAAGTTAACTGCTAAAAAAAAACATCGTTTATTTTATATAAGCGTACCCGTCTGTGGTCTCCCTTATAGTAGCTGTGCTTTTTTTGATAATTTTTTTAGATATTCATCTGAAATCCGACACTCGGACTAATTTTTGTTCAAACTTTTTAGAATGTATACAGGTTAAAGAGTATTTTGACATAGCCCTCATATAATTCCACTACTCACTTTTGTGTTTTTGTAAGAAAAATTCTTTTACTACAGCTAATAATAACTTTAAATTTGATATGGTGGCTTCTTACAAACGGAAGTAAGACATAAATATCAATAGGCGGCTCCCGCCACTCTTTCACTTTTAGGTTTATGTATGTAAAAATCTTGTAGACCCCACAAATTGTATATATTATTGATCGGAAGCTGCGTCGATATAGCCATGTCCGTCTAGTGGTCTGTTTGAACATTGTGATCTTGGAGACTATAAAAGATAAAGATAATTTTGAATCTCCTAAATCCTCTTTTGATAAACTGTATTAAATGAATGTGCCAACACCATAATGAGGGGTAACCCCCATACAAAGCAGCCACCCACTTATGAATTTTTATCCGAATTTTTACTTGTTTCATTTTTGTTGTTAATTAATCTAGTAACGTCAAATTTGGTGTATAACAATTCAATCCTAATAAAAATATGACAGATAAGTTCAGATCGTAGCACTATAGAATACTGGCACTCTATGATTCAAACAAAGAGCCTTAGACAAAGTACAGGGTAGCTCGAATTAAAGCACACTGCACTACACCGTTCTTTCTTGTTTTTGTTTGGTTTGGATAAATAGCTGCTCTATACGCTTTGAAATATCATTTGTGTTAGCACTTCGGTTAAACCAAAGTAACAGTTTTTTCTTGTTATTCTTTAAAATTTCGCCTACCTCGCGAACATCATTATGTGCATCTTCCTCGACAAGCTGTTCAATCGCATTTTTGATCTCCAAGCGCCAAATGCTTTGCAAACCGCGTAAACTGAAACGTGCAAGCAAACGTAGTAACATACAAGCACGCAGACGTAGCAATTCATTATTATTCTCGAGCAATACAACTAAATCCAATTTGGGATTGAAGACAATCTTCTCCACAAGCTCAGCGTTCTCAGGCAGTTCACGCAGCACACAACAGAGCAATGCAAGAATACAGTTTGCAATGCGTATCGCTGCAGAATTTTTAAAATCTATATGAAAAAAAAACGAGAAAAAATAAAACAAAATTTATATAAATGCCGAATTCGAAAAGAGTTGAATAGACAATACCGTGTGAAAGGAAATTTATGTAGAGATCATCAACCGCCAATATGGCAACTGCATCGCAGAATTGTGTTAGGAATTGCTGTTTCAAATGCACCAGATGACAGACAAGCTCGTACAAACTGCAAGCGGTATTAATTTCTTCGCTATTCAGCTCAGCAATGGTACGCACTGTACGCGTAGGCAACGGCGCCGAAGCAGTCATAGACGCTGCCGAATCTGTGAGCTGTGAACGCTGTGACACCATAAGCTTACAGGCGTACATAAGATTTGGCACCAGTTTCACATCGCTGTAGACATTCTTTATGACATCAGCGACTATACTGGGCTCAGCCAGTACAAATGGCAATGAGAGCAGTTGTGCCACGCTATTCAATACCTTCGGTATAGCTTTGGAATTGCGCAATGGTGCAACAATGATGCTTACCTATTGAAAAAAAGAAAATAAAAATTATATATATAATATAATATAATAAAAAAACACAAATATTTTATTGTTTTTTTTTTTTGAATTGGTTTTACCAAATTGTGTTGCTTTAGCGAATCAAATTCACCGTCGAAAATTTCCTGTATTGAACGATTCAAAAAAGCAAGCCATTCGTCGTTTTCGATGGGTGGACTTTGTGATTCATCACACGAATCCCAGCCGGGCAGCAAACAAGGTGGTGTGTTACTATTTGTCATAAAGATTAAAAATGTTAAGAGAAAACGTTACTATAAGCGTAACCAAACTTTTATTACACTACACAAGCACTTAAAAATATGCAGCAACACTTTCGAATGAGCATGACTGATCGACTCCATCCTATTGAAGTGTATATTTATACAAAGCTTCTATATTGAGTTTTAATTTGGTAAACAAAAATCGTAAAACAAAAAAAGCGATGGTTTTATTTGATACCCCCATATAGTACACAGACTGCATAATAAGTTTTAAGCTAATTAAAAGGCACTTTTTCATACATAACTAGAGGAGGAAATGGTAACTTCTGTAGAACCGAAACTTAAAAATTCTTCACACGCACTTACAAATATTCTGTCAAGTCGTTTAATGCTTTATAGATCATTTAAAGACTTCGTGTTATAAATGGTTGAACCGAAGCTCTAATACCATTTACACGGGGGGACGGGTTTAAATAGGAGCTACACAAAAAAGTGAATGGTATACGGCCAATAGTAGATGTGTATGGAGCGACTATCTATATTATGCCACAATATCGAATTTCAAGTAGATATTGACGTTTTTCATACAAATCCATAAAAGTGAGCTGTGGGTTTGTATGGCAGTACCTCAAAAAGTGGGTGGGATACGTCCATTTTTATATGTATATGAAGCGGTTAATTACTAAGATCCACTAAAACGAATTTCAAGTTAATATTGATTTAAATTAAGAATTTTGTCATAAAAAACACAAAAATGGGAGGTGAGTTAGTATGGGAGCTACACAAAAAAGTGGGCGGGACACGCCCATTATTCTGTGTATGTTAAGCGGTTGCCTATAGAAAGGAACAACATTGCATTTCAGCCGAATATTGACTTTAATAAAAAAGTTTTTCATACAAAAAAAAAAAATAGACGGTGGGTTTGTATGGGGGCTACCTCAAAAAGTGGGCGGGTCCCACCCATTAATGTATACGTGAAGCTTCCATTCACTAGAAGCTGCCATATTAATTATTGAGTTGATATTAACTACAATAAAAAAGTTTTTCATACAAAAACACAAAAGTGGGCAGTATGTTTGTATTGTATTCAACTGCAATAAAAAGATGTGTAAGTGCTAATTTTCAACTGGATAGCATAAAAATTGGTCACCAAAAATGCGTAACAATATACATATGGACGGACGGACAGACTGATGGACACGTCTAAATCGACTATTTACTTTATGGAGTCTACGATGTCTCCTTTAATGCGTTACAAAATTTCAGACAAACTGAAAATACCATTACACACTAGGTGTGAAACTTTTAACTGAAACGAAAACGTAGCCGGTGATTTTATATCAGAGATGAGCTCTGATGTCCGAGAATATATTTACTTTATCGGGTCTACGATCTTTCCTTTAATGTGTTACAAACTTTCCGGCAAATTGAAAATATTTACCATTACACAATATGTGTGAATGATATAATAACTAGACTTCAACATGCACATCATCAGTGGCGTACCAAGACATTGAGGCGCCGAGGGCGGACTCGTCTCGTCGAGCATATTTCCTGTCCTTCCGACACCAACTGGACAAACACTGCATCATTTGGCCACTTGCCTTGAAGAGACTGGGACAACACGAGATGTTCCCAATTCTGGCCGGCCCTGGAGCAACCGTTCTGCTGAGAATATCGCTGTTGTTGCCCAAGATATCGAGGAGCCCGGAACATCGACCAGACGACGTGTACATATATAATATATTGTAATTTATACATATTTATTCTGCCTGTTACATACATTCGAACAAACTTATTATACGCTTGTCCCACATACACAGTGCCGCACCCCACCACGCGCCAGTTAACACTATACGCAAACACAAACACATAACTATAGCTTTCACAAGCCAATGCTTCACACGCCGAACGCTTTTAACGAACGAGAGCGCTTATCCCGCGCTCTTGCTTGCACGCGCGGCGCCAAAGTTACATGACAAATGGGCATGGATCTTTCGTATTTGACGGGGTCTATCGATTTAATAGTAACGTCCACACGTCAAAAATATATTTATGATTGATTGTTATTATTATTATTAGCAAGTTTCTTACTCTGTGCTTTGCTTTTCTTCCGTGGACTGTGTAGAGTTCTTAAGCAAAGACTTCTGTTCCTTATCTTTCTTCTGCGTTAGCATTTCAGTGGTTTTGCGTTGCGCCTCCATGTCGATGCTCTGCCCCAAGCGTAAAGAGAAATTATCTAAATTTTGGCTGAGTTTACGTTTCTCCAAATCTTTGGTACGCGTTTTCTTAACGCTACTGGCGACATTATTTCTCGAATTATTGCTGGAAACATCATTTTGGCCGTCTTGCTGCTGCTGCTGCTGCTGTTGCTGATTATCTTTAGATGTTGTATTAAATTCCGCTGGTGAAAAATTATCATTTAAATGATTTAATATCATATTCGAATTGCCACTAACAAAACAAGTTTGTGAATTGATGACAGGCGGCACAGCTTCTATGTGATATGTTGTAGCTGGTTCTTTAGTTTCTTGCTTATACGATATATCAGTAGCAAAAGGTACAACTACGCGATTTACATTATCCTCTACATCAGTCTCTAGTTGTTCAACATCGCTCGGTGCTATAGCGTTGATGCTGTCGCGCGAAGAAGTAAGATTGTCACGCAGCGCTTGTCCAGCAGGTATAACATCATTTAGCTGTAATGCATCCAGCATTTGTGGTAGAGCATTTGGTAAACTGTCGCTGTAGAGTATATAGAAAAATAAATTCAAAGTTTGTTATAAACATATAAAAAATTGTAGGGCGTTGATTATAAGTTATTATCGTAATTGACAATAACTGGCTGCAGCACTATAAAACGCTGGCTAATAAACTAGTTTAATGTTAGGAAGATACAAGTTGAGTTTAGAGGGCAGCGTATTTAGAGCTAAGGATTTGCAGTAGGTTCTTTCCCTCTGTTTTCCAACCTATGTATATTTAGCGAAGATGGCTTTATCTCCACCCGACATACAATTGATGACTTAAGCGTGCGACTGTAGTATTTTATTTTCGGGTGTAGACACCGATGAGATTTGTGAGTGCATTAATATCTGCTTGGAGAAATTCTAAAATATTTTTACAGCACACAAGTATCTCCGTATCTGAGTCAATAAGTCGTCTACCTCCAACATCATCTCCAGGAGTGGAGGCGAAGCGTCCATAAGAAGCCACTGTATCAAAATATCAATTGATTTTGCCTTTAATGAACAATTTTCTCATGCAAAATTCAAAAATGGAGGGAGGAGGCTACCCGGTAAAAAGGGAGAGCAAACCCATTTTTATATATGTGAAGCGTTCGCCGATACAAAGCCATCACATCGCATTTAAATTGAATATTAACTTAAATAGAGAAGTTTTCATACAAAAACACAAAAGTAGGCGGTGGATTTTTATGGGGGCTACCCCAAAAAGTAGCCGGACCACTTTCTTTGATATTTATGTGAAGCGAAAGGAAGAAAGGACATCAAAATTAAAGCTTTTTGTCTGCACTAAAAAATTTTTGTATAGAAAAAGTGACTGTCACAAACTGAAATCCGACTTTTAACTGGATATCATAAAAATTGGTCCCCAAAAAATGAGCAACATCCAGACGGACATAGCTAAATCGATTCGTCTCGTCGAGCTGATCAAGAATATTTATACTTTATGATGTCTACGGTGTCTCTTTTAATGCGTTACAAACTTTCAAACAAACTGATAATACTAAAACTACTAAAACTGGCAGCGTATTTTGAAGTCGTACACTCTCGACTTGTTTGCTTTAACTTTCTCTCACAAGGATTCTTACCATAGTCTCCGCTTTATACCATACACACACATTCACATATGTATGCTTGATTAGCGCGTCGACATAAGTCGATTTAGCTACATATGTCTGCCTACATGTCCGTCTTTTAGTTGTTCCGCATTTTCATCAATTTATTAAATATCTTTATTTTAAATTTATTTTGGTCATAAGTTTCTAGAGTATCCATATTGATACACCAGATCCACTAATTTGTGGTAGCCAACATACAAACCTACTGCCAGCTTATGTGTATGTATGTGTATGTATTATCCGCCGATTCTCAGCGATTTAATGGAGACAGCTCTCAAAGAACAATTGAGGTGGGCAAACACCTCCGCCTTGTAAGTGAAACAAAATAAAACAGAGATACAAAATACCCAAACTGATACTCTCAAAACTGAACGGTATAACATGGTTTGAAATTTGAGTAACTTGAAAATAAGATACGGCCTTTTTTCGCCTAATATACGATTTGAAACTTCTGCGGAATCGAAGTTAATGTTTTTTCTTGCTATTATGATATACAGTTATACCTCACTTAACAAGCGCTTCTCAAAGCACGGCCCCGTTCTAACTTTTTCCAACATATTACGCGGAAAAATCATCGATTGCAACTGGATACAATGCATCTAAAGACCGAATAACGCTGCTTTCGTGTGGACATGCATCTTGTAATTTTTTAGTCAAAACAATTCACTTAAACCTCGTGCGCTCAAAAGAGTACTTTACTGTATGGCAAACTCGAAGGCTTGTGTTACCGCAGAGTTATTCAAACACTGGTTTTATAATTGTTTTATATTAGAAGTTGAAAAATATTTGGAAAACAAAAATTTTAATCTGATGCTCTGTTGCTGTTATGAGTAGTTAATGCTAAATTTGACTCATCCTATTCGCAAAGTCCTGTTTTTAGCAGCTAATACCACTACACTGATGCAGCCAATAGATCAAGGTTTAATGTACACTTTGCAAAACTTACTACATTCCGAGTTTTTTGCGGTGGATTTAAAATTAACAGAGTCGAACTCTATTGATGTAATAAGCGTATAGAAATATTTTTTTATCAAAGACTGCATTCTAATAGTATCACTAACTTAATAAGATATAACAATGTTTTCGCATTTATAATATTAGTAAGAAGTAAGGTAAAAAAAGTCAACATTAAATGGATCTTGTAATAAAATTTTGCCATTAGCAGTTGAAAAAGAACATGAGGTCAAAACGAGGGAATGTGAATGTTTTGGGCATATGGCAACTGGAATTGATGAAGCGGATTTAACTGAAATCGTAACCGAAAAGTTTTAATCAACAGAATTGCGATATCATCGGAACGGATGACGAGAGTAAAACTGATGATTTAACAGTAAAAGACTTACAAATGGGAATGAGCCTAGTTAAAAATTTGGTGTCGTTCGTGGAACCCTCTTTTTTACACTGGTTTCTAGTACCTAATACAGAATCCAAGTTGCAGTGTCAACATTAACTCATACTCCTATAGTTGTTTTTAATTTTTTTTTTTTTTTTGTGAAAATATATTTTGAGGACCTAATTAACAAGGTACGGCCCGATTACTTATCAGTACGACTTTGTGTTGCACTTACTTATGTTTCTTAGATTTTGACTTAGCTGGATGCGTTGCTTTCGGATTGATGAACGGCGAAGTTTTAGCATCATTAACTGGTGCCATATACAGTTTACCCTCAACAAAAGGATGACAAAGCAGTTGTGTCCATGAAATACGCATGCTTGGATCCTTCTCTAGTAAACCCTGTTAAACAAAGTTATAATTACAGTTGATAATACTAAAAAGATACCAAATACGAGTATATAAATATAAAAGTCACCTGCAAAAACGAACGACAATCGCTGCTTAGCGTACTAGGCCATTTGACCTCCTCGTGCTTAATTAGCTTCACCAAATGCAATATGGATGTGGTACAGAACGGCGGCTGTCCGGCAACACTTTCGTACGCAATGCAACCGAGTGACCACATATCCGCATGATGATCATACGGTTGCTCTGCCAGCAATTCGGGCGCCATATACAACGGCGTACCCTTGATAGATGTCAGCACGTGTGTGCCCATTGTCATGTTACGTGCCAGTCCAAAATCGCACAATTTCGCATGCATTTTCTTGTCGAGCAGCACATTTTGCGGTTTCAAATCGCGATGCAGTATACGATTCGAATGCAGATAGTAGAGCGCGGATACCAAATGACAGATGACACGCTGCGCATGCTCCTCCGACATAGCACCGTTCAACGATAGATAACGATGCAGATCCATTAGCGCAAATTCGGTGACAACAAATAAATCGTATTTCGATTCAAATGATTCAATCATTTCAATAACATTTGGATGCTTAAGCTGTGCCTGTATGTCACATTCACGGCGTAAATTCTTCATTTCACGATTGGAGCGTCCACGCTGCATACATAATTATCAAAAGTATTATTAATGGTTTATTTCAAAAAGGGCAGAAAACAATTTAATTAAGGCAAATACCTTTGGTATCACTTTAATGGCGACCACTTTGTCATCTTCGCGACGGACTGCTTTATAAACGCAACCAAAGGAGCCTTGGCCGATTAATGAATTAACCGCATAGCGATTCATTGTTACAACAAATTAACAACGTTGTTAAATTAAACTAAAAGTACCAACACAAACCAAAATACATAAAACAAAAACACTAGTTGCGCTTCACTTTACAAAAATAATAATACACATAGCATGCTAGAGATGTGCATTTCTAATGGGCAACGCTATGCCGCAGTCGAAAATCAGCTGTTAGCAGCTGCTGCTGCCACTACTGCATATCTAACTGTGGACGGTAGTCCATGCAAGTGATGAAACTTCTATCAATCACACATAATGTGTTTGATATTCATTAAAGAAAACATCATAGACCCCATAAAGTATATATATTATCGCGATTAGCATGTCAAGACGTGTCAATCTTGCTATATCCGTCTGACGGTATGTCCATCTGTCGGTATGTCCGTCTGTTAGTTGTTGCTCACTCTTTGGGCATCAATTATTTTATATCTGGCTGATAGTCGGCATTTAAGGTTCTATTGGTCTGAAGTTTATTGAGTATCCATATTTATATGTCACTCCTATACAAATTCACTGCCCACTTTTGTGCTTTTGTAAGAAAACTTCTTTATTCAAGTCAATAGCAGCTGAAGCTCTAAATTTATTGGACAGAAACATAAACATACAAACTCTTCGCCCACTTTTATAATTTGTATTCCAAATTTCTTTATTTAAGTCAATATCTGTTTGAAATTTAATATGGTGGCTTTTTCTTCTATCACCTTTCAAATAAGTTCGAAATTGGTGTTGTACAATCACTACTAGAAAAACTAGCAAAAGTACATTCTGGCGTTTTGCCAAAAATAGAGACCTAAATTTCGTGCTCAAATTCAAAGTAATGATACCTTATGAGATTGTGTAAATTTTGATACATTAAACACATCTGTAATAATTCCGCGAGCCGATATATAGAAACGCAAATATCAGATTATGCAATATTCGCTATTTGTCCCAATGCGTTACACCAATGTGTTACATCCTACTAGTATTATAAACGTGAAAGTATGTATGGATGTGTGGATGTTTGTTACTCTTTCACGCAAAAACTACTGAATTGATTTTAATGAAACTTTACAATAGTATATCATATATCAGAATAAACATAGGCTATAATTTAGGAAGACTAAATTAACGCATTTATTTAATTCATTTAAAACAAACACAGCGCAAACTTTTTAAAAACGTCTATTTACTTTCGAAGACGATAAAAAAACTGATAGCTACAAAATTGTCTAGCGATCCTGTGTTTGCCTTAAATGGTCATGTGTGCGGGATGATATTAGAGAGGAACAGAATAAAAGAAAACCTTCGGCTTTTTGAAAGATTAAATTTTACTTAATCAAATTTTTGTTAATGTAATTTGGGTTTTAATGTAATAATAATAATGTAATATATATATATATATATATATATATATATATATATATATATATATATATATATATATATATATATATATATATATATATATATATATATATATATATATATATATATATATATATATATATATATATATATATATATATATATATATATATATATATAAGTGTATAATGGTATTATTAATTAGTCTGAAAGTTTGTAAAGTATTATTTCTTGATCAGCTCGACGAGACGAGTCGATCCAGCCGTGTCCGTCTGTATGTCTGTCCGCCTCTCTGTCTGTATGTTGTTGCTCATTTTTTGGGGACCAATTTTTATGCAATGCAGTTGAAATTTTTGACATACTTTTCTGAAATCTTTCGTCATAAACGGAGTTGCGAGTAGGCTTGCGTCACTTGGTTTTCACCTCGTCTCGAAGTTTTTTCTTTGTTTGATTGCCTTTTTGCGCACCATTGTGAATTTGAGCCTCGCTGTTGCCGTTGCGGCTGCATATATTTAGCAATAAATTTTTAAGTTGTTGCACTATAAATAATTAAATAGTTTTTAGTGATTCAAATGTACGCATGTATTAAGTGCTAATTTAAATAAGTAAATATAAGCAAAAATAAAATAATACAAAGTCCATTAGCAAAAAAAATAAAATAATTATTTGTTTTTTTTTTGTGATTGGCAAAAAACGCATGTGTCGTCTTGCTGCTTGTTGTTGTTCTTCTTGTTGTTGTTGTAGTTGTCGGCAAACACAGTAATAAATAAAAAAAAAAAGTAAAAGAAAAAAATAACAAATTCGTTTTTTTCTGCACAATGATTAATAAATTAATACAACTCGCACAGTTGTTTTGATAGTCACCGCAACGTACAACATGAAGGAGAGTGTCTACCTAGTCGTGTTTTCGCAATTGCTGATAGGTAAGTAAGTGCGCCGGGTCTGTCTCGGGTCTCGGGTGTTGTCAGCTTGCAATTTTCTTTCCTTTGTTGCTAACTGCCGGCGGCCAAATTGTTTATTAATTATTTATTTATATTTGCAAATTTTAGGCATTGGGTTTTCCTTTCTTTATATGCAGCATGTACGCATGGTATTCGAGTCGCGTACCAACATTGCTCAGTTGACACAACTTGAGCGTGAATCGCTACTGCGGTTTGAAGATGCCTTGCACTACTCCTTCTACAAGACGCTTACCGATGCGCCGGATTTTTGGAGCGGCTACATGCAGCTGACAAACAACACGGACATTGAGTATCCCAGAAAAGTGAATGTGCTGCAGCGTTTCTATATACTGCCAGAATTGACTGCGGGGTTAGTTATTTGTACATTTAATACTGTTTTTATACTCTTCATACAGAGTGTGAATAGAATAATCACTATTATTATTATAATCAGTTAGTTGCTCCAGGAAGCATCGGACATCCCATAAAGTATAAATATTCGTGATCAGCATGACAAGATGAGTCGATGTAGCCATGCACATCTGTCTGTGCGCTACTGTCTGGCCTAATCTTTAAAATTATCAGCATCGTTAGTCGAGTCTATATAGACATGTCCATCTGTTTGTTCGAACAGATTTTGGAGACTATATGAAAAAGAGACCACAATGTTTTGATATTTAGACTCTCCTCCTTCTTCAGATAACTATTATTAAATGAACATGTCACTCCCACTCCCATAAATCAGTCCCCATTTTTAAGTTTCTGTATGTAATTTTTATACCATTCACACATCGTGTGAAATGGTATTATCAGTTTGTCTGAAAGTTTGTAACGCATCAAAGTATATATATTCTTGATCAGCTCGACGAGATGAGTCGATCCAGCAATGTCTGTCTGTATGTTGTGGCGTATTTTTTTGGGAATCAATTTTTACGCCATCCAGGTGAAAATTTACACACACACTTCTAATTAATGCAGTTTAATAGAGTATCAAGTTGACCCACCACGCCCACTATTTCAGGTAGCCCCCATACAAACCCACCGCCCACTTTTGACTTTTTGTATGAAAAACTTTTTTATTGTAGTCAATATCAACTTAATATTTGTTATGGTAGCTGCTAGTAGACTGATACTTCACATATACATTAATGGGTGGGATTGATTGGGGTAGCCCCCATACAAACCTACTGCCCAATTTTGTGTGTGTTTGTATGAGAAACTTCTTTGTTAAAGTCAATATTAGGTTGAAATGCGACGTGGTGCCTTTTAATGGATAGCCGCTTAACATACTGTCCCGCCTACTTTTTGGGGTAGCCCCCATACAAACTCACCTCCCACTTTTGTTTTTTTTTTTATAAAAAAATTCTTTATTTAAATTAATATTTGCTTTAAATTCGATTTAATTTATTTTAATGGACAATTGCTTCATGTACATATACAAATGGGCGTGTCCCGCCCACTTTTTGAGGTAGTCCCATACAAATCCACAGCTAACTTTTATGCATTTATATAAAAACGTAACTATCAACTTGAAATTCGATATGACGGCATCTTATAGATGTTCGCTTCATGCACACCTACTAATGGGCGTGTACCACCCACTTTTTGGGGCAGCATGACTTATTTGTCATGTACATTTGAGCCGTGAGTGCAAGCGAGAGCGTGGAACAAGCACGGTGGGGTGCGGCGCTGTGTATGTGGGACAAGCGTATAATAAGTTTGTTCGAATGTATGTAACAAGCAGAATAAATATGTATATATTGCAATATATTATATATGCATATATTATATATAATATTAGGTATATATTGTATATTATATATTATTATATAATATGTATATATATATATATATATATATATATATATATATATATATATATATATATATATATATATATATATATATATATATATATATATATATATATATATATATATATATAATATATATATATATAACGTTTTTTGCATTGAATTGTGACTGGCAATGAAAAGTGTATCCGCTACGACAACCCCAAACCTAAAATGTCATGGGTTAATCCCGACCAAGCATTAACAACAGCGGAGAAGCCATATTTCCATGGATCCAAGCTTATGCTCTGGAATTGTTAGTTGTAATTCGCTATAAGGCAAACAGACCCAATGAAACCAATACGATGTATCGCTACCAACAACAATTGTTGCGTTTGAACCAAGCATGGAAGGAAAAAGGAACGCAATTCGAGCAGAGACATGATAAAGTGAAATTTCAGCAAGACAATTCTTGGTCCCATGCATAGTAGACATTTGAGAACTTGATGGCTCAAGTTTTTAGTTAGCTGTCTAACATTCCAGATGACCTGGGTTAACCCCCGCTCGATCCAAAATTTCTTTAAATTTTAATTTAATTCTTTCTAATAATTTCATGCACAACAAATTTCATCTGCAACCGTCAAAAAGACGAAATTGCAGAGTAAAATTAAAGCTTCGGTTCCACCGAAGTTAACCATTTTTCTTGTTTTTTTATTAACTATATTAATATTACTTGCAGCTACTTCTATCATCTGGTGCGACGTCTACACAGTAGCGGCTATTTTCCCGTCTTCAGCTGCTGGCTTTCGAGTGAATTAAATGCTGCTAATGAACGTCATTATGCCTGTGACACAATATCGTATCCATTGCAATTCTATTTGGAATTCGTTTGGCTAATGGGCGGCATTACGTTACTTGTTGTCTATATGTACGGCTCGCTACTTACCGAAAATGTTTTCGGCGGTGTCTATGGCGTTGCATCCTATGTTATGTTTCATAATTTTGTTGCCAAAATCTATGAGCGTCCGGCGGCACGTGAAAATTTTGCATTTCCAATAATTGCATTGCAAATGTTTTGCCTCACATTAAGTTTTAAGCGCATAAATGATGCGCGTAAATATCCTGCGCGCTATTTTACGGTATATAAATATATAGATATATTAACTATCTACATACATATATATCACTTAAATATATTTATGCATAATACTTACAGATTTTTAAGCTGGCTTTGCTAACTACTGCAGCGCTACTTTGCTGGCAATTCTCCGCTGTGCTCTTTACTACACAGATTTGCCTGTTATTGGTGTTGCATAATGTGACCTGCATACAAAACAGATTAACAAATATACTCACATTGGATTATGCACTGTCACAGTTGTTGGCTGTGTTCCTAGCATATTGGATCTCGCATTATAACAAACAGTTCCTCTATACATGGCAATTGGGTTTAGCGTTCAGCATGTTTCTTATTAGTTTGGCGCGTATGCTTAAATGGCGTGAATCTGTATTATCGCTGGAGACCACTAAAGCGATCTCTTTAAGAACGCTGACGCTGGAGTTACTTATTGGCAGCAGCTTTCAAACGAAATTTATTGATTTCCTTACAAGTTACGGTTTGACAAAACCGCAGGATAACTCATTTGCGCTCTACACCGATCTCTGTGCACACTGGACTATGCAAATCAAATCGAGTTTTGTTACAAATCTCGCCTCTTGTAATCCACTGTATGCGCCCTTTGAATGGACAGAACTATGGCCGCTGGTGAAGACATTAATACTTAAGCCATATTGCATGTACGGCGTAGTGCTTGCCGGTATGTTCTTTCGTAAATGGCGTAAAAGTTATGAGCCGCAGACACCAAATATAGATGCTGTCGAACGCGCCAAAAAGTACTTACTCGAAGATTTTCTTGAGGAGAATCGCATATCGATGCATGACATGTCGCAGAAGCAAACTGAAGAGCGGCTCAAAAAGTGTTATGAACTGTTGGAACATTGTGAATATGATTATGAGCGCTATAAACAGGAAAGAGCTAAATTAATGACAAATAAACCGAATGAGCACAAACAGTTTATGAGCGATATTAAACGACTGAAGGCACAAATACACAAAAACAATGAGGAGCAACGTAAAGAGCAGACAAAATTTGAAGAGCCAACGTTAAATGAATCACATCAGGCGCAAGAGCAGCAGCAGCAACAAGAGGAGCAGGATCAGAATGAAAAAGCAGATGTTATAGAAAATGAAGAGCAACAAGAATCAGAAAACCCGTCCAAAAACGAAACTAAAGTCAATGGTTCACCCCAGTCATCGTTGCGACAGCGCAGAAAAATGAAGATCAATGGCGAAGATGGCTTCGATCACCCCGAAGCAAATCTGCTAAGCCTTTCCTATATGTATAGCTTTCTACAAATGGCTGTCTTTACATTCCTGGGTCTAACCGTCAAAAAACTGTTCTTCTTAAGTTTTACGCAAGGTTGTATAATTGCACCCACCGTCTGCACAAAAGTCTGGTATAGGCGGCATCGTAATATTTTCTGGTCTGTTACACTGGTCGTCTTTGTGTTTAGCATGTTCGATACGGGCGTAATGGTAAGTAATGGCTTTAATATACATACCAACTAATATTAAATAAACTTTTGAATATTGTATTTGAAATATTAATTTACCAACAGAATGTAACTGAGGAATATTATCCAACACAACGTGTAAAACAACACCCCGCTGATGATGTGGACAATATGCTAGAGTGGATTAGAACAAACACCGAACGTGATGCTGTATTCGCTGGCCCAATTGAGATCATTGGCACAGTACATTTAACGACAAAGCGTCCGATTGTGAATCATGCACAACTGGAAATGCGTCATATGAAGTAAGAAATTCGATATTGTTGTTATACTATACTCAAAAATGAAAAAAAAAAAAAAAAAAACTAATACATATTTGTTTTGGTTTTACTTTCAGCGATCGCACTGAACACGTCTACTCCGTTTATAGTCGACAGCAGTCGAACGATATTTACAATCAGTATTCGCAATTAAAGATTCAGTATTTGATTATTGCAATCGAACAGTGCGGCGAAACGATTGGGTAAGATACACAACATACAAATGTATATTTATTGCTTTGCGTTTTTAATACTCTTTACAATTTGAAAAAATGTTCTAACTATTATGAATTTCTTACAAAATTTGTAACGCTTAGCCATGTCGTGTTCAAAAATGTGTGCCGTCAAGCAATGTACGTTTATACAGCAACTACAGGGTGTACCATCTCAAAACAGCTCAATGAAAATATTGCATAACTTTGATAATTCTGAAATATTAAAATATCCGTCTTTATGAACGCTAAGATCTCTTACACCATAAAAAGATAGAACTTGTTACATAGCTTTATTCCATCTTCAGACACATTATTGTGCCAAGGCCACTGTAATACCTCCCATTTTGTAATTATTGCTAGGAACACCAAAATTTGGTGTGAATAACATGTTTCACATAAGTGCAGATCGGATCAATATACAATATAGCCGCCATATAAACTATGACCCATAGAATAAGTACATTGTATCTCGAATAGTGTGATATAATTTTGGTTAAAGTTAATCAATCAAAGCGTTTAAAGACGATAATTATAGACTTCCTTAAGATATTCAATTTACTTAGATTCTCATGCTCGTGTAATGGTTACTATTACTTTCGATTTGCTTGAACATGATTAACCCAACTCAAAGCTTTCTATCCACAGAACTACCTCCCTGGCATAGTAGGTACATTATTATGCTGATATATGCATGAAAATCTACGAACAGGACCACAGCAAATGCAAATCATTTCTCATATAACAAATTTTAAGTCGTTAGTACCATATTACGTAATGCAGCTCTACGCCAAAACACACTCCAAATAAAGTAATTAATAAATAAACCCTTACATGGTACTTGTGAACATTTCGAAGTCATCTTTTATAATGACAGTCATAACTTTTGACATCGTATATGAATGCAAATACTTATTAAGACACTATAAAATTAATTTCAATTCTTTGTGCACCTATTTGGATGTTTGCATGTTCATTTTGACATGATAATTCATCTATACACTTTGTTGGGTAATAAAATCGTAGATAGCAGGCCTCTCCTTGTTAAATTAGCCACCAAACTCACCACGCATTGTGATAACTTATGTCATGTCATACATCATGTGAAATGAACATGTTTGGAGATTTGACAAATTTCAAAGTGGATCGCATGTAGTGAATCCTTAAATATCTATTAGGCTATGTAGAAAAATGCTCCCTAGACAGAAGCAATGTTAAACTAATTTTTCTTCCTCAATATTGTGACAATTTATAAAAAAAAAGTCACCCGAGAGTTTGAAAACATCAGACAGTGCCCCAGTTATGATTCAAAACCAAATAAAAATTTCTGTTCTAGCTAGTTTTCACAGTATGACGTGCGTTTCAGATGGCGCAGGTTTCTGCCCCACCATTTCAATACAGCTATTATGTGGAAGCATCTGTGTCGTTTCTGTCGATTCTATTAGTTTCCGTAATATGGTTGTTTAAACATACGAAAGAGGGACGGACGGATAGATTGAGTCGGAATATGTATACTTTTTGGCGTCTGCCATTTTTTTTTTTGTGAACGTCGATGAAATTTGTGCGATAATTTACATCTATTTTGAGAATTTGCCGGCTTCCATTTTCACTTCATGGACTAAGGAGGTTAGGATTGAACTTGATATCTTTGTTGGTTGTCAGTATCCTACGATACTTGGTACAACATTCGATCCGTTACTTAGATTTTCGGCTCATGCCACCAAAGTTAACAATAAACTTAAGTCGAGAAATAAAGTGCTGAAGGCGCTTACTGGGTCTTCCTACGGTAAGGAGAAAGAGACAATAATAACAACTTATAAAGCAATTGGATGATCTTTCCTTAACTATGCTGCTCATGTCTGGACTCCTTACCTCAGCAATACTCAATGGCAATGCCTACAACGAGGCCAAAATAGTGCTTTGAGAACGGGTTCAAATGACCAATGAAGACCACCTACATAAGCGATGATGTTACCTGTTCACCAGCATAATCAGCTGCTTTCGAAGCAGTTACTGTAAGGTGCGTACAAGAGCAATCATTCAAACCATAGCACTCTCACCAGAATAGCACCCAATATAAAAAGGAATGACATTAGAAGCTATAAAATTAGTATTGCTCGGTTTGTACCACAGGGTCGAATAGAGGAGTTATAAAGATGCAATTGAACAGCCAATCAGCGCTCATAGGGACAATATCGTACTAGATGGTAGACCACCATACGTCGATATGTATTGTATTTTTTATAGTCTACGCCTGCCATTATTGTAAATAATAATAGTTCTATTATTTTTTACAATTTTAATTGTAGCCATCTTGGTTTTATAGTATTGACAAGAGCGAAAAATGTCACCCTCATAACACCAGGACCAAAGTTGCACAGTTGTGATCCGGATGGAGCAATATGCTCGAGTGTTACAGGGTGCGGATTGGTATCAGCACTTGTGGTTGCTGTCTTGAATGTGCTCAATCACCGCATAACACGACGAATCTGTTCAATTGTCCGTCCCATCCGACTCAATTTAGTCCTATAGACCTATGGTTACGTCCAACAGTAGTAGCTTCATTCCTGGAACTTGATACCTAGGGCTATGTTTCGGTTTATCTTTCTCTCACATTCATAATCACCTTGCACAATATTTTCATAATATAATAAATTGTATACATACATATATATTTCCTGATGCAAGTCAAGACAAGACACGAAAACAACATGCACTACTCTCATTCGAGTACAGATCTCTTACAATACCTTTTTTTTTTGTTTTGTTTTTTTGTCATGATTGCGTTGTCTACTTTGCAAATTGTAGACGACAAATAATGTAAATGAACGCATCCCTGGTTTTCATAAAATATTTTGCTAGAAATGGATCATACGCTGAAATTAATTTGATTACACCAAGACAATTTCCATTATTTAGGGAGTTGATGTTTTCGTTGGAACCTTTGTGTCTAAAAAAATGATTTAAATCACAATCAATAGAGATTATCTAAAATTTCTAATTAAACATACTCGTATTTAACTAGCATAGACTGAACAATTATAATACAAGGTGTGTCAAAAGAAAGTTCACATTTAAAAAATCGATAAAAAAAAGTAAGTAGTTTATTGAAAAAATGTTTATTGCATATTTAAATACAGACTTTGGGAATTTATTTCTTAAAAATGATATTGTCCAAATGTAAACCGTTGCGTTCACGACGGCATTCATTTAATCGAGCACTAAAATTTCCAATGACGGCTCGGCAGGTATTCTCCGTGATGGCTGCCATTTCGTGACGAATATTTTCTTTTTGTGCAAGGGAAGTCGGTTTGTTGCCGTAAACTTTAGATTTGACATAACCCCAAAGAAAAAAGTCCATAGGGGTTAAATCGGGACTTCGTGAAGGCCAATTTATGTCACCTTTCCTGGAGATCAATTTGAAGGCAAAAATTTCATAAACTCGTGGTAGAGACCTGTTGGACGTGTGTGAAGTTGCTCCGTCCTGCTGCAACCATGTTCTTTGGTTATAACCAGGAAAGTTTTGCAGTTCAGGCACGGAGAAGTAAAGTAAGGGCCGATCATTCCTCGCGCCGACATCGCAGCCCATGCGAATTTAGGGGTTTCTGATGTCTGTGTTTTGAATTGGTTGCACTCCAGTAGCGGCAATTTTGCTTGTTTACATGTTTATTAAGTTGGAAATGAGCTTTATCCGAAAACAAGATGTTAGTAAACGTTGGAAATCGCTCAATCATCTGGTTTATGAATTAAAGCCTCTGCCCTCTGAATTTTATAGGAGTGCAGCTTTAAATCTTTATGTAAAATGCGGAACAATGATGATCTATGCACGTTTCATGCAACAGCACGCTTCCGAATCGAAAGGTCCGGATTGTCACGAACAGACTGAGTAACACTACTACTACGTTTTCGAACGTTCTCCAAGACCTTGGACGCACGGATTTTGATTTGTCCAGCGTTGAACCGGTCTCTTCAAACTTCTCGACCCATTTTCCAATGAGTCGAGGGCTTGGCGCATCATTTAAATGACGAACATGTTGAATACTGCAGAATTTTCTAGGCGCTACACCGTTTTTGTAAAACTCACGTACGCACAATGCACGGTCCGCTTCCGAGAAACGCTCCATAGCGACTAAATTCCAAAAAAGCTAGGCTAATGATTGACATACAACCAAGCAACCACCACACCCCCCACCCCGCCCCACGGAATAGTTACGTTCATGCAATCAGCAAATCAAATGTGAACTTTCTTTTGAGACACCCAGTATTAAACAAAGCCAAACTATCTTTTATTTATAAGTTAAAGAGTATTAAAATGTTTCAATACCACTGAACCTAATATATTATCTTCTGTTCTAGCTAATCTTTTATATATAATTATTTTTATTTTAGCAGCGAGTGTGATATTTTATCCATTTGGGATGACATACAGCCGGCTTATCGAAAGTATCCACAATTCTGTTCGGAGTTACTCAACAAGAATGTACCGAGTTTCGTGAAGGTCTACGCCAATGGAGATTACATCATTGTCAAGATGTTCTCGCAGACTGTGCAGATAAGTTTGAAGTACAATAAAATGCCCGAAATGGATATGTAATAGTAACAAGAACGAACGAACGAACACACACACACTAAACAAACAAAAAAAAAACAACAAAAAAACCAGTTAATTATTAGTAAAATATGCTGCTGCATAGAAATAATGGCCGAAAAGTTGTTTAATAATGGTAAAAGCATTTGTTGCATTTGTTAGTCTCTATCGTTCTTTAGTATTGAAAATATCTATATGGACTATACAAGTGTGTGTGTATGTGTATGTACTATGTATGAATGTATAAATGGAATCAAAGTAGATAATGCTCTTAGCACAACCATATACTTATTAAAGACAATTCAACTATCTAAGACTATACGAAGAACAATACACACAAAAAGCGGAAACTGAAACGAGTACGCGTGCATTCCCCCTGAAGAAAATAATCAACTTATATTATACCTAGTATTTCTTCATATATATATATACATATATATATATATATAAATATATATAAATATATATATATATATTTTTTTTTTTATATATATAAATTATTGTGCTCGCTTTTTTAAAAGCATTAGAAATAAGTTAAAAATTAAATTTTCAAAATTTGATAAAAAGCAAAAAAAAAACCTAGTGTCTAATAATGCGCTTTAAAACAAAAAAAAAATAAAAACACACACACACATAACAACAAAAACAACAACATCAAGAACACTATATGTACTTTATAAGCAAATTTCCAAAGCAAAAAACGATATATAGTATATTTCCATAAGTGTTTGTGTAATTTTAAGTTAAAAACGTCTGGGAGTGAGAAGTAGAAGAGCAATTGTGAATTATAACTTAAACTGAGTAAATGCTAAAAAAATAAATAAATAAATAAATAAATAGCTATAGAAAGAAGAAAAACAACTTTTTCATTTATGGTTTGTTTGCTTGTTTGTTTTATTGCAAACTCTTATATTTATTTGTTTGAAATTTATTACATTTTTTTTTTTTTTGCAAAAAGCCATCAAAGGTTTAAATTATTTTGTAGTATTCAATTTTAGAAGGAGCAGTTCACTGACATACTTTAAGAGTATACAGCTATACATATGTACATACTTATATCAAATAGTATAGATGCGTTTTTTCTTTTTTTTTATATATATACTTATATATGTCATTTTTAGGTTGAAGGTTTTCCCTTTTTATATTTGTTTTTTCTGTTTTTCTGTTTTTTTGCGTTTTTCTATTCTGAACAAATTATTTAAGTGCACATTTGCCATAGATCAATTCGAAAGTATATTTTTATTTATTTATTTTCTTTAATACCCTTCACACATTTGGCTTTCTTTATGTTAATTTGCATAAACAATTATTTGTTAGTGAGCTAATTTTTAAATATAAAGTTTAAAAAAAATAAAGCGGTATGAGTATGCCTGCAGTTTTTGCAGCGTATTTTTGTTTCGCAGTTTTCGCAAATGCACTTCGTTTTGCGCACAGAATTTTGAAAATTTCGATTTGTTCATTCATCAGCAATGAAAAAATAAAATTGTCCAAACAATATTGGATGCTTTAAATGAATAAATAAAATTATAGTTTAAAAAAACAAAAAAACACAAAAAAAAATACACTTTAATAGTAATGTGAACTAAAAAGTTAAAAAATAATTTTGATTAAGTTTAAAATGAGAATTAAGTGATTGCCAGAGCATTAACTTTAACATAAAAAAAAAAACGTGTGGTGCTCTGTAATAAATTATTATAATAAGTTTATATTTACAAATAGCTACCAATGAATTTCGGTCCGGCCCGGATTTTGATTTTTCCAACATTGAACCGGTCTCTTCAAACCCCACGCTTTTTTATGTTAAAGTTAATTCTCTGTCACTCACTCAATTCTCATTTTAAACTTATTCAAAATTATTTTATACTTTTTAGTTCACATTACTATTAAAGCGTGTTTTTTTAAACTATAATTTTATTTTATACTTTTTAGTTCACATTACTATTAAAGCGTTTTTTAGTTTTTTTAAACTATAATTTTTTAAAAAAAAACATACGCCGTTCTCATCAACACTCGTTTTGTGGCTAGCACAATGAAACAAAACAAACGAAACGGAACGGAATAGAACATGATCCACAAACAAATCAAATATTCTGATGATCCTGGTCAGGATATTAGGTCAAAATTGTGAAATTATTGTATTGTCATCGGTGCTTAATACACTTGCAAAATTTCAACGTTAGGAAGTTGGTGAAAATTATGTTGAAAGATTCCGTTACATATGTAGCTACAGGCCAAGCTAATAAAAGCGTGTTAAAATATATAGTATAAAGAAGAAATATTTGTTATACACACACTTCTTAAAGCATAATCAATCATAATGAATACAAATAGTGTTGATTAACGATTTTTGGTAAAAGTTTTCCATTTTTTTTCATATTTAATTTTTTTTTTTTATAAAATAATCATAAACGAACAATGAAAAGCATAGTATTGAAGTTGAGTGTGCAAAATGTGAGGAGCGGCAACTATGCTCAAATTCTTTTACCTGAGACACCTAACAAAACAAAACAAAAACTAATTTTACCAGCAGCTGTGCTGGTCTATTTTACTTTTAACCTTGTTTTACAATGTCCACTCGCAAATGCATTGGTACTTTAAAAGCAGTCTGAATCTATATTTTATGTCTGATATATGAACAGCAATTCTATCTAT
The DNA here is from genome assembly GCA_035044765.1 of Leucophenga montana. Lineage (NCBI taxonomy): Eukaryota > Metazoa > Arthropoda > Insecta > Diptera > Drosophilidae > Leucophenga > Leucophenga montana. The sequence goes on from JAWNNQ010000712.1 coordinate 409,204, forward strand.
TTTTAATCTAGATTTCGTCGTACCAACATATATTTTGTTACATATGTTGAACCCGTCACCGGAGCATGGTATTTGATATATCAAGTTGCCTTTATCCTCCTGTAATATTGCAATTTTTGTATTGTACACAACTTTTTGTGTGTAACTTGAACCAGTTTTTTTGTCATACTATAAATCAGATATTGTAAAGCGTTCGGATAGACCTGGTACGTACTATATCACAGATTTGTATATTTTATTGTTTGTATCACAATTCGCAGGCCCATTTCTATCATTGTTGGAGATATTTATATTTTTGTTCTCGTATCAATTTTTTGTCCAGTGCTATTGGGAAATCTATTTTGGTCAAGGTGTTGCATATGATTTCTTTAATTTTGGCTTAGAAAACTTCATCGCTAATGTCTGAAGCCCTCTTAATGAAATTGACTACTAGAACGTCAACATATTTTATCACTAGTCTTGGTTTGACCTGCAACTGATCTAATTTAGTATTAAGTAGTTCTTCCATCACTAGATCAGCAATAATCGGTGAGGTTGTGTTGTGTTGTTTTATCTTTGTTTATATTATAGCTGCAAGTAGTATAGTTTGTCTGAACCTCGTCAGCCTCCGAGTTCGTTGTGATGGGTCTTTTAGGGCTTTCGCTAGACAGTTCGGATGGTTTTCCAAACGTTTGAGGAACCTTTGTTTGTGACGCTGTACTTCTTGGTTCACAGTTAGTACTATTAAATTGTGGTGTAGCCTATCGTTTGAGACATACCATGAAGCGTTTGTTTTAAGGCGCAACACTTTGTTTTGAAATCGTTGCGTTGTTGAAACCCACAGTAGTATTCCGAATGTCCAAACTTGTTTCAGAATTGTTGAATAAATTAAAAGTTTATTTTGTAACGAAAGCTGAGAGTTAGGTCCCAGTAATTAGTATAGTTTTGTTAACTTCAGTTAAAGTTGTTTACGCTTGGAGAATAAATGTTTCTGCCAAATTAAGCGTCTATCCACATAGCGTAAATGTTACTTGTACCGATTTGGCGGGGTTAACATTTAGTCTCCACTTTAGAAGCCACGAAGAAACTTTGTCTAGTCCTTTTTGCAGTTGCATTGATGCCATCCTTGGATTGGAGTGTGTCGACATAATGACTGTAACGTCAGCAAATGTTGCAATGGAATGCTGGAATAGGTAGATCCGCCGTATAGAGCGTATACAATACGGGACCAAGGACACTTCATTGTGTGGAACGCTCGAGTGCGAGTGCGTTGAATTTTACAACAAAGTGGCGTTCGCATATATACGATTTTATTAATTCATAGTACGGATATGGAAGCCACTTCTTAAGTTTAGAAAGAAGTCCGTCGTGCCAGACATTATCGAATGCTTGTGTGATATCTAAGAATGCCGTTGTACAATATTCTCGATTTTCCATCGCGGTTCGTATAGTTCGAAAAACTCGATGACTTTGTTCAGTTGTAGCGTGTTTTTTTGTCTGAATCCGAACTGATGGTCGGGAAACAGTTTTTTTTCGACTGATAATTGGCTGCAATTTGGTCAATAGTAACGATTCAAAAACCTTAGTTATTACAGCTAGAAGACTACTTAATAGTAGGCCTATAAGAGATAATTTCTTCTAACGGTTTGCCTGGCTTAGGGATAACAGTGATAACAGACAACTTCCACTGAAGAGGAAAGTATCCAGTTCTTGATATGCTGCTGAACAAATGGGTCATGTACTTAAATACAATTTCCGGTAGCTAGTGAAGTACGTTTGCAGTAATTAGATCAAAGCCTGGAGCTTTCTTTGCTGAAAGTTTATGACAAGCACTTTTTTACTTGTGATTCGGTGCATCGTGAAATTGGAAAATCTATCTCTCCAGGGGCATTTAAGAACTGCGAGATTATATAATCTACTTGGTTTGAAGACTTTAGAAAGGTGCATGGCAAACGTAGAAGCCTTGAGCTTGTCCGTCTTTGCCCACTGGCCGTTCGCTCTCTTAAATATGAGAAATATTACAAGGGGCTGTTTGAGCAATTAGTTTATATGAAATTGTTTTTATTGTTTTTTTTTTTGTTGACAGACAACCTGAAGACGACTCAAGGAGGATCGAAATATATTGGTGAAAAAAAACATAAATCGTGTTTTAATTTGTATCTTGAGCCTGCTAAACTACATTATAAAATGGAAAAACCTTACAGAAAATATGGGTTTTTTCGCTAAACAATCATCAGCTATTGTATTTATTATTCTTTAACAAATACTACGAGGGCTGCTATTTATATTTCGGGAACTGGCAGCACTAATGTCAAAAGCTAAAACATAATAAAGTTTGACATTTTTTGGCATACACGTACTCACAAAGTTTTGATGTACAATTGCTATTTGTTTTATTTACAGTGAGTTAAGAAAAGCAATTTGGCCAAAAAACGGAAATTTCAAGAGAAGGTTTTCGTTGGATTATTTTTCACAACTTTCGACGTGGATTAACTCAACAAGAATGTGTCAATGAACTCAGTTCTTTGTATGGCGATAAAGCACCATCAAAAACCACAGTCTATCGCTGGTATAGTGAATTCAATCGTGGTTGTAGTTCGGTCGCCGACGAATTCCGTGAAGGTCGTCCAAAATCGGTTGTTGTACCCAAAAACATCGATGCAGTGCGTGAACTGATAATGCAAGATCATCATGTGACATATCGCGAGATAGAGGCATCCTTGCACATTAGTTCCACTTCAATACATTCGATTTTGCATGAACACTTAGCTGTAAAAAAAATTTGCTCTCGTTGTATACCCAATAATTTGACAATCGCTCAAAAGAAGGCTCGCGTCGATTAGTGTTAGGAAATGATTAAAACGTTCGACCGTGGTGCTTCAAAAGACGTGTATAAAATCGTGACAGGTGACGAATCATGGATATATGCGTATGAGCCGGAAACAAAACAGCAATCGACGGTGTGGGTGGGTATTCCAAGACGAGCCAAATCCAACAAAAGTTGTTCGTGGAAGAAGCACAAAGTAGCAAATGATCGCCTGTTTCTTCGGCCGAATGGGTCATGTGGCTACTGTTCCGCTTAAGCAACGTAGCACGGTCAATTCTGAGTGGTACACAACCATTTGTTTGCCGGAAATCTTCGGAGAAATTCGTAAAACCAACCGCCAAAGACGAATCATTCTCGATCATGACAATGCGAGCTCTCACACATCTCGTTAAACAAGTGCATTTTTGAGCAGTCAAAACATCGAATCAATAACTCATTCTCCGTACAGTCCTGATTTGGCACCCAATGACTTCTTCTTGTTCCCGAGTATCAAAGGTAAACTGCTTGGTCAACGATTTACGAGCGCCGAAGAAGCAGTTGAAGCGTTCAAAGCCCATGTTTTGGAGGTGTCTCAAGAGGAATGGAAAAACTGCTATGACAAATGGTTTGAACGAATGCAAAAGTGTTGTTATTGATCATCAAGGGCAATATTTTGAAAAACAATAAAGCCATTTTCATTTAAAAATGTTTGTTTTTATTTGCTATTCCCGAAATATAATTAGTAAACCTCGTATGTATCAAGTTTTGTATTTTACGAAGTAAACATTTAGAGCGACCATTATCGTTTGGATAAATTCATTTTTTTAATAGTGTTGAAAAATAGACGTTTCCATATTTGCAATTTTTCGCAAACAAGAAATAATTTGAAAAAAAAAGAAACGAATGGTGTTTACGCATTCAGCGACTTAAAAATACACTAGAAAAACTACAGGCAATCGCATTTTTTAGATTTTTATGCTATTTTTTTTTTCGTTTTCTTGTAGACCAGTGTAATCTGTTAAAAAATAGCTGATATTTATGAAGAGTAAGAAATTGTGTAATGGTTTTCATTGTAATTATAATTAAAGTTTCTAGCATAAATCGATGCAGAATTATAACAATTTCTATTACTTATTGAAACTGTTATAATTCTGAAAACTGTTATAATTCTTCAATGAATGTCGACTTTAAATAAAAAACCAAAAAAAAAAAAACAGAAATTTTTCAATTTTTGCCGCATAAAGTGCGCGAAGGGTATAAAAGCTTCGGTTTGGCCGAAGTTAATGAATTTCTTGGTTTTAGTATAACACAATTTTAGCTTTTTCTTTTAATTATTTACTTTTGTATAAGGCGAGATCATTTTTTTTTTTTTAATTTTATTTTAACAAATAAAAACTGAGCTTAGCAATAAATATTTATGTATATATATATATATATATATATATATATATATATATATATATATATATATATGTATGTATGTATGTATGTATGTATGTATGTATGTATGTATGTATGTATGTATGTATGTATGTATGTATGTATGTATATATGTATGTATATAGTATGTACTTATATAACAATAGGCTGAAAACAAATACACCAAATCGAAAGCGTTAAATCGTTTTCCCTTATCTCTTAGAATTATTCTTTACAAAAAATATAGCTACAGTCTTTCTTAGCAATGTTCTATTTAATAAACAACAACAACAACAAAAAAACTACTCTGGTTTTTCTGTGCATTATTTTTTTTCTATATGCTTTTATAATATAGTCACAAAAAAATGTTTATCTTATATTTTTTATATATCATTTTGATTTTGGTTTTCTAATATTTTTAATGGTGTTTGTGGAAGCAATTTCGTTTTAGTAATTTATTATGAAAAGGGTCTTTCAATAAGTACATATGCATTGACTACTTATTACCTAAAAACAAAGCGCTTACAACTGGCTAGTTAATGTGCACTTCTACTGGGGCGAGTCGTTTTGTGATGTTAAATTCAGCATAGTACAAGTTGTGTCAACTTAAGCTGATCATGCGGACAATACTATAAGTTTGTCTTACGGATATATCATATCATTTTCGGCATGGAACAGTACACAACAATTGAACTTGCTGTTACTTGGGCCACTTAAAAAAGTTTCCGGATCATCTAAAAAAAGAAACTGCAAGTTTTTGCTGAAAATGGTATTGCTGCTTCTCAAAATATTCTCCACGAACTTTAATATACTCTTTACGCATACACACAAACCAATCTGAAAAGCATTTTTCCTACTCTGAAGATGTTAACACCAAAACACACAATTTGAACGTCTCAATTGCAACTTCCAGCGATGTAAATAGTTGAGCACGAACTTAACTTTAACATTTGAGAATAAGCAGTCATTGGATGTCAAAACAGTACTACACAGCGCATGTGACTGTTCAATTTAATTTTGTTTTTCCTTCAAAAAGCTCAAACGATGCAAGATGATCTAAGAAGTTTTGCTTGGTTTTTTCTCCATTCACTTTAGACTCTTTACCACTCAAAATTAAGCTTCTTGCTATTCTCTAGTGCTACTGTTAACAGATGTCGCATTCTTCCGAAAAACAAAAAAAAAAAAACAAGCTTGGCTTATAGTAGAAGATTCACACAGTCGACTGTCCTTTTCTGGCTGGCTCATCCAAAACTCAGCACCTGTCCTCACTTTCTGGACGAAGCGTACTTGTGTTTTTATATAATGTACGCATGAAATACATTAAGTGCAGAGTAAAAGGCTATATAAGGTCTGTCGCAAAAGAAACATGAATTTTTAAAAATAGCTGTTCTGATGGCGCCACCTTTTACATACGTTGGGAACTTGCATCCTTCACTGACATCTTGTAAAATCTTGTAATTTATGACAATCGGACCACTACAAGCGAAGTTATCGCGCTAAAAGTGACAGTATATTTTGGGCATCGGTCGAAAAATGAAAAAAAAACGAAAAAAGACCAAATATTAAGTTCTGTTTTAAGCTTGGTAAAACATTTACCGAAACGTTCCAAATAATGAAAGAAATTTATGGTGACAATTGTCTATCCCGTAGCAATGTTCACGAGTGATTTAAACGTTTTCAAGATGGTCGTGAAAACCTCTGTGACGATGAAAATTTGGGCCAGCCAAAATCAGTGGTGATCGAAAAGAACATTGAAAAAGTGCCTGAATTCATACAAAAAAAAAGAGCCGAAATCTTCGCTGCGTTATATGGAAATGGAATTAAAAATTCCCAAAGAATCGATTCATTGCATTTTGACGGAGAAATTGGGTCTACGGAAGGTTTGTTCACAGTTTGTATTGCACAAATTGACTGACGACCAAAAATGCGATAATACGCCGTCTCACCGGTCGACACTTATCACCGATTTTCTCATCAAAAATGGCATTTTAACCAACAACTATTCACCGCACTCGCTCGATTTGGCTCCGTGTGAATTTTATCTATATGGAAAACTTCATTTGCCGATGGAAAGACAACGCTATAAGAACATTGAGGGAGGATTATGAGTAAGATTCATTTTTCGACCGATGCCCAAAAGATACTGATACTTTTAGCGCGATAACTTCGCTTGTAGTGGTTCGATTGTCATAAACTTTTTACAAGATGTCAGTGAAGGATTCACCTTCCCAACGCATGTAATAGGTGGCAACACAAGAAACAGCTATTTTTAAAAAGTCCTGTTTCTATTGCGACACACCCTGTACTAACTTTGTGCAGATGCTAGACCACATAAAGTATACATTTTATATACTTGATCAGCATCGGAAGTTTTATGATATAGCTATGTCAGTCAGGCCGTCTGTTTGAACTTCGAAGCGTCAACTAGTGCTTCCTCCAATCCTCTGGTAGTAGTTGAATGCTGCACTATTGTGCCTCATAATAATTCCTTGGCAACTGATTCTGTTGTAGAGACTATGACTAGCGTTTCTGCTGCCCCTTCATCTACACAAAATCAAACTTCTGAAAAAGCAAATATCCTGAACGTTGTTGGCCCGCGCAAATCTGTGTTTATCTCTCGTCTTGCTTCTGATACGACTGAAGATAATATAAAATCATATATTAATTCTTCTCTTAAATGCTCCAATAACATATCGGTTTCTATAAATTTAACTTCTCCTATTCGCGTTCTATTTCTTCTTTTATGTTAATTGTTCCTGTGCTTATCTTCGACACTATTCTATCTCCCAATTTTTGGTATTATTGTGCATGAGTACGTCTATAAAAGTAAACGTACCCCTGTACAGAATCCGGTTGAGTTGCACTTTGTTTCAACTTCTGTGCCAAAAAACTAAGTTCCACTTCTTTCCTAATTCATTATCAAAATGTGAGAGGGTTAAGAACTAAGCTTAGTAATGTTTATCTTAATAGTTTTTCTTTTATTGCTGACATAATTATCTTTGAAACTTGAAACTTGGCTTCAACCACACATACTCAATACTTTGTTTTTTAATGAACACTTTGTTTCATTTAGAAAATAAAGTGCCAATCGCTCTGGTGGTGGTGTTCTTATAGTCGTATCAGTCAAATCGTCTCTGTTGTCTGAGGAAATTGGTATTATCTACCAGGACATTGAATTTATATGTGTTAAAACTTCTTTTCATGGTTTGAACATATACATTACTTGCTCATACATTCCTCCTACTTCGGAATTGAGGATCGCCACTCTTTTACATAAAAAAGATCATCTTATTGTTTTAGGTTATTTTAATCTACTTAATATAAGATGGTCAAGCTGTAAAGAATGAGTTTCTTGATAGTCTCTTTGAATTGCTCTGGAAGACTTCTTATTAATAGGATACCTCTTATTACAATGCCTGAAGATAATCACCATCCAACTTTGGAAGTCTGTTTCCTGCTTGACTGTATTTGTCGTTCGCATGAAATACCAGTAAATAAATCTCTCTCTTCGACGTGTAGGATGTTTTAGAAAAAGTGACTATGTCAAGTTAAATCATTTACTTTTCAATACTGATTGGTCTGCTCTCGAGCGCCCTTCAGATATTGAATTGCCAATGAATATTTTTTATACCACCATTCTCAGTTATTTTGACAGATGCATTCCATTCACTTGGAGATCTTGGCGTATATAAAAATAGAGTGCTTAAGTTTGCATATTTCGATACTACTCTTCACTCTTCAGATAAAGTTCATTAAATGATAGTCCTAACTCCGGTATGAGGGTTAGCCTCCATACAAAACTATTTCTATTATAATAAATCATCGCACCAAAAATTTTCACGAGATAATTCCATTTCTTGTTCGAAATAAACTTTTCAAGTCAGACTTGAGTTGGCAACTGTGATCCAGAGGCTTTATCAGTGGCTCAAAACAAATTTCCAAGGTATAAAATAACGTTTAATTACATTCGCACCGTGTCTGGATGCTTGCAATTCACACCATTTGAAGATAAATGTGCGGGATTTGATTTTTTACAAAATCTTTGTATCAAAATATAGTCTACAAGCTGATTACAGTCACACAAACATACATTTTAATAATGCAAATAGTATCTATTGTAAATTGTCAGCCAAATTTTTTGCGGACTAATCAAAAGTTTTGTGCAGAAAAACTCTTTTATTTTTATTTTTATTTTTTGCTGAGGGCTAAAATTGTTTTCAAAATTGTTGCATCACAGTTGAAAGACCCCTTATATATACTATAAGGTATTTAATGCCGCTGAATTCAGCTGTGCAGCTTTTAAGAAACTCTACTTGTTCAAGCTAATTTTTTTTAAAGCTTAATCATAAATCACATGTAAAAAGCATTTAAACAGCGATACAACCGATGATTCTTTTTCAATAATAATACTCGTAATAAGAACACTGGTTCGCAGATATTGAACATTGTAAATAGCTACGGCGACAATTGTTTCGCTACAGCGCACAGTGGTTTTTTTGTTCGCAGTCGCTAACAAGTGTAGAGTTTTAAATGGAGAGTTAGTAACCAAAGTGTGCAGATTTATGTGTAATAAATGGTTCTCTTGCCCCAATTTGCCCCGTTTGGAAAAAATTGTGTTCATTTGCAGCAAATTTCGTGTTTTGTCATGCAGCGCTTGTTGACATTTGGAGTAGCAACAATTACTGCGAAGACGTAGAAGTTTAGCAGCACACATTGAAACAAATTAAAACAAAAAACTTAGATGAAGAACATAGTATCGTATGGTTGATATAACGCAGAAAGTCAAAGCCTTCGAAGAAGCACCTGCCAAGCTATAATCGAACTGTGCAAAGATTCAAGATAAAGCACTCAAAATGGCTTGCTTCTAATATGATAATTGAAACTGATGGTCATTTTAATGTCCGGAAATAAAGCTGGTCCCCCTAAAATAGATTATAAGAACGCTGGCTCTCGGCTAAAAATAAAATTAGCTGCGGAACTATGGGATGAGAATAACAACTTAACGCGCCTTTACTTATACACATTGATACAGTTTCAGCGAAAATATCAAAAGATATGACTTTTGTTTTAAAAGAAGCTGGGAATATTGCAAAACATTAATGAAGTTAAAAGAAAACTTATTGGGTTTGAACCCACCCGAATGTCTGCTGACAGCGCGTTGACAAAGTCAAAGTCAATATATAAATATGAAACAGCATATAAAAAAACACGGTTGTGATATATGTATATCCGCCATATCCGGATATACAGGGTGTCTCAAAAGAAATTTCACATTTGATTTGCTGATTGCGTGAACGCAACTATTCCGAGGGGCGCGCGGGGGTATGTCAATCGGAAGCCTAGCTTTTGGAAATTTAGTCGCTATGAAGCGTTTGTAGGGAGCGGACCGTGCGTTGTGCTTCAAATGCAAGAGGAAGTCTTAGACACCTTTCCCAACGTGTGGTGTATTGCAAATATTTTTGTCAGCTATGGATTTGATCGTTCCTCCGGCCACTTGAATCCGATTCTTCGAGTTTGTTTTAAAAATCTTGTATAAAGTAAAGTTTAGGAAGTGGCATGTCATAGATTGCGACAAACCTCAATTGGCGGCACGAAACCAAAACACATTCAACAGAATTTTATGGAAGAAATGGGCCTTAAAAGCCATGGATAGTTTTTTGAGTTAAAAAACTACTTTTTGTTTGTTAGCGTAAAACACAACAAAGTTGGCGCAAGTCGGCCAGTTCGGTTATATGGCAGCTATATGAAACAGTGGTCCAAATCGAACAAAATTTTGTACATTGTCGTAGGGGCCCAAATTTTGGGGATAATAACTTAATATTTAGAAATTATGCCAAAAATCAAAAAACCATAGTGCAGCGCTAAATTATGGGTTTTAGTCTTAGCTGATGAAACAGCGCAAGTGTTTATAATTAGTTATTTTATTTATTTACTAGCTGGCCCTCGCAACGTTGTATGCACCCACTTCCACAAAAATGACGAACAGAGAAAGGGTCAGTAGCTAGCGTACACACATACTATGTACATATGTATATTCAAACTAATTTTGTTTCACACATTTATATGAGTTGACCATAGATCAACTGCAATCTCATGAACTTTTAAGTGCACAAAATTGTTGTTAATCGATAATTTCCAATGCGATAAAATGCTTTTACCGCATTTTACTTTGAATATACGTATATGTACTTTTGTTCTTTCGCTTTGATCACGCACACATGATCATATGAGTCAAACACATGAACGCTCTACAATCTGTGGCTTTCAGCTGTACATCATGTTTTAATTATTGCCATCTCGCTCATACTAAATTCTGGCTACTTTATACGTACACTTTCGTTTTTTATCTTTGATCACGCACACATGATCATATGAGACAAACACACGAACGCTCTACAATCTGTGGCTTTCAGCTATACATCATGTTTTAATTATTGCCATCTCGCTCATACTAAATTCTGGCTACTTTACATTACATTTCATTTACATTTATTCATTACATATATTTGTATATCGTCATATATCATAGCCTATGTGTTATTCTGATATATGAGCTATATTATTGTAAAGTTTCATTAATATTCATTTAGTAGTTTTTGCGTGAAAGAGTAACAAACATCCACACATCCGTACAAACTTTCGCATTTATAATATTAGTAGGAAGTTGGATAACTAATTATTTTGGCTGATCTTTCACATTAAAACATACATATGTATATATTCATATATTCAATTTAAAAATTAACCCAAATCAGCTAAATTCCAATATATGTTAGTTCACAGTTAAATGTAGGTAAATATACATTTCTTATAAACTATATCTCACATTTGAAGGAGTTATTAAAATTTACCAGCAATAAAATTAAATTTGTGCACATTGTTCGCTCTACTTTAAATCTCCACTTAAACCTCGAAAACAAATTTGTCTATTGCATTTAAACAATCTATAATGCCGTAGTTATATAATCGAATATTTTGCTTATAAGTAGTAATAATAATAATATATAACAAAAAGTGTTTATTTACTTTTTTTCTTTCATTTTAACCATGGTGCATGATGCTACTGTGCAGTTTTTCTATATGCTTTTAGTTGCTATTAATCGTGACGCGTTCTTGTAGCTTTTGAGAACACTGTTTACAAATCTTAATGTAAGTGTTACACACTTTTTTTCTTTTTTCTTTTTTTTTTTTTTGTTCAATTAAAAGTTTTAAAGAACCGTTTAGAAACCTCGAATTTACTAGAAAACCTTTAAGAAATCTTGAACGTTAAAAAAAAAAAAATAGAGAGAAAAAAACAACTTTAATCTGTATTTGTATTATTTAATTGTGCTTAGGCATCGTAAAATGAAACAAAAAGCCTATTCACAGCGCTCTCGTATCGTTGTAGCATAGTATTTGTCTAAAATTTACATTTCTACAACGTAACGACTAGACTGTGAACAGCTTTATTACAAACAAATTAGTTCAAACTGTGTTATTGAATGAAGAAAAAACAATTTTTTAATTTTTTAATGTCATTTTCTTTTGCATATAAAACTTAAGCAATAGTTTGTTTTATTTTGTTTTACATATTGACATTTTTCATATATTATTTGCTATCTACTGTGTGAAATCTTACAGCATGAAGCTTTACTAGAAAAACAAAAAGAAAAAAAGACTAAAACCCAAAAAAAGGGCAACATAGCACAGTATAAATTAGCGTATTTCTGTTTTTGAAATTTGTGCATCTGGTATTAAAGTTTAGTACACTACATCCAATGGCAAGCTTAAATGACTTTCCAAAAATTTTGATGGCTATATGTGACTATGCCTATAGTAACATATGCAGCAGCCCTTGTTGTGAGACTGTAGACAGTCGGACGCTAACTGTCACTGGGTCACTTTAGTATTCTTTAAACTCATACCTGGCATCGAAATCTGCAACGTTTCAGATTGTTTGTCCACGGAACTGCGTTTCGGCAGACGCTTCTCAGTTCTCCTTCCCAGTCGATCAGACAGGGAGGAGTGTAGTCCTGTTACTGGACCATCTACGCTCAATTGGTTGACTGATGGTTCACTTACCGATACGGGCACAGGTGCGGGTTTCTTCGGACCCAACACCAGAATCTCTATTGTCACGGGTGCGTGGCCCACGGTCCATCTGAGTTCCATGGCATTGAGGTCTCCGCCCGACATCTTTTGGATAAAAGTCCTAAAGGGGCCAAAATAATAATCCGTTCAGATAGCCAAGCGGCTATTAAAGCACTAACCTCTTGGAATTTCTCCTCGAGGCTGGTATATATATTAGTCCAGTTAGTTTAGGAGGATATATATAGATTCTTGATCAGCTGTCTGTCTGTACGTCTGTATGTTATTGCGCATTTTTTTGGGGACCAATTTTTATGGGTAGCCCCCATACAAACCTACTGCCTACTTTTTTATATGAAAAACTTCTTTATTAAAGTCAATATTAGGTTTAAATGCGATATGGAAACATAGACTATGCGATTAACAAACATAGACTAATGGGCATGTCCCGCCCAATTTTTGGGGTAGCCTCCTTACAAACCCAGCACCCATTTTTGTATGTTTTATGAAAAAATTCTTTATTTAAATCAATACTATTAGCTTGAAATTTGATTTGGTGGATTTTACTGGACAGCCGTTTCATATACATATGCAAATGGGCGTGTCCCGCTCACTTTTTGAGGTAGCCTCATACAAGCATTTCTGTGTCAATATCAACTTGAAATTCGATATGGTGGCATCTTATAGATTGTCACTTCATACACATCTGCTAGTGAGCGTGTCCCGCCCACATTTTGGAGTAGCCCCTATCTAAACCCCCTTGATTATGTTTTACAATACGATTTAAAATTTCATGTGAATGGTAGTAGAGCTTCGGTTCAATCGAATTTAACGTTTTTTCTTGTTCTGCAACAGCTGTTGTTAATAGAATCAGAATTTGCCTTCACTTCAATGGCATGAGTACCCTTATTGTACATATATAATTTTTCATTACAGTGTTTTCTTCTACTTCTACTTCTACTTATACTTCTACTCCTTCTTCTTCTGGTTTTCTTAATATTTCTTGAGAACTAAGCAGCTTAATAATATATTCATTTAGCAATAATAACAAAAATACGTTCCAAAAAAAAGAAAAAAAATGAGCTTCAGCAAATTTATCATTGTGTAATGAAACTTTTGGGTGTTTTTTCATTATTATTATTATTATTTTGTTTTCTTTTTTTTTTTAATAATTATATACTTTCAATTGAATTTTATCACAGCAATAATGTTTTTTGTTTTTGTTTTTGTTTTTTTTTTTCTCATATGCAATATATTTATTAAAATAAATACATCGCTACTTTAATATTGATAACACAATTTGAATCTTCTGGTTTCATTTTGCCAGACTTAAGAATTGCATATTTTCTATACTTCTTCTTCTAACTTTTGAAGCATTTTGTTTGTTTGTTTGTTTGTTTGTTTGTTTGTTTACTACTTTATACGAACATAGTTGTGAAAAATATGCTTTCAAACAAAATTAACTAAAAAGACATCTTTATCGGCTTGCCAACTTGTTTTGTTTGTTTGTTTGTTTTGTTTTATACGTTTTCTTTTTAATGTTGGCAGTGTTGCAAAATGTCAATGAAAAAACTACAGCTACATAATTTCATAGCGTCTTTTTTAGATTAGTATAAGTATTATTTAATTTAAGAAAAGCTCGTTACTTTATTTATATTAAATATGTTGCAATAAAATTTAAAAACAAAAAAAAAACAACATCTTAAGTGAAACATGCTCATGTGCTTTGTACTCTCAAATACGTTTGATGGTGGGACCTGTAAAGAACACCGACACCTTACGTTTGAATTTCTCCATAGTCGGTTCCTGTTCAGATTCATCATCATAGTCATCATCATCATCATCATCATCATCGGCAAAGACAATGGTGCGTGTAAAACGCGGTGCGCCACCAACTGGATTATCGGAATCACTGAAACCGGGATTAAGTATAATATTCGGTATAAGCTCAATGCTGTCCCAACCGTCCTCGAGTTCTGTTGAAAATTTTTTTTGCATTTAGCATGAAAGAAACAGAGAGAAAGAGAGAGAATAATAAATAATTTATATTATTAGTATATATTGTGTATTAAACTGGAAAATATACTTTTTAACATGTCACATTATCTTCTTCTTTTTTTTTTTTTTAAATATTTTACAATAGTTTTCTACTTCAGCAGCAATACTGTGGTTTCTTTTTCTTTTTTTGTTCAATTAATTATGTATTTGTTCCTAATTTAACTATTTGTTTATATACAAAATTTAATTTGAAACACAGCTAAACAACATGAAACACACGGAACGCTGTTAAACGAGTTGGCAGGCTAAATGAACAAAAGGAAAATAAATTTCAAACTAAAATAAAAAACAATAAAATAAGTTTTTCTTCTTTTACAAAATTCGATAACGCAAAATAAAGTACAGCACACACATTTGGTTTTTTTTTTTTTTTTGTTATTTTTTGGTTTTTTTTTTAAATTTTATTACGCTTAGTTTATTGAAAGAACATTTACACATACATTTGTGAAAACTATTTAAATATGTAAGTATTTTTATAAAGCAGCTTAGATTAAATAATCCATAGCGGATTTGATTGGCTTTAATACCCTGCACAAATTTAGAGCATACGAGTATATACATAGCTAGAATAAAGTTAAAATTTGTTAATAATGATATTCCTTTAAACTCGAAAACTCGAAAACTCGAAAACTCGAAAACCTGATAAAGCTCGAAATTATTCGTATCAGTTTCCTGGAAATTATCGTTGTGAAATGATGAAAATTCGACTAGGGTTGCCAATTGTCGCTATTTAATTTAATTTTATTTAATTTTAAAATTGCAGAGCGAAGCAACGCGCAGAAAAACGGACAGAGGAGAAATGCCTTTTCAGACGCAAAAAGAAACGAGCAAGAAGAAATTCATGAGCTTGATAATGTTGAGGTGTTATGTGATAGATCGATCATTCACCAGTGTATAAGCAGCTGTACGAACCTATGCCACTGGTTGATCAAATAAATTAACAGACTGGATGTACTTTCGTAAAGTTCTAGACGTACGCGTTCAATTGTCCGACACTATTAACACACAGTGGAAGACTTAGAGAACGAAGTTTGCAGCATAACAAATAATATTCAACTTGCAGCATGGAGTAGCAGAGCCACTTTCAAAGAAAATATAACCAAAACCATTTTCCTCTAGAAATATATGCAAAATGTACGCAGAAAAGCGAAAAATTCGTAGATGCTGGCAGCAAACAAGATATCCATCCGTTAAGCTAAAGCTCAAAATATTGAAAAATGTGATCTTTAGTAAAAATTTAAGCTCTCTTTCAGGTTGCCGTGCAACAAACTACTCCTTGTGTAAGTTGAAATGTTTATAAAAACCTGGGAAAAATCCGAATCTCCTAAGCTCATATTGGCCTGGCCGATTTCTCTTTTGCCACCTCTCTCAAAAATTTTTGAAAAGTTACTCTGGCAAACAGGATACAAGTATTTATAGAAGTCAAAAATCTGTTACCATTGCACCAATTTGGATTCCGACGGAACCATTCAAACATCGACCAAGTGCATATAATCACCAATTGTATTGAAAAGTCTTTAGAAAATAAGCAAATTTGCTCAGTAGTCTTCCTTGATGTGTCAAAAGCCTTAATACACAATAAAGGATTAATACACAAACTCAGTTTTATCTTACCTGCTGACTTCTATGCAATGATATACTCATATCTCAACAATCGCTTCTTCACAGTAAAGCAAGACAAAACATATTCTAAATTACGTGAAATTAAGGCAGCTGTTCCTCAGGGTAGTATAATGGGCCCAATGCTCTACCTCCTATATACCAGCGATTTACCTGTATTTAGAAATACCATAACTGCGACATTTGCTGATGACAAACCACCTCTCTGCTAGTTGTTGGCGAAAATGAGACAGATAAGCACAAATAAACTTCAAGTAGCTATAACTAGAATCCATTAATAGAGAAAAAAAGTGGAAAATTGAACTTATACTACCCTGAGTCCGTGCATGTGGACTTTTTACCAACAAAACTGTACAATATCTTCCACTATACATTGATGGAATATAATTTCCATATCAATAGAGGACTCTAAATCACACAAGATTGGAGCGGTGTGGCGGGGCTTAACATCAACCCTGCCAAAACGACCATTGTACCATTCACTTGGAAGCAAAAGCTCTCTAAATTAAAATAGATTAGGCTCTCAGGGGTTACAGTAAAACTGAGCAATAAGATCAAATATCTGGGCGAAACACTAGATAGTAAGCTCTTATGGAAACACACACACATGGAAGAAACCATAAGAAAATGCACAAAGGCAATACTTGCGTGCAGGAAGCTGGCCGGAAACTTGGTGGTGTAACCTGTGGCTCTATAACATGATAGTGAAACCAATGCTACCATATGGTATAGTCGCATGGGGAGAGCAAGCGTGCCAAGTGACAGCCACTAGAGCGCTCAATTCCCTACAAAGACTAGCGTGTGTTTGCATCACAAGGGCAATGCGCACGTGGCCAACAGTAGCGCTGGAAACTATTTTGGATTTGACACTACTTCATCTGAAAATCGAACACAGAATAAAAGAAAAACTCCTAAGACTAGCAGTCGCTGGAAACAAAGCTACGTCGGAGATCTGTCAGAAACGTCTTCATACATGGACGAAGGGTGCATTCTTAATGTCCATGCCTAGAGACGAAATGACACAGAGGTATACATATATTTGATCGGAGTTTTATCATCAAATGGTCCGACAAAAAATCGTGGACGTCAGAATGTTCATACGTACTAAAACCAAACAATATCAAGTGGTATACGGATGGCAGAAGATGACATAAGATGGTACAGGTCTAGGAATGTAGGCCCTAGGACTCAGTATTGGGAGTCATGATGGGAAGACACACCAGTATCTTCCAAGCAGAAATGTGTGCGATAATCAGATGTGCGCAATTTAACCTAGATAGAGGGTATCATAACTGCGCTATTGCTATCCTCTCAGACAGCCAGGCTGCGTTGAAGGCACTTAGCTCCAATGTAGCTATTAGACTATTGGAATAACTCGTCGAACATAACAGAGTCCCTCTACTGAGGGTGCCAGGTCATGACAGTATTCCAGGTAATGATCAGGCATGCAAGACAAGGAGCGGCAACGCTTTTCATAGAATCTGAGCCGTATTGTGGCATCGGGAGACATATATCGGAAGTAATCCGCAAGGGGAAGGATATAGTTAAAAAACAACACTCTGGGCTACAAGCCAAGGACTAAGACAAGCAAAGTTACTTCTAGGGGGGGGGGGGGCTACAGCCCAAACAGATCGAAAACTATGCTTCAGATAGATAGGAAATCAACTAAGAATATTAAGAGATCTGCTAATAGGCCACTGTAGACTAAAGAAACATTTATATGTCTTGGGGATACATAACTAACCCGAATGCAGATTCTGTGACCACGAAGAGAAGACCCCTCTTCGCTTTCTTGCAGAATGTGAAGCTGTAGCTAGAAGCAGACTGCAGATGCTAGGTAATCACTTTATTAGAAAGGAGCAAGTGAGTAGTTTGGACCCTAGGAAAGTACTAAGATTCATTCAATACATATGTATGCTTAGGGCAGGTCATCTAACTCAGTAGGAGATAGAGCTTTTAGGATGCGGTTTTTATATGTCCCCAGCATAAATAATTAGATGGCAATCTTCAAGAAAGAAGACTCCAAAGTGTGCACGAACTACCATGTATTAAGTCGCCTTTCAATTGGATATAAAATTATGTTCCGCGTACTGTATAAACGACTGGAACAATACACGGATGCACTAATAGGATAGTATCAGTGTGACTTCAGACCAAAGAGGTCGACCAACGAACAAATTTACAGTCTACGATAAATCATGTAGAAGACCCGTGAGTACATCAAAGACACACACCAACTATTTGCCGATTATAAGGAAGCTTTCAACAAGTCGATAGAAGCGAAGTTCTTCCACGCCCTCTTTGAACTTGGTATTCCAGCAATGATCGTTCGTCTTTGCATGATGTCATTATCACACAAAAAGTGTCGTCAAAGTAGGAAAGAACCTCTTCGATCCCTTGGTTACTAAGCGAGGCTTCACGCAGTGTGATGCATTATCTTGCAACTTTATTAATCACTTGATGTAGTACATCTTACGTCAATACACTACGTAGAACGCTCGAGCACGATCGATCGTCCATTGGACAGAGATGCTACTCGTGTATGCTGATGACATAAACATCATACACAAAATTTTACAGTGAGTTAGCAAGGCGTTCTCGGCGAATGAGAAACGGTCACGTCTCATGAGCTTAGCAGTGCTAAAATTAGACGTAGTTCGAAGTACAAAAGTAAATACCTATAAGACCCGGTTCAGCTGTACAGAGAGAAAGATTCTTCGTACGATTTTTCAAACTTTGAGTGTTGGCAAACTTAATTAATGAACAACATTAGGGAAGACGACCGTACTTTCATAGGAATGACTAGGTCTGGAATGATCTCAATGACGGCAGAGATGCTGAGCTGGTTTCCGACAACAAATCCCATGAAAAAGAAAGAAAAAATGTCAGCATCAGTCATCAAAGTTGCTAGAAATGCCTTGGTGGAAACGTGACCATGAAATTTTCGAATTGCGTGTAAACTCACATGTCACATGCAAATTTTGACAGTTCTTACACAAGGTTTGTAATTTCACGAGTTTACATGATTTTCAAGGCAGTTGCGAGTTTACATATTTAGAATACCCTAAATGTCTTTCGAATAAACACGAGGTAATTCAAAATGTCTTGGATGGATTCGAAACTGGAAAAACAATTTCTTGAGTGCACACTTCAATTCAATAAACAGACTTTCTTTCTACTGCTTTCTACGTTCTAAGCATAAAGCTGTGCAGGGTATCATATAGTCGTATACTATCTCGACTATAATATTAAAAACTTTTTTTTTTTTGTTTGTTTGTTTTGTTGTTGTACAAAAAGCACAAAGAGCATTCTAATGTAAAATAATCATAACTATTGTGTGTAGTACTCGTACTATGTAGTATTAAATTGTGTGTGTGTGTGTGTGTGTGTGTTTGTGTTTTTATTACTTTGTTTAATGTGTGTGGAGTTATCTATTTTGTCTAAATTGAAAGGATTATTTATGTGCTATATGTACTATGTGTGTACGATTTTATATAAGTATATTTAGTTTAATATAGAAAAAAAATTTAATATTTTTTCTTTTTCTTTTTTTTTGATTAATTGCAATATTTGTTACCTAAGCAAAAAGTAATTTTTTATCACAGATGTGTATAGAAATTTGGTCTTAATTTTTAATGCATTTTTGTATGTACTCGTAGTATTTAATTCTTTCCAATATTTCTAGTACTTATGTTCCACAAAATTTGTCTAAACTACTCTGTGTAAGACAGAGATAAAGAGAAAGTTGAAAAGAGAAAGAGTGCAACACCAAAAACTTGGGACAAGTGTGAGTTCTGTTATAAACGCAATAAATAGTATGTAGAAAAAAACTTTACTAGTAGAAAAAAAACGAACAAATTTTATTGAAACTACATTCTGTATGGTAAACTTTTTGTTAGATGCAAATCACTGAATTCAATTTTCATCCACTTTTACTGAACGGATTAAGCTGGAATTCGGCATCCGATGACAATTGTTAATAGAGTTATTGTGGCCTCAACTGGACGGTATGTACATATCTGCACGACATGGTGGTTTCAGCAGAACGGCGCCACCTGCCACAGTGCGCATGAAACAAATTCGAATGTCAATTCGAATGTCAATTCGAATGTCAATTCATCAAACAGCACATCGTGCGTTGTGAGCTAATCATCAACTCCTGAACTTTGTATGTACTATATATATGATTACTGCCAGTAGTTCATGAGCTGCTAACGGCTGAGTCGGCGTACAGTCAAGTGAGAAATTATTTTTATTTATCTATTCTTGATTTACAGCGATTACCGCCATCATTGAGCTCCCGTAACAGCAAAAGTATTCCTTACAAAACTTTTGAAAACTAGGCTGTGAACATGGTATTTCAGCTAGTCATTAGTTTTGGATTTATCTTAGTGGCAACTATTGCCGAATGTAGCGCCGATTCCAAATGTCCATTAAAAGATTTTGGAGTAGGTTTGCATGGCATGTATAATAGCTTCGGTTCAACCGGTTTATAATATAATTAGAGTTACGGTGTACATCATTACCTGTACCGAAACATACCACTGGATTTCTTATTATTAGGCAAAATCTAAGTTACTTTTCTAAGAGCCATAGCTTTGGTAATATCCTTGTGACGATAAAAATATCGACTATATTTGTCAGATGAAGACTTCTTAAGACTGGTTCTAATTTAGGCCTAAATAATAAGATGTCGAAGATCCCATTTGGTATATGTGAACTTCTATGTACACGCATTTAGCAGCTTTGAAGCAGGGAGCGACGCACTGATTTTGACCAAAATGGAGGCGAAATCATTGGCAGGCTACCAGTTCGGTTGTATAACTTTTTTACTCAAGGAAGAGACTCAAATATGTGGCACTAGGATATGATTTTATACTATATAATATAGCATTCAGTGGTATTGTATTTATGTATATAATATTACTAGGTGTTTGTCTGCAGAATGAATACCAGATGTCGTATGTACAATTCGGCCATTACAGCTTATAGGTATACTCCATTCAAGCACATGGTTCATAAAGAAGACCATGAATAGGCAAGCCAGTATATACTAGCAGGTATATTCGAACAATAGCGACAAGCATGGTTTATCCAAAAATTAATGGTGCTCCGGATTGAATTGCTCTCATTTTGTAAAAGAAAAAAGTAGAAGGTAATGAAAGCCGTATGGAGCGTATTAAAGTTTGTATACCATCGAAATTTTTACTTTCTCTTCTTTTCATTTTGTTAGTTTTTTTTTTTTTTTTTTTTTTTGTAATAGTACAATCCATATAGTTAATTCGTATTAGATTATTTCAGCTTATAACGTTCTAGATTATAGATGGATGTGCTGCTCATAAGCCCTGATTTCGTCTGTATGAACACCGATATCTTGTAATCTATGTATATAAGATAAAGTCAACATATTTAGCATTTTCTAAGACATTTAACTAATTATGCTGGAGACACCAAATACTCGTATAGTGTGGCTGAATCTTATGCTAATTTCGGGTCGACATTGAACCACCATGGAATATAGCACCTATACAAATCAATGGAGCAGATACAATATCTTAGACAGCATTCTCTCGTGTTGCTTGTAGAGTAGAGGTTATTATAAATTTTTGTTTGAAGATTTTATAGTTTTCCGAAACTGAAATGGTAAACTACATTTCTAAAAGAAACCTTTACATTATACAGTTGTATATGCTATGTGTACTAATATTTTTATTATATTGTATACCTACACAATTTCAATTGACATATTAGTAGATTATAAGTGCCTTGGACTAATTAGTATAAATAGAAGTTGAAACTTTTGGCTGGTGACAAAGAAATCGCTTTCGCCTCAAAATCTTCTAATTTCATTCATAAAATTTAGTTTTTTGAATGAAATTTTGGGATTTTGAGTCGAGACAGATTTCTGTGTCCCCAAGTATATGTATACTACAATATTTATATAATAGTATATTTTATCTTAATAAATTGACACTAATTTGGCAATTAAATATTTTCAATGTTTCTAAATCAAAACTATTGGTTTGGCGATTTTTAACAGAGTTACAAATCGGTCTTTGAACTTAAACATGAACCGAATCGTAAACCAGACAAATTCAGTACGAAAACCGAACAAGCAACATAAATAAGTAAGGACAAGGAAAGTTCCGCCTATGATCTCTTTAAATCTATTGAAAAACCAAGAAAACTATTTATATAAACTTCACTAGAAATGCGAAACAGTTTTGATTATCAATCAGCTTCGATTTAAAACTGATTCACATTTCAATATTTTTTTAAAGAAAGCAACGGAGACCCCAAATAGTAGTACATACATATATCCTGTATCAGTTTGATGAGACGTATCGAACTAGCCATGTCCGTTTGTGTGTTCCCTGTCTGCATAAATCAAAACTCGTACCTCAGTTTTTAATATATCGATCTGAAATTGGATATGAAGACTTCCTATGTGCCTTGGCTGAATATATATTACAACTAAAGGGTTTTTCAATAGTTGTGTTCGAACTTTGTTAGCTTATTGCTCTGTCGTTTCAGCTGGCAATGCTGTCATTCTTCAACGTTTGTGTTCTGTCATTGTCTCCATTTTAACATTTTTTCATTTACATCCAATAATAGGACTCTAGAGAAAACGAAAAAATCATCGTCTGTGATGAATGATGACACTTTTGGTCATCCCGCTACGTCTACGAACAAAGTTGCCCCATTCGGCAAGAGAACAATTCATAGCAGTATCAAGAGTCTCCATTACGACCGGAGAAACTTATTATTTGGTGTAGATTTTGGTCAAGCGAAGTCATTCTTTCGAAACGAAAATAGCCAGACGGTGTATGTCAACTGTCTGCGAATGGCATCGGGCCATCGGACAACTGAGTCTTTAGACCTCAATTGAATGACATGGATCTGGACGTAATATGGTTGCAACAAGACAGCGCAATGTGACACATACTCGTATTCAGCGTTACATTGGAGTTGTTGCAAGAAAACTTTTCAGTACGTATTTTCACAAAGAGCCCTATTTTTGCAACAGAATTATACAAAATTGAACCGCTCGATTCAAGTGCTGTAAACAAAGCTGCGGAAGCCATTTCAATATGATTTTCAAAACATAATAGTGTTTGAAAAAAAAAAACACTTTGATACCAAGAGAGGTTTGAGGCAGGGTACTGTCTTTAATCCGTAATAAAGGTTTCCGTCATATCTCGGAAGCAACTTTCCTTTAGACACGATAAAGAGGAGAACCCTTTACCATGCTTAGGCGTAACGCTTATAACAAACAAACTGCCCATTTTACGATTTTTGTATGAAAAACTTATTGATGCCAGTCAATATCAACTTAAAATTCGATATGCTGGCTTCTAATGGACGGAAACTTCACAGACCTTTAAATGGGCGTTTCCTGTCCATTTGCACAGTTAGTCTCTATAAAGACCAAGCATTCAGCATTCACTTTGTGGTTTTTGTGAGTAAATCTTATTTTTTTTAAACGAAGTATTTAAGAAGAGTATTTAAACTTGAGTTCTACCAATGTTAACCTGTTCTATTGTTTTCTTGTTTTTTTCTTCTATTTTGTACAGATCATGGGGCGGACTTTTGTATTACATTAGTTTACTATTATCACTTAGCTATATTGTTTGTTTCCTTATAGACTTGAGTTCTGTTTTGTACCATTCGGCTCGGTTCAAAATCCGATTTGCATCTCCAGTTGTTGTACTAGAGATAAAGTATTTCAAAGTACCTACTTAATATGGAATATCTGGTTATATAAATGTGTTAGTGCATGTGTGTGTGTGTATATGTCTGTGTTTTGGTTCTCATTGTAAATTGGTGCAAATTGCTCTTTAAAATTGTAGATTTTTCTTTATATAATTTTTGCTAATATTTTTTTTTTTTTTGGTTTATAAACACTTAAAATTAAACAAATTTCAAAGCTTTTATTTTCATTTTGCATTTGCAGGCCATTATTCGCTTGAATATTTAACATAGTAATAGAAACAACAACAATAGCAACATTAACGCTAACACATCAACTAAATAATACTAGATAACAAAAATTAACAAACAAATTATACAAAGTAAATTCAATAAAAACAATAATTTTTACACTCTATGCATAAAGAGCAACAATACAGCATCGATTTTAATAATTTTTCTTTGTTTTTATACTCTTCACACTTTGTGCGAATCGTATTTTAATGTTTAAGTAACTTTATGGAGAACTCCAATATGTACATATATACATACATAAATACATATATGCATGATTAGCAGGACGAGGCAAGTTGTTCATCCAAATACGAAACGATAATACTAAAGCAAAAATCAATGCGAAGTGAGAAAGCAGTTTCGAAACTGCTTTCTCGCTTCGTTCTCACTTTATCGCTTAGGGTTTGGCTTGCACTCCGAACGGTGGTGGACTGGGGAAATTGGAAGGGCGGGGTAGGCTAAGAGGGGCTTCCAAATTTTGGTTTTGTTTTTTGTTTTTGCTGCTGAATATGTAATTGTTATATGTTTTTTTTTTGCTTCTCACACTATGGCTTGAGGAGCCTTAGGAATCAGGTGTTGGTTTTCGTTGAAGTTCTTCATTTTTTTTTTTTGGTTTTTTTTGTTTTGGTGTTCATTTTGGCCTTAGTTTCTAAAATTTTTTTGGTCCTGACTATTTCCTTTCGGGACCCCAGATCCAAGCGTTTCTCGTTTCTCGTCTTTTTTTTTTTTGTGCCAAATAGCTGTTTTTGTCAATGTCAGAATTGAAGACCGCGAAAAAAAGTTCGCCCCGGCCCGAAAAGGTCTTGCTACGCCACTGGTAGTAGTGTTTTTAACTGGACACATTGCAGGCTAAAAAAAACACATATAGAGAAACAAAATAAGCATTGAACGTGACATTGAAATGCATACATTATGTTTCAAAGCTAATATTTTTTTCAAAATACGTTCCATTTAACTCAATACAATGTTTGGAACGCTCAATCAATTCATCCATAGACTTTTTCGCCTGTGTCACGGCTGCTTGTATGGCTGGAATGTCAACGCAAAAAGCTTCTTTCATTGTACTTTTCATTTTTGAAGAGAGAAAATAATCGCACGGTGATAGATCAGGCGAATACGGAATGTGGTCGATGCGACAAATCGGGGTTTTCATCAAAAATTCATTTTCTTAGTCTTGTGAGTCTTAGTCTTTATCATGCAACAAAAACAACTGCTTTCCTTTGGAATATTCGGGTCTAGAAAGTTATCAGCATTGTCTTGATTCTTGACTTTTGAAAACTCAATTTTTTAGATTTTGGTTCGTCTCTTGACTTCCATTCTGCAGATTGTCGCTTAGTTTCAGCATCATATTTAAAACACCATGTTTCATCACTAGCTATGATCGAATCAAGAAAATCTGTATCGTTTTCAGCTGTTGAAATGATGTCTTTACAATGCTCTACACGAGCGATTTTTTGATCATCATTTCACCGATGTGGTACAAAACGTGCACATGTACCTTTCTTTTACCCAAATCTTTAGTTAATATATTGTAGATTGTAAGAGTATTGTAAGCTGAATTTAATTCTTTTCCCAGCATTCTCACAGTGAAATTTGCATTTTCCACTAAGAGATGCTTAAGGTCGTCCAGGTATTGGATCATCATTTAAATCATCATAAACTTGAAAGCGACTCATACAATCATCATCATCATCATTAAGAATTCGTAAGTCTCAGAAAATTTTTAAGTCTCAACAAATTCTGTCTAGACGACGAGGAGTTACCGGAACATATTTTGTCAGCCTTGGCTAAAACGAAGTTTAAATACTTGGAGCAGTACCAGCTTACTGGAAGCATTGTACAAACACTAAATATGAAGAAACCTGTGTTCTTTTTTTAGGGAGACAGTTGTAATATTTTTGCAAGGACAATAATGGAAGTCTGGTTACAGATGCACAGGAATCACTGAGACTATGGAGAAGTCACTTCTCTAATCTACTTGGGAGCGATGAAGAGAATAATACCGCCGATAGAGAAGCGTACATAGAACCACCAATCGATGATGGCTCTCTTGTAGAGCCACCGGATTATAACGAGGTCGACTCAGTAATTAAAAAGCTGAAGAATAACAAAGCAACAGGCTCCGACGAGTTGCCAGCTGAGTTATTCAATACCGGAGAAGACCCACGAGTACAATAAAGACACACAACACCTATTTGTCGATTATAAGGCCGCTTTCGACACGCCGATAAGAACGAAGTTCTTCAACGCCCTATCTGAACGTGGTATCGCAGCAAAGATCGTTCGGCTTTGCATGATGATGCTATCACACACCCAAAGCGTGATCAGAGTAGGAAAGAAACTCTCCGAACCCTTTGATACCAAGAGAGGTTTCAGGCAGGGTGATGCTTTATCGTGCGACTTTTTTAATCTCCTGATGGAGTACATTCTACGCCAATGCCCATACGTAGAACGATCTTCCATAAGGAAGTGATGCTACTCGCATATGCTATGATGGCATAGACATCATAGGCACCAACGAACGGCGAGTAAGCAGAGCGGTCTCGGAAATTGAGAAACAGTCATGTCTCATGGGCCTAGCGGTGAACGAGGACATGACGAAGTACTTGGTGTCCACTCGCAGACCATCAGCGAGTCTTGGACGGTCTGTGAGTATGGAGAATTTCAACTTCAGTGTTGTAGAAAACTTCGTCTATCTGGGAACAGAAATTACCAGCGACAACAATGTTAGCCGAGAGAACAGACGAAGAATCACGCTTGCTAATCGCTGCTACTTTGGACACAGCAAGCAAATTAGAAGTAGAGCCCTCTCTCGAACTACGAAGATAAAAATCTATAAGACACTGATAATCCCGATCCTGTTGTATGGCGCAGAAGCATGGATACTGACATCAACGGATACAGCGTCTTTAGGAGTGTTCGTGAGAAAAATTATTCGTAGGATTTTTGGACCCCTTAGAGTTGGCGTCGAGTTTAGGAGCCGTATGAACCATAAGCTGTATGAGCTGTATGACATTAAATTCCAGCGGCTGCACTGGGCTGGTCACCTCATCCGGATGAAACCCGAAGCTCCAGCACTAAAGGTTTACGACGGAAACCTGAACTTGATTGGTGGACGGCGTCAGAGAGGACGTCCGCGCCTAAGATGGCCAGATCAGGTCTATGATGGCCTGAAGAAGCTCCGGATTGCCTGCGACTAGAATGGTGCGCTTTCCTACGTGCGGCCTTGACCGATAGACGGTTGTAGAGCCACCTAAGTAAGTACGTAAGTTGTACTATTGGGTATTGTACTAGATAGACAATAGAGCTAGATCGGTGTCGGCAGTGCCAACTACTCTATAATAATAATAAATATTTTGTAAAATAGATAGCTGTCTAAACTCAATCAGAACGATTGGACTATTTACAAGTTACAAGTGTGAAGAGCATTTAAGCTTTGGTATTATCCAAAGCTGAAGGTTTTTCTTTTTGATCGAACATATCGAATTATTATAAAAATTAAAATTAAAATTAAAAAAAAAAAATTAATAAATTAAATACAACAACAAATAGTTAAGCATTTACAACAACAACAGCATCCAAATTGCAAACATTTTTTTTGGTATCGATAGCAGTAGTACGAGTAGAAGAAGAAATTTTATTTGCAGTAGCATTTGCAGTAGTAGCAGCAACAAAATTTTTAATATGGGTGGTTTTGGTATTGGTATTATTAGTGGTGGTAGTGGTGGTAGTAATGGTGGTTGAGGTTGTGGTAGTAGTAGTAGTATTTAAGGTGGTAGTTGCAACATTAGCAGTAGCACAAGTAGTAGTAGTAGTAGTAGTTGTAGGAGTAGTACTAGTAGTAGTAGTAGTAGTAGTAGCTGTACCCATTTGCGACGACTGATAGCATTCTTTTGATAGAACTATGCACAATCCAATCGCTAATATTACAAGTGTTCCGAGCACAATGCTGACGGCGATTATCCAAATGCGCGGATCGAAATTATCTAAGTCGGGTTGTATAAGGCGTATCAGATCTACATATACGATACGTTCCATTGTCACCATTATCGTTGTTTTTATTTGGGTTCGGGCATTATTAGTTGTAGTTAAAGTTTTTTTTTTTTTTTTTGTTTTAAAGTGGGCGAGAGCAAGAAGTACAAAAGAGAGAAGAAAGATATTTTTTTTTACACAAAATTACAATATTACACACATAACTACTAATATAGTTAGTTAGTAGGTATTATATTTAGAGTATTTGTAAGAAATATACATATACATATATATATATTTATATATATATATATATATATATATATATATATATATATATATATATATATATATATATAATGTAGTATGTAAAAAGAGTTTAAGACAGCAAGAGAAAGTGAGTTAATTGAAGAAAAATTTACGAAAAAAGAGTTATTAGTTTTAAATTTTAAACTGTATTTTAAGTCGTCGTTTATGTTTAAACTTTGTATTTTTTGTTTTGTTTAAGTCAGCTCATATGCCAAAAGTTCTAATAGTAGGAACTAACTGATCCTCAAACTGCAATTGCGCTGTTATTTAACTTAAATACTGTAAATACTGGAAAGATTTCGTAATTTTTTTGTTTTTAATTTTGCATCCTTTATAAAACAACAACAAAACTTCTACTCTCAAATAGAAAAAAATGTATGCCTGTACCATTTAAGCTTAGGCACGCTCAGTAGCCTAAACGGCTTGACGGTTTTATGGTACTACAGTCGTGTCTGGGTATAGTGAACACCTCGATATAGTGAAGACCCAAAATTTTACATGGAGTACTCTAAATAGTATACGAAACGAAAACCTCTAAATAGTGTACAAAATTTTGAAAGCAATTTCAAGCAAAAAACAACAAAAAAACACAAGGAGCAATCAAAACTGAAAGAGGGTATTCCCCTAATTTGTATTTTTGCTGTTTATTGTTACAAAATCAGCTGTTTCTTGACCTTATGTTATGTTATGTTTTTTTTTTTCGAGTACAAACCGATTGTGGTTGAAAGTGGGCTTTTTTATGTGTATTTAAAAGTTACTGAGTGCAACTAAAAATCGTAGTGGGATCATGTCTTCGCGGAAACTCCTTTCGTTAAAGGAAAAGTTGGAAATTGTTGAAAAAATTGGAAAAGGAGTTGGCATTTCATCTTTGGCAAAAGTATATGGAGTGGCTAAATCAAACAATTTCGGAAATAAACCAAAGGAAACGTAACATAAACTCTCACCAGACAAGTGGAGCATCAAAGAGAAAGACTCTTCGAAACGGCGAGTATACCCGCAGGGAGAAAGTATTATACAACTGGTTTGTGGAGCAACGCAAAAAAAAAACACATGTCCAGTTAGTGGTGAAATGCTGAAGAAAAAGCAAAAAAGTTGCACGCCAGTATTAAGGAAACAGAAGGTAATGTTCATGCCAGCTCCGGATTGCTATCTGTATTTAAATCTCGCTTTGGAGTTCGATTGTTAAAAGTGTCCGGCGAAAAACTGCCATCCGATACCCAAGCGGTTGAACCGTTTAATAGCAATATTATTTATGAGTTGAAGCTTTGCAAGAACCAAATTTACAACGCAGACGAGACAGGTTTGTTCTGGAAGATGCTTCCTGAAAGAACTTATGTCAGCCAAGCTTTATTCGCAGACGCTACATAAAAAGTTGAATCTAACGACATAACTCATATGTCAAAGTCCATCAAGTCGTTTAGGCTACAGAGCAAGAATATATATACATGCACTCAAAGTCGCACAGTGGTGCAAAATCCTAAAAATATGGCCAAAATGGCGCAGGTGTTTTTGAGATCGATTACACTGCCCTGCAAATTCCAATTGTTTGATTGCGAATAGGATGGGACCTAGTGTTTCCGAATGTATTTTTCGTGCTGAACACGCGAATCTGGTTTCAAAACTTTTTCAGCCCCACGATTTTTCAAAAACTGCCAAAAACGCTGTTTTTACGGGTTTCAACCACAATTTTCACGAAAACGTGGCGTGATGGAAAGTATTTGAACCCAGATTCGTGTTCAGCATAAAAAATCCATACGGAAACACTAGGTTCCATCTTATTGGCAAAACTCATGTAGGCCAGTGTTATTACATAAGCGAATCCAGCAGGGAAACTGGGGTACGTAGCCCACCCCCATCCGAAACTATCAGATATGTATGTATATGGAAAATGTACCCGTATACAAAATTAAAGCAAATTCCATTTGCAATTTGGCAATTTGGCAATTGGCTGGAACCACTTGAAAGCCGTTAATAATGGAGTCCTGGGTATTACACGCGAGGATGGATGACGAATTTTGGTCGAAAACATGCTTCAATCCTTCAATGACATTGGCAAATGGAATTTACTTTAATTTTGTATATGGCTACATTATCTGAATTCTCTGATTTCGGAGTTATAGGCCAAAATGTTTAAATATCCGGTTTGGATTGTAAAAAACTTTCAAATTAAAATTTTGTTTGGAGACATCCATCCGCTAACCTAGCAAAATGGTTATAACCACTGATTTCAGCATAGCCAAATTAAGTAAAATAGACTGCAACAGTGTTGTTATGAAACTGATGTCCAATTTTTCGAAAACAGAAGGGCGTATAAATTTTGGATAAAGTCTGAATTGAAACTTTTTAAAAATTCATAAATATGTTGGATAAATTTTGTGAAAGGTAATTCTATATTTTCAATACTCTCAGAATAAATGTGATAATAATCATGCTGAATAATATTTGAGAATACAGAGTATGAATATAAATCTAGAATTGTTAAATCTAAATTCAGTATCGTAATGAACGACCCAAACAACTCCTAAATACTGAGTTTCAAACAGATTGAATGACGTTATCTAAAATTTGTCCAACATTTTGGGTAAGTCATTTTGTCTGCGACAACCTTGACTTCATATTCGTAATCAGCGACCTCAAAAAGCGCCTAATACTATTTTCGATTCAATAACTTTTAAAAACATATGTTCGCTATTTTGGATCTGTCATTTTGTTTTCGGAAGTTTAGGCATCAGATACGTTAACAGTGCCCTAAAAAGCGTATGAACCATGACAATTTGGATTTTTGCACAGCTTTTGTGTACCATTCATACATAGTGTGAAATGGTATTATCAGTTTATCTGAAAGTTTGTAACGCATTAAACGAGGCATCGTAAACCACATAAAGTATATATATTCTTAATCAGCTCGACGAGTCGAGTCGATGTTCGTCCGTCTGTATGTTGTTGCGCATTTTTTGGGGACCAGTTTTTATGCTATCCGTACATTTCTTTTTATTGCAGTTTAATAGAGTGTCTAGATTGACCCGGCACGCCCACTTTTTGGGGTAGCCCCCATACAAACTCACCGTCCACTTTTGACTTTTTGTATGAAAAATATTTTTATTGTAGTCAATATCAACTTAATAATTGATATAGTAACTTTAAGTAGACGGATGCTTGACATATACATTAATGGATGGGACCCGCCCACTATTTGGGGTAGCTCCCATACAAACCTATGGTCCACTTTTGACTTTTTGTAATAAAACTTCTTTATTAAAGTCAATATTAGATTGAAATGCAATGCGGTGCCTTTTAAGAGACAGCCGCTTAATATACATAGACAATTGGGCGTGACCCATCCACTTTTTGAGGTAGCCCCCATACAAACCCACCCTGAAATTTTTTGTTTTTTATGAAAAAATCCTTCATTGAGATCAATATTACCTTGAAATTTGATTTTATGGATTTTAATGGACAACCGCTTCATATACATATACAAATGGGCGTGTCCCACCCACTTTTTGAGGTAGTCCCATAGTTCACTTTTATGCATTTGTATGGAAAACCTCAATATCAACTTGAAATTCGATATGGCGGCATCTTACACATCTACTACATCGCTTCATGCACATCTACTAGTAAGCGTGTACTTTGAGGTAGCCCCTATTTAAACCCCCACTTTTATGTATTACAAAACTATTTAAAGTTTCGTGTCAATGGTATTAGAGCTTCGGTTTAACCGAAATTAACGTTTTTCTTGTTTTTTTTTTTGGTAAATTATTACTGCTATGTCAAACAAATAAAAAAGTGTTTCCAAATCAATATTAAATACTAAAATCAGATATTTATAAGGTGAAAAGTCAACACATATTGATTTTAGTTTGTTTTTTTCTGACGGAAATGCAAACACTCTTTGTCAACTGTTTTTTGAGTACATGAAGTATTTCGGCAGCAAACATTTTTGTTATCTGAGTACTCGATGAAAAATAGTTCGTGCTGAACATTTTTGATTGTTGTTTGACAGCTGTTTTTATATAAAGTTTTTTTCGGTATTAAAAACTATCATCGATCTCAGTATTGAGCTTAACACACTACTCCGAACTCTTAAGGATGCAAAATTAAAATATAAAATAAAAGGTCAAAACTTTTCCAGCGTTTTTTTTTTTTTTTTTTTTTGGTTTTTTCTTGGTGCATTTGTCACACTGACCAAATGCATACATAGGCTAGGTATACTATATTGTAGTTCAATGACTACAAATCTGCAAAATATTACATACATATATACTACTTTAACGTGTATTCGAATTACACTAAACTAAACGGATAGTACGGTTTTACAAATTTTGAATAACAATCACAAAAAAAAAAAAAAGAAAACACACACACACACACATAGATACATACATAGAAACATATATTTAAATATAATTATTGATATAGCCATTTTTTTTTCAAATTAGAATTTTACACGTATAGAGTATGTAGTATACTATATGGAAATGGTACATCATTTACAAATATTATTACGATTATGTACGAAAAAAAAAAGTATAACTACAATTTCAATTCGATTAAATTCCATTTTAATTACAAACTAAGGACATACAGATTTGATTCGATCTAGTTTGTGTGTCTGTGTGTGTGTGTGTTTGGTATTTGTACATCTGTACGATATGTACTATGTGTGAGTTTTGTGTGTGTCCATAGTGAAAATGATGTGTTTTTTTTTTTAATTTGATGGCAGACGAAATGACTTACCCTCCTCTTTGGTTTCTGGTAGCGTTGTAACATTTGTAGTGACCACTTCACCGCTGCCCAGTTGATTATTTGCCCATATTCGAAATTCATATGTAGTATTCGGTTCCAGATGATAAACCTCCATTTGACGCTAAACGGCGCAGTGAGAAAGAGCAGAGAAGAGAAACGATATATCTATATATATCTATCTATATATACAGAAATCAAATAGTGTCTGTACGTCTGTACGTGTTCATTTGTTTGTGCTTTAGACAAATCATTATTATCCACCAACCGATCTTAATGGAACTTTGACTCTTTGGATGTGTGGTAGATTCATTCGCTATATAACGTTTGGTCGGTCAACGCCCCAACGTCTTATAGCCACAAAACTTCTAATAGACGATAGTAACATGCTCCATATTTCAAAACGATAGGTCAAAGAGTTGGTGAGTTCTGATTTTTATTTTAATAGGTGGAAGGAGTGGTATGGCGTTGCCCACCCACTTTTCCAGTGAATCTTTACTTTTCATCATTAGCGGCGAACCTTCAAAATTATGGCTCATTCATTGCATTTGGTAAAGTATTAAGGAAGATATTGTGATAACAAAAAAAAAAAAAAAAAAATACTTTTGAGTAATAATAGATACGAGTACATATGGAATACTTCCCGGAATGATGATATTCGTGCATCAGACTTTTTAGCACGCGTTTACACAATATTGCCAAAAATTCGGCTGAATGATTTTACTTGCTACTGCAATACGAAGTTTACCATTCCTCCGTACAGTAAACGTGGGTCAGTGTAAATCTTATCGAGAAGCTTTTTTTGCTGACAGTGCTACTCCAAATCCAGAAAGCATTTAGAATAAATATAAAGATCCCCTCAGAGAATATATATTGAGAGAGGTAGAAAGTGGTAATCTTAATATCGAAGCCGCCTTTCTAAACGAAGTATATAATAATGATCTAATTTTGTTAGAAGATAGATGCATTTCAATTACATAATTATAAAGTACTGAATCGAGTTGGATTGGAGGCACCAGTTCGAGCTCAATCATATACGACTATGCTTCATAGAGATTAGTTACGTGAACGAAATTTCAATATATTTGGAACGAGGTCCATCAAGTGGCAATGCATCTGCAGAAATTTGTGGATTGTGGATTTGTGGTTTGTGTTGTGCAATGTGGAATGTGGGCCGGTGGCATCATCAATCCGTACGTCTTCGAAAACGATAATGGCATTGCCATCACCATCAACGCAGAGCTGTACCGATTGATGATTACCAATTTATTGTGGTTCGAATTGAATGTAGTTCCAACAGAACGACGCTACGTGACCCGTGCCGATTTGAGCCCGTTAGACTTTTTCTTGAAAGGTTATCTTAAGTCGTAGGACTATGCAAAATAAGCTGCAATCGACCGGTGCCCTCAAATCGCCTCAAACCTCATTTATGCGCCAGAGTCATCGAAAATTGGATCTCTCGGATGTGCGCCACCCAGCGATGTCGCGGCGGTCATTTGAACGATGTCATATTTCACACATAATGTGATTGATAAACCTTAAAAATAAAGCAAAAAATGCCATTTACCTAACCCTTTATATTTACTGGAACGTCTGCAGAAGAAAATGCCTGCATATACCAAGAATTCGAATGATTCCTACAGATGTGCCCTAGTGGGATTTTCAATAACAATAAATAAGGCTCATGGTCAGATACTTCAAATGGTGAGAGTTCATTTGGAAACACCATGCTGTTTGTATGGTCAACTAGATGTAGTTTTTTTTTTTTTGTTTAAAGTAAGCAGCTCAGAACGGAAAAAAAGGAATATTGTGTAACTATTTTCTCTACGTAAATAAAGATAAAATGTTTTCTTTTAATTGATAATCATTGAGAATTACATATAATCTGTGCTCCGATTTTCGAACCCGAATACATTGTTCGGATACGGTTACGTTAAAATGGTTCGCAATTCTACTTCTTCTGTGAAAGTGAAATACTTATCATTTTAACGAAACCGGACAATTTTTTCAAATTCGAAAACCGCAGCACGGCGGAGTATAACATTTTCTGATTTTAGTTTAAAGTAAAATACCATAGATACTTAAATTTTAGTTGAAGCATCAAAATAGTTTTTAGAACCCGAGCAACGCCGGGTATTTCAACTAGTATATATTAAGCAAATACAGAAATTCTGACTGTCCATTTAGTCAGCTGCTATTTTCAGTTATTGTCACACTAATTAATAATTTCAATGCCGTTGATGGTACTACCTACTGAAATATTCCGGCCGGAAATTGTCGAAAAGCAAAATCGATTGTGTGTAGTGTGTAGTTTGTAGTGTGTAGTGTATAGTGTATAGTGTCTAGTGTAGTACTCACCACATTTGGTGCAATATTAATGGGATCCATGCGAATCCATTCATGTTCATAGCTGATGTTATACGGCTGTTCATGGTATGATATATTGCGATACTCGGCCGTGAAACTGCGCACCGGATAGCCACCGGACTGACTTTTATTATAGCGCCAAATAAGAAAGCCCAATATGGTTGAAGCCTTGAAATACAAC
This sequence comes from Leucophenga montana, assembly GCA_035044765.1. Lineage (NCBI taxonomy): Eukaryota > Metazoa > Arthropoda > Insecta > Diptera > Drosophilidae > Leucophenga > Leucophenga montana. Next base: position 444,711 of record JAWNNQ010000712.1, read on the forward strand.
TGTGTGACGGGACCGGGAGGTGTGCGTACACTGAGATTAATTTTTTGAAATGCTTGATATTCGAGCTCATCGTAATCGTGTAGCGATGGCTTTGAAGATGAATATACTGATGCTATAATGTTAAGGTTAGGCTTTATTGTTGTTGTTGTTACAGCAAGGATACTATTGTCGCTACTTGTTTTAGTTGTAGTTGTTGTAATTATTTTTGTAGCGTTTCTGTCACTGTCCGACCGACTGACAATAGCATTTGGAAGCGATGAGGTAGTTATTGCATATGTAACTCCATCTGCCAGAGTGGCTGTTGTTGATGATGTCGATGATGATGATGATGATGCATCTGATTTGGCAGAATTATTCTCATAATCATTATCATCAGCAGCAACATTATCCGCATCATCATTGTTAAAGAAATTTTGCTGCTCTTGCTGATGCTGCTGCTGCTGCTGCTGCTGAAGTTCTCCATCAACTTCATCGTCGCTACCGACATTTGGATGACTTAAGGCGTTTTGTGTATTGCTAATTTGACCGGAGCTGCTGCTGCTGCTGCTGCTCCCAGTTCTTTCTTTCGCTGCACGCGTTGTTAATGTGGTTTTAGGCACGGATGCGAAACATACATAGACTCCTCGATCAGCGGATGTTACATTGGTAAGCACTAGAAACTTGCCTGTCTATATATACAAAAAAAAAAAAATAAAAAAAAATTATAATAATACGAGTATATATAATATTTATATTAAAACGTTTACCACTCACCTGTAGAATGGTGCTATTGCTGCCGTTCTCCTTGATCCACATTATATTTCCGTCAGCAATACATGGTATTGTTATATTCTTGCCCTTATCCGTAACGTATTCGCTATATTTGATCGATGTCGTTAATACTGTAAGCACTGTAAAGCAGAAAGATGAAGATAAATATATATTATGTGATGTAAGATACTCGTAGTTAACTAATTTAATTAAATTTAGATGAATTAATCTATGTGAATAAAAATTATATACTGTACGTTTATACTTGTACGTATTTTGTATTTGAAGTTATTGTTTGAAGATGTTTAAAGGTCTCTTTGGCGAAATCTTTTTCTAGAGTGAGTACAAAAAAGAAAAAAAAAGATCAATAGAGATGATGCAACTTTGGAAGCCAGCGACGCTTATCTTGTCGTGGTTCAAATGCCAGCTTCCTCTTATAGAGAGCATTTTTCTTGAGCGGTAAAAATTCAACAATATTAAAAACGAGGCAAAATTACTATGTCATTTTAATGAATCTAAGATTAACGCTTTTTTGATGTGAAAAAAAAAATAAGTTTGAGTCTTGCTGATTTTTTTGTTTTTCTCTGTGTAGTATTTCATATGTTCGGGTGACCTGTTGAATGGACACTATCAAATTTTCGTTTAGCTTTGGCTAAACAAGAACTTGATTGTAAGGGATAATAATAACCGATGAACGCTTACATTTATAAAACAAATCGTCAGTGTCTCTCTTAAATGGTCAGCCGTGATTTGCTAGTATTTTGACTTGCCTCTTTTTTTCAGAGCGCTTTTCAACTGTCGATATTTTTTGCTTAAGTCATTTACCCTATTCGTCGCTGAGTTGCCATATTACAATCTAGAAAATAAATTTTTATAAATATGTCCTATGTTATTTTTTTGTATGTATTAGCACTTCTCTTATTTCCCAAAAGTTCTCGGCATGAAACTCATCCATGCACTTTTTCTACTAGATAAAATTTTTTCAAATAGAAAATAAAATAATGTTATTAGTCTTCACTTCTGTCCAGCCGCTACACTTCTAATGGCATTTCGCATTGGTTTCGTATCTGCTTTTGGAAAATGTTCGCTATTTTTAAATTCTGGTATCCTACACATTCTCCCAAAAGTGAATACCAGTTCAATGTAACGAATCCTCTTTCGCAAAAACTCTCGAAGCGTGCCAGTATGTGAGACAAGGGTTTGATAAGTTTGTGCGTATGTAACAGACAAAAGAAGTCATGGCAGGCTCCATAGAGAAAATATTTTATTGTGTGGTCAACATAGGAAGCTGAGTCGTCATGAGCATGACCGTCTGTTCTACTATCTCTTTGATATAATGACAGAACATCACGTAAACTAGATAGAAGGATACTTTGGATAGATTTACGTTTACTACATACGCAGATCAAGCTAATGAATTCGTTTTTATATAAAAATTTCTAAAGATATCGCTTTAAAAGTTGATATATGTATATGTATATGTTTTTTTACCAACTCTACAAATTTTGTTAAGATTTGATGATTAAATGGCTGTTGCGAAGTGTACAAGCAGTATTCTTGTGCTCACTTGTTCGCACTAGTATTTCTTCAATGCGACTTGGTGAACTCTTTTATTTTGTTTAATGTGACTAGTTTACTTACTTAAAAGATTTATAATCTTGTAACATCTATCTATCTATCTATCTATCTATCTATCTATCTATCTATCTATCTATCTATCTATCTATCTATCTATCTATCTATCTATCTATCTATCTATCTATCTATCTATCTATCTATCTATCTATCTATCTATCTATCTATCTATCTATCTATCTATCTATCTATCTATCTATCTATCTATCTATCTATCTATCTATCTATCTATCTATCTATCTATCTATCTATCTATCTATCTATCTATCTATCTATCTATCTATCTATCTATCTATCTATCTATCTATCTATCTATCTATCTATCTATCTATCTATCTATCTATCTATCTATCTATCTATCTATCTATCTATCTATCTATCTATCTATCTATCTATCTATCTATCTATCTATCTATCTATCTATCTATCTATCTATCTATCTATCTATCTATCTATCTATCTATCTATCTATCTATCTATCTATCTATCTATCTATCTATCTATCTATCTATCTATCTATCTATCTATCTATCTATCTATCTATCTATCTATCTATCTATCTATCTATCTATCTATCTATCTATCTATCTATCTATCTATCTATCTATCTATCTATCTATCTATCTATCTATCTATCTATCTATCTATCTATCTATCTATCTATCTATCTATCTATCTATCTATCTATCTATCTATCTATCTATCTATCTATCTATCTATCTATCTATCTATCTATCTATCTATCTATCTATCTATCTATCTATCTATCTATCTATCTATCTATCTATCTATCTATCTATCTATCTATCTATCTATCTATCTATCTATCTATCTATCTATCTATCTATCTATCTATCTATCTATCTATCTATCTATCTATCTATCTATCTATCTATCTATCTATCTATCTATCTATCTATCTATCTATCTATCTATCTATCTATCTATCTATCTATCTATCTATCTATCTATCTATCTATCTATCTATCTATCTATCTATCTATCTATCTATCTATCTATCTATCTATCTATCTATCTATCTATCTATCTATCTATCTATCTATCTATCTATCTATCTATCTATCTATCTATCTATCTATCTATCTATCTATCTATCTATCTATCTATCTATCTATCTATCTATCTATCTATCTATCTATCTATCTATCTATCTATCTATCTATCTATCTATCTATCTATCTATCTATCTATCTATCTATCTCTCTCTCTCTCTCTAATGGGAAGAACTTTACAATTTAAGAAAATCGCATTGGCCGCTTTCAACACACCGATAAGAACGAAGTTTCTCAACGCCCAGCAAAGCGTCGTCGGAGTAGGAAATAACCATTCCGAACTCTTTCATACCATTCGAGGTTCTAAAGGGTGATGCTATATCGTGCAACTATTTTAATCTCTTGATGGATTCGATCGAATCGAATAAATAAATCGAGTTGATTCAAATCGATAATATTCATTCGACAATATCCATTCGACAATATCCATTCGATAACATCCATGCATTCGATAATATCGAATGAAATATCGATATAATCGGTCATTACTATAATAAATCCAAATATATCCCTGTGCGATTTTAACGATATTATGGAGAACAACGATAATTGCAAAATATATTTCTAATGATCAATTATATCGATTATGTTTTCGATAATATCGATAAAATCGCACAAGGATATATTTGGATTTATTAGTGTTGGCGATTAGTTTCGGATCTCTATGAACCACGAGCTGTAAGAGCCGTATGATGAGGTTGACATAGCCCAACGCACAAAATTGCAGCGGCTGCATTGGGCTGGTCATCTTAACCGAATAAAGCCCGAAGCTCTAGATTTCTAGAAGCACTGGATTTTTTTTTTTTTTTTTTGTTTCTTTTTTTTTAACATTTATTTACTGGTTGTCTTGTTATCTTTGAGACAACTTTAACCAATAAGAATATGTATACCTAAAAAAATTAGAGCTAAACTTATTCAGATAAGTTTAAGAAACCAAAAAATTAATAATGTTGAGCGCAAAGGTTATGACGGAGGATGCAATGTTTATATGCTTCTTAAGTTTAGGTCTCTAGAAAGAACCCTTTTTAGGCGTCTTTTCATTCTGACTTCTGAGTTTCATCTACATTCCAGGAGGCATATGGCTAGCTCTAGCTTTGATGGTTTTTCGATAGGAAGCTAAACTTAATTTTTGGACATCGTCAGAGAGCTTACGTGCTTACGGTAGCATGACCAGGTCTGGACTGACCTGAACAATTTTTGTATTGGTAACGACTAGCGCTAGCGCTCAAAAGCCTATAGCGGCTGGTGCGCCTTCCTACGTGCGGCCATGACCGTTATATGGTTGTAGTGCCCCATATTGCTCCGTATATTTAATGATTGTACTTTTTAATGCTAAATAGAATACCCGAGCAATGTCGACTTCATGTTTTTTTTTTTTTTTTTTTTTTTTTTGCACTAACTACACAATAATATTTATCCTATTTAATTATTCTAAGTACATTGAATGAACAAAATAGAACAGTGTTTTGTAGTTACCCAGAGCGAATGGCTCATAATACGGAACTTTTTTTCCGCTACTACTTTCGGCTGTTGGGTCTGACGTTTGTAGCGCATAGACCACATATCAGAGCACTACTGTTGTGCTATGGATTGCTCATAATTGCCGAGGAAACGTATCATACTGCCGAATTTATAAGACATGCACACGCTGTTAACGAATACAAAGTTCACATTGAACCACTAACTCTACTAGTTCAACTGCTCAATATAAGTGGTAAACTGGTGCACATTGTGATTATACTGCATGCCATGCTGCAACGTGGCAAGGAAGCAAAGATCATGGCCAATCTAGAGCATATCGAGGACTATTGTCAAGTGGCGACAACGGCAGAGACGCGTTTCAGGGCAACAGACAATTCGGAAGGCTTGGATCCGCGTTTGCATTTGTATCTGGAATGCGTCTGGAATGGTGCTATTTTGTTTTATGTAGTGTACAATTTAACTGGTTACGAAAGCATGGTTTGGTCACAATTGCGCTACATTTACACACTGCAAGCGGTGCGCGCGTGTTATTTGCAATATGCACTTGCAGTAGCACGCATCGAAAATGTTTTGAGCATGTTGCAGCTGGCCATCGAAGCGGAGGTGCAGATAATTGTTGCACATGCAGATCGAAGTGGCAACGCACTACGTCTCCAGCAAATGCGGCAGATCTATGCGAAAATTTACTCAACCGCACGCACATTGGCACAACATTTTGGACTGTCTGTGCTGCTAATGAATGTGCTGTGCATCTGTGATTTCACCATAATCTCCTACTTCACAATTTTGATATTGGAATGGAAATTGCATTTCCATTTGAATTTGCTCGTTTGCGTGCTTTTCATACTGGTGCCGACGCTCATTAAAATTGTAACACTTTGTGCGGCCTGTGAACGTTGCAACCGGCGTGTAAGTTACATCCGAGTTACTTCTATCCATCTTGCATGGTAATTATTCCACATATTTTAATATTTCAACAGATACGCCATATGCGAACTTTGCTCTATGGTGTCAATTTGAGTCGATTTGAGCCAAATCGTGTTGCTTCTCTAGTGCTAGAAGATTTTGCACTCCAGCTTACACAAAACTCCATCGAATTTAAAGTGTGCAGCATGTATGATCTGAATGTGCGGACTTTACCAGCGGTAAGTGAAAGTAAGAACGAATTTTTTTTGTTTTAATTGAGTTGATAAACTATTCAATTTCAAACGTTGGAACTTAAGAACTACTACTAGGTTGGGTTAGGTTACGTTAATCTGGCTATTCGCAGACCGAGTTCAGCAAGAGACCAGTCGGCCCATTGTGATGCCTGCTGTGTTGAGTTTTTATTTGGCAAAATCTAGCTTAGTTGGTTTGGTTTAACTTAAATATCAACATTGAAATTATCCCGTACAATGAAGGCAACGTGCCACATCATTCAGTGGCAAGTTTTAAAGAATTTCGAGGTCTTCAAAGAATGCTTTCCCGAGAAATCGATTGTATTTTCTTAGAAGTGCAGTGCAGTCATATATGATGTGTTGGATGCTTTCCAGCTACTCTTCATCAACACAGCTAAGACAGAAGTTTGGATTGAGGATATTCACGCGTTCAGCCAATGAAAGAGTGCCCTGTTTGGACGTAGTTAATACTGAGCGAAATTCTTGAAAAAGTCTATGAATATCTCTTGCCGCAAGAGTAGCTGGCAATGCTGATCTAATCCTGACGCACTCATCCGCTAGCTCGTTACCTGGTGTGCTAGATTTGTCAGAAACACAGATGAGTTCAATTGAGTGCTGTTGGACATGGTTTAGCGCTGCCAACTTACTTCGGATGAGTTCGCTTTTTATGGTGTGCGAAGACAGAGAACTATTTGTCGACTGTTGGGTTGCTTGAAGTTTTATTCAGGCTGCTAATCAGTTTAGCCGTGTACCGAACTGCATAGTGACAAAAAAATCTAAAACTATATACATTTGCACTAACTTAATCTACCATTTTATGATATGGGAACAGAGTTCGAAATAACTAAGGAAATTACATAAAATGGAAAATTAACGAAACTATATAGTTTATTAAAACCGTTACTTTAACGACATAGTCACAAACTTAATATTACTATTAAGTAACTAATATCACCCTATAGGCTTGGCGTATTAAAATATTCACTTCATTTTCATTTCTACTAATTCTACCAAAAGATTTTTAACAGACCTATGACAAAGCATTATTTGCTTCCATAGTCCACATCTATTGTATAAATAGACTTACTGTTTTCCAGTTCTTTTAAACATTTGTGTAAGCAGACAAGAAATTTAGCTGGCTCAAGCTCATTTTTATACCAAAAGTTTGTAATCAGCTCTACCAGACCAGTCGATTTAGCTATGTCCGTCTATCTGATATTGACATGCCACGCCCCCATACATTGCATTCGCCCACTTTCGACATTTGGTATGAAATTTTGTTTTAATGATGTCAATATTACCTTAAAAATTGACATTGTGGCTTCTTATGAAAGGACTCTTCACGTATATATTAATATGTGTAATCCCCCCCCCCCATTTCTGTGTAGCCTCCATACAAACCACCCGCTCATTTTTGTCGTTTTGTATGGAAAACGTTTTAATTGCAGTCAATCTCGACTTCAAACTTCAAAACTTCAACTTTTTTGATTGAGTTGATATTTGACAAGCATGTGTGAACCCGATGACAATCAAATATTAAGCAACTTTCGATAGTTTAACATAATCGGAGGATACCATATGCTGACTAAAGCCAAAAAAAAAAAAAATAAAAATAAACACAGACATTTAGATATAGCTCTGCGTGAAAGCATTACAATTCAAATTATGGAAGTTTATAAATTTTATCATATCCTATCATATTCGTTAGAACGACACAAAAAAAAAAGTAAAAAATGCAACGCAAACGAAAACTCCATCTTTCAAGTACATCGTCTCAAATGTAAAAGAGAAGATTTACTCGATCGCAGAGTTTTTAGAAGATACCGAACTTTAAAGACAAGTGTAATATCAACAATAAGCTTATTTAAGACCTGCTCGCCAGAAACATCTCAGGAGACTATAAACTTCTGTCTATAGCCAACTCCAACAATATGAACAGACAGAGAATCTAGACATGTTAATAGCATTCCAAGCGCATGTTCAAAAATTCAGCTCAAAAATGAATGGAAGAACAAGCAGTAGGACTTGAAGAGTCAGGGGCGTGAAAAATTCCAAATACGGAACTGTAAGTCGACGACCAAACACTTTGTTGGTATATAACTTTGCGTTATATAGCTGAGTGCGTAATAAATGGCCAGATTCTTAAAATCTCCATTTCCGTTCCAACTTTTATTATGATTTCCATGTTAGTCTGTTTCATATACTTATTTGATGCATTTAGTAACTTAAAAATATAAACTCTTTCATCTTCTGTCTGTAAGATGCAACATGGTCTGAAATTTGATATGGTAACTTACTGAAGGCAAAATCATTTTATTACATAAATTAACCATTACTCGGGCACTAGACTGTGCATCGCTTATGCAAAAACATGTGCCAATTTAATTCATTGCATCAGTTTTTTTTTGTAATTTAAAAAAACTTTTTCAAAGCTGACACTGAAACAATTGTCTCCGTAGCTTAACATGCTTTGTAAGCAAAAAGTTTTTGTTATTTTTCACTCTAAACATTGAAAATTATATAGGTACATATTTATCAATGTAAAAACGATCTCGAACCAGCTAAAATTCATATATAATTTGCAAAATATAAGTCGTTGGCACATGGTAAATCAAAATTAGAGAAGAATTCTATTATAATTTTGATGTTTTTTGCGCATATTATTTAGTTTAACTCATATAATTGAAAATTTATGCCATATCGAAGAATGTATTTTTATATTATTGTCTCTTATTATTCAATTCTTATAGATTTTTGTCAACATTTTGGGATTTCTTGTTATATTTCTACAATTTGTCGCACTCACCAAATATCAGAGTTCTAGCTGAGTTGCATATAGAACATTTTTAATAATTAAGTTTCGCACCTGGACTGAATGGGTGCCCACATTCAATTTAATGAATACCGAAAGACAATGCGACTTAATAAATTATTATATTTTTCGCTTGCCGTCGGCAGTCATTCTTGTCTTTTAACTCACTTGCAGCGAGTACGCGGAAATTTTTGAATAAGTAATGACAAAGGTAAACACATTAAACTAACCATCCACACACACACACACACACACACACATCCCACATCCCACATCCAGCTTATCAGCCAAATTCACACACCCACACACACAAAGTGCACGGATGTGGAGGTCCTCTACAACACACCGAAAGGCAACCAAAGGTTATATCAAGAACGAAAAATCGTTAAATGAATTTCTATAAATGATTGCTTGGCACGCAAACTTCACCACAAGTCCACACGTAGGAATGGCAAAAATCGACGAACTCAAATGTCCTGACTGCAGCGAGCAGCCAGCTATCAAGTGCACCAGCAATATCAGCAAAATCAGCAAAATGGTTAAGGACAATCGAATTCGAATGGCAAGCAATGAAAAATGTGTGCAGGAAATTCAATAAGGAATTTTTATATTGAAATGCTCCATAAATATACACGAGTATAGAAAGTAAGAAGAAAAAATGGAACAAGTATTTTATACATATACCCACTTATACGATAAATAAAAATTGTTTTTTTTTGTGCAAAATCTTCAAATCAAAAATATTGTGTTATTTTTTTTTTTTTTTTTTTTGTACACATTTATTTTGCATTTTCACCTTTTGCTAGCAACAAGAACAACAACAATAGCACAATAGAACGGACAGACAGGAAACATTTTGCCGAAAGCAGCCGCCATTGCAGCGCAACATGTCATGCAAATTTTTTTAACGTAAACTGGCAGACTGGCGTAACATGGCAAAATGGCGCCCGAGGACGTTTCGACACAAACAAAAGTCAAGAATCACGTTTCAGCAGCAACCAAATTATAAAAAAGCAATGTATATACTATTTAAGGAAATACTTTAACTTCGGTCGAACCGAAGCTCCATTATCCTTCACACCATCTATCGACAAACTGTATACAGACGATACGAGGATTATAGTAATTTATTTAAACATTTTCTCCATGAAGAACAAATTTTCGTAGCATTTTTGCCATTCAGAAGTGTATAGCTCCAAAACGAGCTGAAAGCCGTATTCAGGCGTAAAAAAAATTTAGCTTGCAGTTTATTTTTAATATGCGGAAGCAACGAGAAGTCCTTGAGTGCCAAGTCAGAACTGTAAGGCGGATGGATGATGCATCAATTTATTGTTTTGAGTGCTCAAAAACACTCTTGTGTGTGAAAAGGTGTTTAAAAACTCGCATTGTTGTGGTAGAGTATAAACCATCTTCAGCGATTGGATAACCTAAATTCACCAAAAACTTCTGCAATGGAACATGAACAGTTGCGACATGAACAGTTTTTCTGCAGCCACAGGCGATCATTTGCTTCGTCTTGAAACACTTATACGACATCTCTAAGATGTGTTTTAAACTACAAATCTTCTTGATGGTCACATGTTCATGTAATATCCAATGTAGGCTGGTTCCACTAATGCCCAAGAATGTCTTAATCTCACAGAATGGCATACGACGATATTGCAAAATCAATTCACAACAACCATTTGAAGGCGAACTTCTCGAAATTAGTATTTGAGCGAAGAGTGTTCGCAATTAAACTCGTTAAGACAGCGTTTCGCAGTGGCTAAGTATAGGGTTTCATTGCCAAAAGTGAAAGTAAGTTTATCAATGCACTCTTGTCTCCAAAAGTATTTTAGTTATTTTATTTGAATCATAAGTTTGTATACAGGTTATATACTATAGGATGTAATCTTGAAACCTATCTTGAACATGTTATGGTAGCATAGTATAAGAAACATGTGTACAAGTATCAAATTAGCAGTACGCGAGCTTGGAAATAAAACAGTTTCTCATATATTCGTACAATATCAAGAAAGGATAGTAGCTTTATAGTATAGTAGCTAAACTTCATAATGGATATTGCGTGGACAATTTTATACCGACTTTCTGCTTCAAAATTTATAAAAGTTTTTTTATAAAATGCATAGCAAAATCAAGACAGACAAACACGGCTGGATACACTAGTTCTTTCTTATCAAGCTTATCAAGAATAGAAATTCTTTTGCAGTCTCCGATTTCGAATGACTTTTACACTGTACTATGTGAAGGATATAAAAAAAAAGAAACAAATTCCCTGCAACACAAAGAGCAGAACCTTAGAATAAATAAAGCAAAGAAAGTAATATTTATACAATTTTTTCAGTCATATATTTTACTACTCGAATACGGATCATAGGATTGTATTGTGATCGGCCTCCGATTTCGATTGCTTTTTACATTATATGCGAATGATATAAAAAAAAAACAAATAACATTAAAATAGGAATAGTTATAGGGTTACGTTTCGCTCTACTGTGGGATTTAATGTGAGATTTATAGGTTTTAGCATAAGTATTGTTGTGGGAGCTATGTATGTGTCATAGTAGACGTTGAAGTAAATAGAACTTACACTAGACTCTTAAATGCTGAATTTTGGCACAATATCTCTAAAATTATGCGTCTAAATCACTAAGTAATACTTAAAAAAGACAGTCGAATAATCCTACTTAGTTATTTGGCGCTAGAACCGTATATCGTGCATGACCGTAGAAAGGCGCAACAGTAGCTCCTGTTGTCAGTTGTTGTTAATTCTAAGTTTTTAGATGTTGTACTTAGGTTCAAAGGAGGTTCATATCCGAAGTTTCCACTGTGTCTTTACTTGAAAAAGCCAACAACAGCGCTTCGATCCTTTATTAAGAAGGTTGCATTCGTAAAATTTGCTCACCTCGGCACAGAGGTCCAAAGGCTAGCCAGTGGAGACGTCTCCGAACGAATGTTTGTGAGCTGCTTGGGCATGGGCCGTTTGCAAAAAAATTGTTTTTGGACAAGTGAATGGCAACATACTATTTTCCCCACTAATGTGAAATTCTGCAAACGAATCCATACCATTCTCAAACAGGCATGTCAAAATTGACTAAACTTGTTGAGCTGTTCATGAATATATGTATGTATGTATGTATGTATGTATGTATGTATGTATGTATGTATGTTTGTATTCATGGACAAATACATCTTCGCAGTTCAACCATCCTAATATGTAAATAGGTATACCCTGTTTAGTTATGCTATTGTCTGCAGGGTATAAAATTTGAAGAAAACATGCGAAACACGTCTCAAATCTTCACATATCACAAACGCACATACACACATAAATATGTAGAACTATTGGCACAAAGCAGTCTAACTCTCAGCGAATGAGTTAGTTTATTAGGCACGTTGCTGATTCAAACAACGTTCAGTTCAGAAAGTCAGAAAGTCAGAAAGTCAGAAAGTCTGAAAGCCGATTGTCGTTAGTTTGTACGTACCATCTTCAGAACGTCAGCCCGTTGAGTGCTCCGTCATAAAGTCATATGATAAAAGCTTTCTGCACAATCACATTTCCTCATGCTGTGTGCATATGCGTTTGTTTCATTTTTTTATTTTTATTTTTTTTTTTTTTATCAGCTTGCGAAAACTTTAAGTAGCCTGAAAAGTTATAAACTAAAGTAGCACTAAACAGCTGCGCAATGGTAACCCAGCACAGTGCATATAGTACTAAACTAAAATATTATTTAAAGGCAAATGCATTTGCTAAGAGCAAAACTTCTGTAAGCAAGGCCACCCAACAAGTATCCAACACAAACATTTCAATTTCTGTTGTAGCCTGTACACTGAAAAAAAAAACTCGCGCACAAAATTTAACACCATACACCAAGGTCGCAGCGAAGGGAATTTTTGGGATTTAAACCACCTCTCCAGAAGATTTCCATACGCTAGAAAATTCAATGTACCTCTTGAAAAATCGCGGAGGTCAGGCTATGAAGATTTTCATCATTTATATGAACCTCCTCGCAGTGGTCTTGCATATTTCAGTTGTTGGTATTAAAGTGTAGTTTTTTTGTTCAATGCTTAGCGATGAACATAATTCCGCTCCCAGGAGTTCCTCGGCCAAAACTTCACAATTTCATATGTTTTAATACTTTGCATCGCTCTGCCAACGTTGAAGTAGTAATAAAATGCAATTATTTCGGATGTTTTGGGCATGAACGTGTTTGGCAGCGAAGTTTGTTCCGAAATTGCTAAATTTTTAACAAAATAACCATCGCATGAGCATCGCTCATGAAGCTGTTAAATGACGTCAACGACGATCCACATTTTCTCAAAAGAATCATAACTGGTGAAAAAACATGGGTATATGGTTAAACCGTCGAATTTATCTTTTACTTGAACAATAACAGAACTGCTAACAGGCCACTGTAGAGTAAAGAAACATTTGTATGTTTTGGTTATACAAAACCAGAGCTCCCAAAATATGTTCACCAAATTTTTCTATGCTGTCTGCTCACCGAAAAGACAGAAAAAAAATGTTTCATGCTTCTCGAGCTTCATATGAGCGATACCGACGAAGCTGTCTTACGATAATAGATAATAGCATCAAACACTGAGCATCAAACACTGAGCAAAACGGGCCAAATGGAAGCGTAAAGTGTCTTTTTTGTTGTTGTTGCTTTAAATATTTCATCGCAGGCAAAGCGTGGAAGAGGGAGGGAGAAAGAGATAGGGCTCTAAATTGTGTGCATATGTTAAAATATAAGTAACACACATACTACATGAGCAAAAGACACTTTCGGCAAATTTTGCGCAGCAAAGTGTCTTATGTGAACAAAAGCATAAAGTGAGTGACAAAAAACACTGAGATGAGAATAAATAGAGTTGAAATGTCTTTTCGCTTCTATTTTAAATTGTGTCCGCTCGCAACAGTTTTTTTCGGACTGCCTGTGAGAAAAGACCACTTCTTGCGAGCTTTGTACAAAACTCATCCGAATGTAGATTCTGTGACTAAGAAGAGGATACCCCTCTACTTATTCTTGCTGAATGTGAAGCTGTAGCTAGAAGCAAACTGCATATGCTAGGTAATCACTTTTTTAGTAACGAGCAACTGAAAAGTTTGTACTCTAGGAAAGTAAGTACATACTAAGATTCATTCAGCATATAGGCTTAGGGCAGGTCATCTAACGCAGTAGGAGAAACTATAGAGCTTTTAAATCGCAGGTTTAAATGAGGATCCTCAATAATAATAATAAATAATATATTTTACTTATCTATATACATATACAACTGGAAGTATGTATGTATGTACGTTGCCTATAGACTCCGAAACTGCTCAACCGATTTTGATCAAATTTTGTGGAAATATTCAAAATTGTCCCGTGTGTGATCCTGTGAAGTTTTGTGGGGATTGGATAAACAGAAAATTTTTTGGATTTTTTAGATGGACAATGGACAAACGGACAGATGAACATGTCTAATTCGACTCGACTACCGATGGTGATCAAGAATTTATATTTTTGTTGTATCAAAAAAAATGCATATGTCTAATCGTTTTGCTTCAAAGTGTTACAACACTCAACTTAGGCTGTGTTTCCACCAAGATATTTGTAGCATCTTTGGCATCTTTGACATCATCTTTGATGATGCTGAAAATTTTACTTTTTTCCAGCTCAGTATCTCTGGCATCATCGAAAAACGCGAGAAAAATTCAGAGTTTTCCAATTTTTTACTGTTTTTTTTTTCTTTGGGTAAATAAAGTTCCTTATTGTTTATTTTTGAGGAGGAGACCCTCGCAACGAACATTGAAAAACATAAATACAAAATATTATTCTGCTCAGTTACATTTAAAAGTCATGCAAATAGCAAATTATGCATTATATACAAACATACATGGTATGATCTAAAAATAACCGAACTTTTTAGTTATAAAACAAAACAAGCATGGTACTAAGCATCAAAGCTAATATTTATTCAAAATACGATCGATCCATTTAATTCAATACAACGTTTGGAACGCTCGACCAATTCATCCATAGACTTTTTAAACTCGCTTTTTGGTATGTTCTTTAGCACCTGTATTACGGCTGCTTGTATGGTTGGAATGTCATCGTAAAAAGCTCCTTTCATTGCAGTTTTCATTTTTGCGAAGAGAAAATAATCGCACGATGATAGATCAGGCGAATACGTAGGATGATCGATGAGACAAATCTAATTTTTCAACAAAAATTCATAGACTTTTTGGTCTTGTGCGGTGGTGCATTTTCATGCAATAAAAAACAGCTGCTTTCCTTTGGAATATTCGGGCCTAACACGTACAACTCTCGACCACAAACGATGTAAAACTTATAAATAATATTCTCCAACGACAGTTTGACCTTCTGGCACAAATTCCTTGTGAACAATACTCTTGGAATCATAGAAAGTTATCAACATTGTCTTGTTTCTTGATTTCTGAAAACCCAATTTTATATGTTTTGTCTCTTGGCTTCCATTCTGCAGATTGTCGCTTAGTTTCAGGATCATATTTAAAACACCATGTTTCATCAGCAGCTATGATCGAATTAAGAAAATCTGGATCGTTTACACGATCTCTACACGAGCGATTTTTTGATCATCACTGAACCAATGTGGAACAAATCGTGCACACACCTTTCTTTTAACCCAAATCTTCAGTTAATATTGTGTAGATTGTATAGTAAGATGAATTTAATTCTTCTGCCAGCATTCTCACAGTGAAATTTGCATCGATAGCGATTATTTCACTTACTTTTTCCACTAACTCAGCACGATTAGATGCTTTGGGTCGTCCAGGTCTTGGCTCATCATTTAAGTCATCACAACCGTTTTTAAAACGTGTAAACCACGTGTAACCTTGAGTATGTCTCATACAATCATCAAAATAAACTTTTTTTTTTTAACAATTCGTAAGTCTCAGCTATTTTTTTAACGAGTTTAAAATCAAATTTAATATTTGCTCTTTTGTTTTTACGACATAGCTACGAGTACAAAAACGGCTGTTATCAAAACGAGTGTCATTTTGTAACCTATCAAAGGATTAGCATGAACTTAGCTGCTTTCGAAGGAAGAACAATGTACCTTTCAAACACTGCCAACATTTAATAGATGGCGCTACGTGTTCTATGTTTTAAATTAAATGTTCGGTTATTTTTAGATCATATCTTGTATTTTTAAAATCTTGCACAATTTACAATTTGTTGTACAAATTTCCGGTGGAAACACATTTTGTGGATGCAAATTGAAAGATTTTAAAGATGCTAGAACTATTTTTGATGGAAACATGGCATAAAATGCAAAACTGTCTCATGCATTTTAAATGATATATTGCCCTTTAGATTTCCATATGTAGAAGAAGTATTTAGCTCTATTGAAATAATAGTTAACATCAAAATCAATGCTGCTTTTGTTACTCATAGAAGTTTTAATAACTTACTAACTTAATAAAATCTGTGTAGGGAAATTCTGGAAAATTTGTCATGTCATACCATGTGTGTATCTTTCATAATGATTCAGCTTCTAAATAAACATTTAAATTAAAATTAATTTTTGAAAAAAAAAAAAAAAGAAAAACCAGATAAACTATAATTTTTATGCTATGTTAGCCACCACGAAAACATTTTTTCAGCGTTGCAATTAAATTGCATTGTTAATGATCTCAGTTGTTGTTGTTGTTGTTGTGGTTAAGTGCTCTATATTTTAGCTACGTAGTATATAGTATATATATTCATATAGGTAATTTACAAAATTACAATTTATTACAGGCACGCATAGACTACAAATAGTAGTAGCGAGAGTTCAACAGACATAATTGGTTTTTTTATTACAAAATTTGTATACTCTTCACACGTAGTGTGAATAGTATATTAATTTTGTTACAAAGTTTATAGCTCATGAAAGGAAGTGTCGGAGACCATGTAAAGTATATATTCTTGATCAGCTTGGCAAGATAAATCGAGCTAGCCATGTCCGTCTGTCACCTATCTGTGTGAATCAAAACTAGTCACTCAGTTTTTAAGTTATTGAACTGAAATCGCGTAACGGGTGTATAACTTAGTTTCGTTTTCAAATGATGTCACTGACTGTTGTAACAGCTAACTTCAGTAGTTCCAGCGAGGTTCGACATTTGGCAATAATATTCAGTTTTATACTTAAGCTCAATACTGAGATCGATGAAAATGTTTGATACCGAAAAAACTTCATATGAAAAAACGCTGTTAAGGAACAATCAAACATTTCCTGCTCGAACTGTTTTTCATCGAGTACTCAGATAACAAAAATGTTTGCTACCGAAAATATTTTATATGCTCGAAAAAGGAAGAGTGTGAGCTTTTGCACATCCCTCAGAATAATCCAAAGTAAAATCAATATATGTGCCAAATTTTGTGTTTGCTTTAATTTGAAGGAAAGTGCAGCTAAAGCACATCGAATACTTGTGGAAGTTTATAGGCACAATGCTCCAACTGATAAATCATGTAGAGTACGGTTTTGACGTTTCAAGAATGGTAATTTCAGCGTTGAAGACAAGCCTCGCCATAGACAACAAAAAAAAAAAAATTCGAAGACCTAAAATTGGAGACCTTACTCAATGAAGATCCGAGTCAAAAATCATTGGGAGTGACTCAAGAAGCAGTTTCTGCACGTGCGCGATTGAAATACATGAGAATAATTCAAAAGCAAGCCAATTGAGTGGCATATGAACTGCAACCGAAAGACGTTGGTTGGCATTATTTCACACTCGAGCAGCTGATTCAAATGCAACAATGAAAGCGAATGGGGATGAGAAATGCATATTCTACGATAATCTCAAGCAAAACAATTACCGATTAATCGTTGCCAACGTCCTCAACATCAACACCAAAGCCGAATATGAATGGTTCGAAGGTCATGTTATGGTTAACTGGTGGGACCAAATGGGTGTTGTGTAGTTTGTGTTACGACAATCTGGCGATATCATTACGGGCGATCGACTATAATTGATTCATTTGAGCCGTTTAATATAAGTAATGTGCGGAATACGAGACATGACAAAGTTATTTCTCTGCATGACAACGCTCGACCTCATGTCGCAAAAGTCGTGAAAAATTATTTGGAAACGAATACTTGATTCACCGGACATAGCTACTTCTGATTACTGGTTGTTTTGACGGATGCAACACAATTTGGCAGCTCATCGATACATTTCTTTTGCAGAAATCGAAAATTGTCTCGGAGTTTGCCTCTGAAAGCGAAAAATTTTATTCGAGCTGGAATTCGAAAATTGCCTGATGGGATTGGTGGGCAAAAGTAGTAACCAGTGTTGGATTAAAATTTTCAAAAAAAAAACAAACGGACTGAACTAATTTGTACTTCCAATATGTTGGGAGTACAAATAGGATGAACATACTATGTATATCACAATCGCCATGCCACACTCTTTGTTAGCAATAGCGTGCATACAAAACCACCGCCCACTTTTACGTTTTTCTATGAAAAACTTTTTCATTACAGTCAATATCAACTTTTTATGAATGGAAACTTCAATAAGTTATTAAAGCGCATGTTCTGCCCACTTTTAAAGGTTTTATTTTTATGTAAAATAACCTAATCCATAAAAAATTGGAAAAGAATACTTCAAATAAACATTTGTTATTTGCTTGTGAAGCGTATTGATGCTTCGTTGCGACTGAAGTTAACGTTATATCTTGTTTTATTTATTAGTTATTAGTTACTATAATTTTATTAGTTACTATAATTCTATTGAATATATATGACAGCATTTCTATAGAATACATTTCAATGGGCACTCCATTTTTTATAAAAATTGATATGCACGCGGGTGCAACAAATAAATTAGCCTTCACTCTGAAAAATTTTATCCACGAAACGCTGTCATCTGGCTTGTTTATTGTTATCGGTTTTGTTAGCTCATAAAATAGAACGGAAAAAATAACAAAAAAACACAAACTTCAGTTGACATTTAGTAATGACAAGCTGAAGCCATAGACATATGATGTACAATATTTTAGATACAAATAAATTGAGACCTAAAGGTGATAAATAATATTTTGTATTATTACTAATATAACATAGAAGAATAGCATCAGTTGCAATAAAATTCAAGTTCCCATAACAGAAAATAACGCAAACTATGCAACTGGGTGGCCACAATTTTGAGTACAAACTTTATGAATTCCATTGAACGTTTGTAGTATATGAATTGATTTATTTTCTGTCTAAGCCTATTTAGAGCATGCCTCACGGCATGGCTGAAAAGATGTGAACCGAATTTAAGTTAAGTGACCCGTTTAAGTATTGATTAGCGCATGTTTTTTGCCAGCATAGAGTTCCCCATCTCGCCATATAAAATTTTACGAGTATCACCCACTCCAACAACTTATTGTAACGTAACACCTACAAATTTTGTACAAATGCAGAAAAAGTAAATTTATCCATAAGTTACAACAGCGCAGCACAAAAGTTTCAAATGAAAGTATCTATTAGAGATGAGCTAGTGAGTGATTTTTGAGTAGCAGTGATTATAGTGACCGCTACTTTAAAATCACCGTGATTTTCAACTGCTACTGCGATCACTGTTAAAATAAAAAGCAAAGAAAACAAACAACTGTTTATCTATTTTTTTTTTGTTTTTGTTTTTTTTTTTTTTTTTTTTGTATTAATCTTTTATTGTAGAAGACTTTTATTCATAGTCTTCTAAAATCGGAATATCGGAAATAGCCTGTTTCTGCTCCAATTCCCAAGTAAGGAGTCCATATCTGGTTGCGGTAGCCCAATGATTCCGACTAACTCCCAAGGCATCGAATCGTTTCTTGTACCATTTTAAGCAAATCCTCTCCAGTAATTGGCAACACAGCAGAATTTTGACAAAACCATGTGTTTGCTTTAATTGTTTTCTTAGTATCCAAGGTTGATGGCCACCAAATCGATATCTAGTGACATTTTCTAGAGAGGAATGACTTAAAATCGTACCAGAACCATTCGATAGTGTGTTAGATAGTCGGAATCATTGGGCTCGTGCCGCAGGATATGGTCTCATAACAAAGATCTTGCGAATTAAGGTGGGAACATGGTATTTTAGGTAGTCATCTGATTTGTTTATATTCCAAGTGGCGTATCTTCACTACAATTCTTTGGCACTAAATCTATACTTCAGGAAATATCTTCAGTTTCTGGAATATCCTAATTTTTGTGACATTTTCTGGAGAGTATTGGCTTAAAATGTCACTAAAACCAGAGGAGAGAGTTTGTTATAGTCTCAAGCATTGGGTTTCCGTAACAGAAGAAGTATTCATTAACAAAATCTTGGGAATTGATGCGGGGAAAATGGTATTTCAAGAAGTCATCGGTTTTGTATTTATTTTATTGCTGATTTCATTTCCGATTCGAAAAATTGACAGGATCATCTAAACAGCAAAACGTCTTAGCATGCGAAACTGGTACTGTATTGAACTTTGGTATAGAAGCAATGCCCTTAGCTTTACACACAAAGAAAAAATCATTGGGTTTTTAAAATTTTTCATGGTTGGAAAACAACGCCTTTAATTTGCAATGTAAATTGTTATTCCAACAATAAAAAGATAGTTTAAAATTGACATAGTGGCTTCTTATAAAGGAATGGTTGTGCCCTCCCCCCCCCTCACCAATTTTTGAGGTAGCCCCTATAAAAACCACACGCCCACTTTTGCCTTTTTGTTTGTAAAACGTTTTTATTGTAGTCAATATGATCTTAAATATTCGCATGGTTACTTCTTATGTAAGGATGCTTCTAGGGGCGTATCACGCCCACTTTTAGGGGTAGCCTCCATAGAAACTTCTCGGCCAATTTTGAATTTTGCAACGAAACTTTTTTAATACAGTAAATATCAATATAAAATTTAATATAGTGGTTTCTTATGAACGAACGCCTCACATATAGAGAAATAGATGTGATTTCTCCATTTAAGAAGCACTCACTTTTGGCAGTTTTCATGTAAAACACCATTATTTAACTTAATTAATAACAGTGTAAAAACAAACAACAACTAAATCGGTGTTGTCCAACAACCAAACGTTTACAAAAAAAAAAAACAAATTGGCGTTGTTTACGCAATTTTAACAATGCATATCACAATATTTTTCTATCGTTCTAAGAATGGTTCGTTTAGACAATTTGATATTTTTTTTTTGCGTAAAATTAGGTTGAAGACTTTTGAATACTAGAGTGATCGAATTTCGATCACTTGTCTTAAAAGTACTCAATAATAAGAATTTCAGTAATGTCACGGAAAACGCTTTCGTTTCTAAATCAGGGCCGCCCTGATTTTTTTTAATGTTTGCAAACAAAAACACACTCATCTCATGCTCGCCAACATGTTGACAAGTGCGCCCACAACAGTTTCGTGCCGAACATCGAGCTGCTCGACCGACATGCTCTACAATGTGAATCGCTCTTTAGAGCATGCCAGAGATAGAAAAGAATATTCTGCCAACTGAAATCAAAGTACCCGAAAGGAACAAAACGAGAGAAGCGGTATACGCTACATTTGGAGAGAGCTCGTGTCTTTGTGATTGGCCAATGTTCGCAACTGGTTTTTCTTTACTATAAACGTAATACTTTACTTTACATTCGTTCCTACTCATCTTCATTTCCTTTCCAACAAAGAAAATATGAAGCGAATATGTTGTGTTTAAGGGGTTACAAGGTATGTGAACTTTTTGCACTTGCACTTTATATAAAGATCCTTTAATTTCTTTATCTGAAAGTTTGTAACGCATTAGCAGAGTATTCATAAGTATATGCCAACAGTGCCAACAGTGCCAACAGTACAGTGTCCATATTTCTTTACTCCTTTGACATCATCTCAACTATTGTTTTTGTTTGTTTGTTTTTATTGTGTTGTGGTTTAATTGGATTTTATTTTGTTCTGTTTGACTTTTTATTTTTTCTTTTTTTTTTCAATTTTTTTTCCTTTTTTGCAAAATCAATGTTCCGATTGAGCTAAATAGCTAAAAATAGACGCATATTGTTTTGTGTGCGTCATTCACGTCGTCGTTTTTAATGGTTCCGGCGACGACAACGACGTCTACTGCGACTTTGTAGGTGGCGTCAATAGCGTCTTTCATTTGGCGTCGTCAGCTATCGTTCCTTCTAAATGGTTATGTGAACTGATTGGATAACGAAATAATTAATTATTTATAGAAATAATTGGAGCAGCAGATTGTGCAAATGTGCGTTAAGAAGTTTCACCTTCATTAATGAATTTTCACATCCGGTCAACGAACATTGATTTAAATTTTTGTGCTAAATCCGGAAATGTGAGTTACTGCTCTGCTTTAATAAATTACCAATTATTTCTTATTTATTTTCACATACCCAACAAAATTATGCTCAACAGATTGCAATTATTTTAACTTTAATGCCTTGATACCTGAAATCTATGGCTATAAAAGTACATATGACTTAGAACATACATATGACTTAGAAAGCCGTTTATTGAGTGAGTAGTTTTTTTGTTACGGTCGGGTTACTGCCGTCTGAGAAGTAACAATTTGGATTTTTATTTAAGAGAGTTTAATCTCGCCGCCCGACTACAGATTAGCTAGCAATTTTAGAGAGTGAATCAACTTTTTATAAAAGTCTGTCTCTAACAACCGCGCGAAGAGTATATAGTCGCACTACTGACAAGAGTATATTATAGATCAACAACATTTTGCAACACTCTTTTTAAAATTATTGGTACAAAAATGTTTTTGGATTAGATCTGTAGCGATCTTGGTGACACTGCAACAGAGTTTGGTAGCACCAACCTGCAAACTGGCAGCACTGCCATGTTATACCACTGACTCTTGACTCTTGACTCTTGACTCTTCCTCTATCGTTCCAATGACTGCAAACACGCGTCCAAATCTAATAATTAATTAATCTTTAAAATAGTGTATAGTCTTATACTTATATTTGAGTGGTGCTAAGTAATAAATAAGAAACTAAAACTCATCCAACAGATCTTTAAATTAATTGTATATCTTGTGGAAATTAAACTACGTAGGGTTTTTAACAAAATAGTCCGACATTTTTTAAGTTTATTATTTTATTTTTTTAAACCGTGAGAAAGAACTTTAGAAAGAACATTAAATTTTCCTTCAAATTGCTCTCAATTTATGAATGTCGAACTTTTATTGACAAAGCTATTAAACTTTCGCTTAGCTTTTTATTTTTGTGCTAGCAAACGCGGGCAGTGATTGGCTTAACTCGTTTGTAACGATTAACAATTAAATCGAGTCGTTGAAGTCTCTCTTAAATTACCAGCAGTAACTTGACTTGACTGACTTGGCTCATTTCTTCGAAGCGCTTTTCAATTGTCGATATTTTTTGGTGAAATCATTTATGCTATTCGCCGCAGAGTTGAACGAGATTTGCTGGGAAGAATGTCAAATTATAATATAAAAAATAAACACTTCTCGTCATTTGCATAGGACACCCCACCAAGCATGCTAGAGACATAAGTTAAAATTTCAGTTAATTTAATTGTTGTAATTTGACCAGAAGTAAGTTTTAATGTTAAAGCTTTAAGTATAAACAAAAAATTATTAACCAAAAATCCGGCAAAATGCGGAGGGTCTACTTTAACTATTTGAAAAGAAGTGCTTAGTGATCACTGTTCAGTCGCTACTAGAGTTGACCGATATTTAACTACCTGCGATGCAATCACGGCGACTGAAAAATATGTCACTGATTGAGTATCATTTGTTTCTTACTAGTGTCACTGTGATTCACGGCGTATGAGTAATACTATATCATGCAAGTAGAGTTAACAGCACAAAATATATCAACGTATCAAGTTGATGATATGCGTGATATATTACTGATACGCCGTGAATTACAATATCAAGCGGCAACTGATATCAGTGATTTTTCAGTCGCCGTGATTGAATCACAGGCAGTTGACCATCGCTCAACCGATTATCATACATGTAGTGTTTACAGGCATATTTTACAACGCTATTAAGGCACTTGTTTTGAATTCAATATTTATGCTTTTATCTCTGCTAGCATCTGGTTTCTTTCACTGGCGTGAAAAAAGAAATGATTCATTCTATTTTCTTGGGATTTTTTATCCGATCCTCTGTAGAAAAAGACAGCAAACACAACTCTTTCAGCATACCATTGCGATTTAACGTAGCATTGTCTTCATCCTTACAAGTTATAGTGAAGATATGGCACTTGATCAATCATGGGAAGAACTATGTGAAAAAATTGATGATCCTGTTAATTTTTTTAAATCGAAAATGAAATCAGCTATAAAATAAATACAAAACCGTTGACTTCCTGAAATACTATATACCCGCCTCAATTCCCAAGATTTTGTTAAGGTATACTGCTTCTGTTACGGGAGCCCAATGCTTGAGACTATAACCAATACTCTCCTCTGGGTTTTAATGTCATTTTAGGACAATGCTCTCGAGAAACTGGCGCAAAAAAGAAGATATTCCAGAAACTTATGGCGTTTTCCTGTAGTTTGGAATTAGTACGAATTGTAGTGAAGATATGCCACTTGGTATATATGCAAATCAAGGAACTACCTAAAATACCATGTTCCGCCTAAATTACCAAGATTTTTGTAAGGAGACCATATTCTAATTCAATGATTCCGACTATCTCCCACACTCTCGAATGGTTTTTTTTGTACCATTTTAGACGAATCCTCTCCAGAAAATGGCATTTATGTACACCTTCTTCTATTCATATATTCATTGTTAAACATAAAGTTATATATATAATATATACAAAAATGGAAGTATGTATGTAGGTTCCCTATAGATTCCGAAACCGCTCAACTGATTTTGATCAAATTTTGTGGAAATATTCCAAATAGTCCCGTGGTTATTCCTGTGAAGTTTCGTGGCGATTGGATAAACTGAACATTTTTTGGATTTTTTAGATTTTCCTTCCATTTTTGTTTGTTTCAATAAGAAGGAGCATGTGGTAGGTGGGAAAGGCAGAAGATGTGGCAGGGGAAAGAGAGACCTACTAATATTAAAATAGTTTCGTATTAATACAATAAATACATAAAATAGGTTTTTTTCGCTATTCATTTTTACAGTGATTGCAGTAGCAGTGAAAAATCACGGTGATTTGACAGTAGCACTCAAAAATCACTTACTAGCTCTCTCTCTCTCTCTCTCTCTCTCTCTCTCTCTCTCTCTCTCTCTCTCTCTCTCTCTCTCTATCTCTAGTCGCACTTCTAATCACATTATTTGGTTTAAACGTCATTCAATTGAGAATTGAAAGTTTTTTTTAATATTTTACACCAACCAAAAACAAACAACCCCTCCCTCCCTTTTAGCTACGGCCTTGCTTAATAGGTTAATATGTTAAACTAAGCGAACTTCTATTCATGCGTTCAAAAAATAAATCAGTTCTAGTTCTAATATCCTAAAATGTTTATTACAGCAAATGCTACAATCTATATACATATTTATATAAGTTATTATCTTACTATATGTCTGTATACAACATTTTATATACACGTTTATATAATTTAATCTGCTCGTGGCATCTACGCCCCATTGCACCCGTAATCTAATTCACTTTAATGCATCTCTGCGCTTCACTTGAGCAGCAATTTTAATGTTTGCGTACTGGACCGAATTACCCACCAAACCACCATCACCAAAGACCAAAGACCAAGGACCAAGGACTCCAAGTTAATATTTAGAAACGCCATAAGCGATTTGTACAGCAATTTTGTACATTATATTTTTAAGCAAATAAAAAATAGAAACTATGAAAGAAAAATATACTTGTACAATATATGAAAATGTTAAATGTAAAAGAGCGTACGTACATCCATAAAACTTAAAGGCATATTGCACTGCAACCATACATAGTAAAATATCCTGAGTACATGCAAAAGACAAACAATACGAGCACATTTTATCTTTTATATAAAAAAATAAGAAAAAGATATTGTATATTATACACGTGCTCGTATATGCGTACAAACATGAGCTGAAGTAGACAATATCTAACCATACAATGTTTTAAATTGCAAATGACAGCAAGGACCGCACAGGGAAAACTTCATTTTTTTCTTAGCTTTTTATGAATATCTTAAAGAATGAAAAAAAAAGAAATGGAAATGCTAACACCGGCATGTGATACCGCAGTTCTAACACGAACTTAACATTACGGCATGCTTATGTATCTTAAAGAAGAAAATGCGAGGGTTGTATGTATACGAAACATATCCAGAAAGTAAGTGTACTGAGGCTCTCACGGCCGGAGTGATTTTATTTTCATCCATGTTGGCAACACTGTAGTGTAGCCTGACTACTCCCCTTTGCAACGAGACCGGTTCGAGGTCAGTACGTTGAGAACTGTCAACGCGACAACACGTTTCGTGAACAATGTCAATCCAGTCTCCCGCCAAGTGCGAAATATGCGACATCATCCGTTATCTCGTTTGGCAGGGAAAACCTCCCTTTGAGATTTATAATGCGGTGAAAACTGCATACGACTATGGTGATAAAGCTATGAATCGTACGAGTGTGTATAAGTGGTGTCGCAAGTTTAAAAACGATCGTACGTCTGTGCATGATGATCACAAGAGCGGAAGACCTTCAATTGTGACTGACGAAATTGTGGAAAAAATCGAAAATGCGCTCCGTGCCGATCGCAGATTGACTGTGGATGAACTTTCTGCAATGTTTCTGCAAATCTCCAGATCTCTACTACACGAAACAATCACAGAAACCCTCGGATATCGGAAACTGTCCGCGAGGTGGGTCCCAAATGGTTGGCGGGAAACTACTTTGAGGAAGGCATCAACAAATTGATACCCCGCTTCACCACCTGCATAGAGAGGAATGGTGACTATGTCGAAAAATAGCTTACAATATGTATAATTTTAAAACCTATAAAAATTCAGTACACTTACTTTCTCTGGATATGCCTCGTAATATTCTCCATTGACAAGTGAAGGTCATTCTGGAACAAATTCCTTATGAACAATACACTTGGAAACATAGAAAGTTATCAACATTGTCTTGCTTCTTGACTTCTGAAAACGTAATTCAAATTGAAAACGTGGTTCAAAGCAGGTCGAGAGCACATATAGGTCTTTCGAAAACCATGGAAATGAAAACCATGGAAATGAAATGAAATTAAAACAGAAATTTTTCATCTCATCGGTCTACACTTATAAGAGATTTTCCTCCCCTCCAACGCCCACCAACACACTAAATCACGTACAAGTGACGGCGCCAAAAGTTATTCCAAAAGTTTGGTTCATTTTTTTTTTATATATATGCACCTTGTACATATATCAAAGGATTTGATTGGTATTGGTATTATTATCTGTACTGTGTACAATTTAACACAAATTTATAAAAATCGTTCGAATATTTTCAAGCATCCCTCGTAGACTACATTTATTACTTGTCAGGATTATGAATAACCAGCAAAGCAAAGAAGGGTGGTAGCCAACGGATACAAGCATTGGCTTAAAAAATTGTTAATTTAAGCTTTATATAATGCAAATTCATGCAATTTTATGCAGTATCATATTTTTTATGCATTATGCGTTATTTTTTTGTTTCTTCATTCATTTTATCCTTATGGTATTTTCAGCTTGTATTGTCCTCAGCTGTGCACCGCAGTTGCACTGATAATGACGTCTGTGTAAAACAGAAGAAAAGCGACAATTATTTTTAATTTTGAGTTTCACAGAGGTAGAAAAAAGAATGTTGAAGAGGGAGAAAAGCGTTATAATTTAGTTAAAATGTTTGCAACGGAAGCATCGGAGACCCCAATATGCATCTGTCAAAATCATTGCATGCAAGCGGCGAATAAAACCGAAATGTATTTCGGTTTTAATTACGGTTTTGGTATGAAACGGGAAATGTGTATAGGTTCCAATTTATTTCGGTATACGGTTTCGGTACGGTTCTTAAATTTTAGTTTCAGTATATCGGTACGATACCGGTACCGGTATCGGTTACTATTAAACTTATTTAAAAACAAGAAAAAACGTTAACTTCGGTGAACCGAAGCTCTAATACCATTCACACGAAATTTTAAATATTTTAGTATTGTAAAACATAAAAGTGGAAGTTTAAATTGGGGCTACACCAAAAAGTGGGCGGTACACGCCCACTAGTAGATATGTATGAAGCGATGTAGTTGATGTGTAAGATGCCGCCATATCGAATTTCAAGTTGATATTGACGTTTTCCATACAAATGCATAAAAGTGAGCTGTGGGTTTGTATGGGGGCTCCCCAAAAAGTGGACTGGTCACGCCCATTAGTCTATATATTCTTAAACGGCTGTCTATAAAATGGCAGCATATCACATTTCAACCTAATATTGACTTTAATAAAGAAGTTTTCATACAAAAAGCCAAAAGTGGGCAGTAGGTTTGTATGGGGGCTACCCCAAATAGTGGGCGGTGCCCCACCCACTAAAGTATATGTCAACCATCCGATCACTTGAAGTTACCAAATTAATTATTAAGTTGATATTGACTACAATAAAAAAGTTTTTCATACAAAAAGTCAAAAGTGGGCGGTGGGTTTGTATGGGGGCTACCCAAAAAAGTGGACGTGGCAAGTCAATCTTGATACTCTATTAAACTGCAATAAAAAGAAGTGTGTGTGCAAAATTTCAACTGGATAGCATTAAAATTTATCCCCAAAAAATGCGCAACAACATACAGTCGGACGGACAGACAGACGGACATGGCTAGATCGATTCGTCTCGTCGAGCTGATCAAGAATATATATACTTTACTTTTACGATGCCTTCTTTAATGCGTTACAATCTTTCAATGCGTTACAATCAATTCACACTATGTGTGAATTGTACGAGTATAAAAACAAAAGAAGAGAATAATTGCTATTGACTACGTTCCAAAGACCATATATCATATAAACATACTTAAATATATAAGAAATATAAATATAGTAAGAATATTATTATAATTTTGTCACGGAGTTTGAAACGCATTGAACGAAGCATGGGAAATCCTATAAAGTATATATATACTTGACCAACTCGACGAGACGAATCGAACTAGCCATGTCCGTCTGTCTGTACTTCAGTTTTTCAGATATCGATCTGAAATCGGGTATGGATACTTCCAATGTTCCTAGGCTGAACGTATGTCACAACTAGCATGCTACGCCTACTTTTAGGTGTAGCAACTATACAAATCCGCCACCCACCTTTCGTCATTTTGTATGAAATATTTTTGCTTCCAACCGATTCCTAAGCGAATTCATAATAAATTTGAGACCTTAAAACAAACGCTTACTTGTGTAGATGAAACTGTGAGAGTAACTCTTGACAATGCGAATACTTAGTTGTGGGAAATTTGTAAATTTTTCTAACCTAACAAATAAAAGTAAGAACCGAAATTATAATTGTACAAATGTTTTGGTACGGTTCTTTCATTTTATTTTATTTCGACAAAAGGTTCCGTTGTAAATAAAAAAAAAAATTAAATATCAGTTTTGGTTCCGGTTTCGGTTTACAATTTGAATCGGTTAACGGTTTCGGTTCAAGTTTTACACTCTGCATACAAGTGCTTTACACTTTGCCATGGGTGAATTTAACTTATGTAATGTATCTTGTATTACTTGTACAAAATCGTTATCCATGATTCCATCAGTTTGTTTTAAATTCTTTGATTATTTATATAACGTTGTGTGTTAAAGTGTATACAATATTGATCAATATCAAAAATCGAGTCGATACAGGTATGTCCTTTGAGATATCGGAGACTGTAAAAGATACAGCATCCAAAGCAGGATTTTAGACTTTCCTGATATGTACGGAGATAAAGTTTGGAATATATTTTGTATCCCACGCTCACAAGACCCACAGTTTTTGCGCATTTTTTGGACACCAATTTGTATGCTATCCAGTTGAAAATATGTTCACACACTTCTAATTAGTGCAGTTTAATAGAGTATCAAGATTGACTCGCCACGCTTTTGAGGTTGCTCCCATAGAAACCCACCGGCCACTTTTGACTTTTTGTATGAAAAACTTTTTTTAGTGTAGTCAATATCAAATTTATAATTGATATAGTAACTTTTAGTGGACGGACTGGACTCTTCACTGTTTGGGGTAGCTCCCATACAAACCAACTGCTCACTTTTGTGTTTTTGTATGAAAAACTTCTTTATTAAAGTCAATATTAGGTTGAAATGCAATATGGTGTCTTTTTATGGTCAGCCGCTTAACATACATAGACTATTGGTCGTGTCCTGTCCACTTTTAGGGGTAGCTGCCATACAAACCCACAGCTCACTTTTTATGCATTTGTATGAAAAACATCAATATCAACTTGAAATTCGATATGGTGGCATCTCATAGATAGTCGCTTCATATACATATTAAAATGGGCGTGTACCGCACACTATTTGGGGTAGCCCCTATTTAAAGCCCCCACGTTTATGTTTTACAATACGATTTAAAATTTCGTATGTATGGTATTAGAGCTTCGGTTCAACCGAAGTTTACGTTCTTTCTTGTTTTTAACCCAATTCGTATTCAAACTTTTGTACTCATGGCTTAATAACCACAAGGTTTTAAAGTGCATATGTGAAGAGTATTTAAATTTCGGTTCCACTGCAAAACAAAACTTTTGCTTTCATTTAATTTATTTTAATTTCGTAGAAGTATAATTTTCCATATACATGTATGTACTTAGGTATATGTAGGCATGGCTAAATATTTAATGTTTCTTGCTAAACGAAGTTTTTTGGAAATAGTGGCGAGAATGAAACCAATTTTGACATTTTCTTTGACAGACTTCCAGCAGCGAAAACTCGAAACCAAGAACTGTTTCATGAAAAAAAAAAACGAGCATGATTAACTAAAGGAAACATATTTAATTAAACAACCAGACAAAAGAATTCAATACAATATAATATTATAAATAAAGTTAGTTAGCAAAAAAAAAAAAATAAAATAAAATAAAATAAAACTAAACAATTTATTCACTTGTCATTTTTGTTAAGCAGCAACAAGCAGTATACACCACTCAAATCAAGTAAAACAATAAAGAACTCATAAAACGTACATCCCATGTGACCTCTGAGGACAACGAAACGTACAACTGTCAAAGGTTGATCTTAAAGTTGACAACGTAAACCAGCCATAAATCGTGTGTGTGTGTGTGTGTTATATAATAGTATGTATCTATATACTTATAGTATGTGTATGTTTAAATTTATCTAACATGCCAGCAATAGAAACTTTAACGATTTTGTTGACTTCGTGCCTTAAGAGATGATTTTGCGTATTTCCTACTTTGAAAAGATATCAAAATCAAAAACATATGCAGCTCAACTTTAGATACATTTTGTTCCTTAAGTCGTAATAAAATTAATAGTTTAAGGCAATTAATCGTAAGCCATGGAAAAGTTTAAATCTAACTAAAGTGACCGAAAGAAACTTTTTGTTCTCAAGTTTACTTTTAAGCAATAGGGCAACAGATGCTAAGATGCTTTAACCGCTTTTTTACAGAACAATTTCACATAATTTATAATTATTTCCCATGTCTTCGTCCTTATAAGTTGTAGTGAAGATATGGCACTTGATTAATCCTGGGAAGGACTATAGATGATCCTGTCAATTTTTTAAATCGAAAATGAATTCAGCAATAAAATAAATACAAAACCATTGACTTCTTGAAATACTATCTTCCCGCCTCAATTCCCAAGATTTTGTTAAGGTATACTTCTTCTGTTACGGGAGCCCAATGCTTAAGACTATAACCAATACTCTCATCTGGGTTTTGATGCCATTTTAAGCCAATCCTCTCGAGAAAATGCCTGAAGTAAAGATTTAGTTCCAAAGAATTGTAGTGAAGATACGCCACTTGGAATATTTGTATATACGAGTAAATAACTTCCACGTAGGGCTAGATGGAAACATACTGAAGAGCCTGACCTAACCCTTCAGTGATGGCTAATAGTAACCTAGCGCAGAGAATAAACTCTATAAAATTAGATCTTTGTCTCCAATAAGGCACACAGGGGGAATATCATGTACAATCGTTGATTGCGAGCGTACAAGTACACACGCCTGTGTGTTCTTACTGGTAGTTACATTATAGACTCTAAGGCGGCTTATGGAAATTGTAATGGGCGCCTCCTGGCAGAGAGAATGTTCTGTAACTGGTTGCAATTCGTTATACAATTACATTCAATTGATTTTTTTAATGATTCCTTGCTTTTGGTGTAATTATTGGCGAAACCTTCCGGTAAGATGTTTATGAAGAAATTCGATGTGGGCCTTATGGCTCGTTGAAGAAGGAATCTGTGTTTGAGGTTAACGAGAGTTCCTAGATAGATATAGGCTGTACGGACTTAAGTTGTTCAATCGTTGCTCTAAGCACTGTTCAGTCTGTGGTAGCATGAACGAGATGTGTAACGGTGTCCCCTTAAGAGTTACCTTGTGGTTACATAATGAAAGCTGGTCAGATGTTGTAGCGGTGTTCCAAAAGTGTGTTACAATTGTGGTTCGTGAAGTTTTGATGAGTAATGAAGTTTATAGATATGTTATGGTCTATAATCTTGAAGAACCTATGACGAGGAAGACATATCGATGATTCACTTGTGCTTCATGAAAAGTTGAAGTGATATTAAGACGCGTCCGTTTTATGGCAGCCGGTCACGTAAAACCCAAGTGGATATTACCTACCACACTCTCGAATGGTTTACCATTTTAAGCCAATCCTCTCTAGAAAATGTCACTAAATATCGCACATCTGTTGCCAAAATTCTACTTTGTAATGGAAAACTCTGCTTTCTGAAGTAGATTTGCTTAAAATGGTACAAGAAACGATTGAATGCCTTGGGAGATAGTCGGAATCATTGGGCTGCCGCAATAGCATATGGACACCCTACTTGGGAATTGAGGCGGGAACAGGCTATTTCAGATATTCAGATTTACGAAGACTATGAATAAAAGTGTTGGTTTAGCAAGGCGTTCTCGAAGATTGAGAGACAGTCCCGTTCCATGCGCTTAGCGGTGAACAAATACAAGACGAACTTCTTGGTGTCCACTCGCAGACCATCTGCGCGTCTTAGACGGTCTGTGAGTATGGAGAATTTCAACTTGCTAACCGCTGCTACTGTCGGCATAGCATGCCTATACTGTTTAGCCACAAATAGGATGGCAGGGTCAACAGAAGCTCAAAAAATTGATTCTCCCAAAATTCCCAAATCCGACGACATTTTCTAGCGTTTCTTTTTAACCATTTCTCATCGTTTCTTGGACTTGGATAAAAATATGTGAAAAGAGAAAAAGAAGTCGAGACTTCTGTAATTCTTACTGTAATTTCTGTGCAGTGATTTTATTGTACAAAACTGAATTACTTTGGAAGTTGGATCAGTTACGTTTCCGGTACAACATACGAATGACGTTCCTTTTGATGTGTTCTCGTTCAGCGCTTAATAATTTTGAAAGACAGTCAGGAGATACGGTCGAATCAGGTGCAAGTGATTTCGAATCGAAGATAGAGCGAAAATTATCACAGAGAAAATTGCATGATTTTCTCCTAAGATTTTTAACATACGTCATAGTACTAAGTTGAATCTGACACTGAAC
The DNA here is from genome assembly GCA_035044765.1 of Leucophenga montana. Classification (NCBI taxonomy): domain Eukaryota; kingdom Metazoa; phylum Arthropoda; class Insecta; order Diptera; family Drosophilidae; genus Leucophenga; species Leucophenga montana. The sequence continues at coordinate 478,226 of JAWNNQ010000712.1, forward strand.
TGATCAGACGCTAGTCTGATCAGAAGCTAAAAATACCACATTTTGTGGCCGAAAATAAAGATGTTTCGCATAAAAAAAACAAAACCATATAAGCATCTGGGCTTTCGGAACAGAATCTACTCACTACTGAGTATTTGAAATATTGTACTATATAATGCTCAACGATGAGGACGAGCTAATATTAATAAGACTATAACAGCGTATTGGAAAATTAGGAATCAGAACTAAATATAAGAATGGCGCCATAGTTTCTATGTAAAACAGAATGTTTTCAATGTGCATTCAATTGTGTGTTGTGTCGTATGTCAGTAGATAGGTAGATATGTAGATAGGTAGATAGGTAGAGGTACTAAATGCTGCCAAACGGAGCACATAATGATGACTATAATGATGTTCTTCGCTCGAGTAAGGATGTTGAGGTTAGAAGGCTGATGAGAGCACTTTTGGTATGTTATTATGTGGCTGCACTTGTTGAACCTGCAGCCAACTAAAATCCTTACACACGTACACACACATACGCACACGCACACACATAAGTAGCATCACTGTTTTAAATTGTACATGTGTGTGTGTGTGTGTGTGTGTGCGTGTGTGTGTTTGTGTGTGTGCTTTTGTAAATGCAACTTTGTGTATTTGTTTGTGTTAATGTGTGCGTGAATCCAAAGCCCAACAAAAACAATTGCATACTTTTGTGCGCGCATTTATTCTGCACAATTTTCCATGAATTCACCGCATGAAAATTAACTCGCTTTTCCATTTTCTTTGTCAGTGCAACTCTTAACATCGCTTTTCATGCAGCTATTCACACAGGATTTGACGCGTAAAGCTGATATGCGGTTACACATGCACTATAGACGGGTATACATATGTATGTGTGCAGGGCCGTAGCCAGAATTTTGTCTTGGGGGGGAGGATGGATTTTGGTTGCCAGAATTTTTACATAGAGTACACACAGTTCTAGAACATACATTACAGCGGGTAAGAAACTTGTATATTAAATTAATGTTGTCTTGATTGGGGTCTTTTAACAATTCAGTTGGTTTAACGTTAAACAAAGTTACCCTAATTCTTTCCAAATTTTGACATGAGTCCAAAATGTGGTCGACAGTGACCGCTGCACCACAGGAGCATAGCTGCGGTGGGTCGCCAGATAATAAGTGTTGGTGTGTAAGCTGGGTGTGACCAATGCGTAAACGAAAAAACATTGTCCACTTATTTTTTGGCGTATTCGCTGAGAACCTAATCCCAACACGGTTTTGGTTGAAGATTTTATATCGATGTTGAAAGTTTACCCAGCAGTCCAAAGTTTTTGCCAGAATATGTTTACTAATATGCCTTCTTAAGTCCTTGCCATCAAGGGGCTCACAGGAGATATTGGAGGGTAAGATAGAGCGTTACGTGCTGCATTGCCCGCGTTTTCATTCCCATCGATGCCTTGGTGGCTGGGTACCCAAAACAATATTATTTTATTACCGTTTTGGATGCACAGGTTTCGTAACCAGCAAATAATGTTGTTATAGCAATTCAAGTTCATAACTGCTGTGATAGTCGACTGGCTGTCACTACAGATGACAAATTTACCTTTATTGGCGTGTGCAAATGAGCAAGTCTTTAGGATGCCAATAGCTTCGCCCGTAAATACGGAGCAATATTCGGGAAATAGCCCGTTAGATATTATGTTGTTGCTGGAGTCGACTATCGCAAATGCGGTCTTACCGTTGCACTTGGACCCGTTAGTAAACAGCCATTTCCGGTTCTGCAATTTCGCTTGTTCTTATAGGAATCTCTGTTGGTACATTTCACTGCTTGAGATTTCTTTTTTGAACTGATGAAGCGCCAAGTTAAATGTTGTTCCCTGAAGAAGCCAAGGAGGCCGGCAGAGAGAACTCGCAGATAGAGCTGGAAGTGTAATATGCAAAGGGGATGTAATATACAGAGAGGACTTTGTAAACTCGCTTGCCATTTACAGAGTTAACAAATAATTTGTACAGAAGTTGGTTTGATCTACCGCAAAGTTTCGGCATAAGCTTAAGAGTTACTTCTAAAATCCTGTCTTTAAAGGTTGGAAGACCCGTTTCGGCTACTATGCAGAGAGTTGGTGATGTCGTAAATCCATTGATGCAACGTCGAACTGCTTCTGGAATCTGTACTTTTTTAACATTTGCCTCTGAACTCCATACATAAATAGGCAATCCATAGTAAATTTTAGAAAGAATTAGGGCTCTGGTTATATTTATTAAAGAATTTATATGTATGTTTGAAAATTTGGAACCTAAAAATTTTACAATATTCTCTCCTTCCGCCTACAGAGTATAGCGTAAAATAACATTCTGAAAGCTTGTTTCTGGCAGCTCCCGCGAAGAGTAAATATTTTCTTAAACACATAAACGAAGAACAACGAATTTCGAAGTTGCCGAAGTTTTTTTTTTATTTTTTGTTTTTACCCTAGAGCCGTCATACATATGTTACTTACAGGTAGAGGTAGGTAGATCGTATATAGATCGTAACTAGTTCAAAATTTATATATTTTTCAAAAATCATAAATTTTTAAGTTATTGATAAAAAAAACAACTATTTTTGGGACAGTTCATTATCATCCATTATCAGCCAATTACTCAGTATATTTTCGACTGATTTTTGACTTTACAACGGTTTTGAAAAGAGTAAAAATATATCTTTAATTTTTGTAAATCATGTGGAAATGAAAATAAGTAAAAGTAACATAACTTTGAGCACCAATTGATGCAATTTGTGTTCAACATGAAAACTTTCGGCGTAAGAAAGAACTTTAAATATTGTATGAAACGGCTTTAATGTGTCTATAATAATATGTCCTATTAGAAAAAGGGGTTTGAACGCCCAAACAACCGCCTTCCTAGCAACGTCCTTGTATGTACATATGTACTATATGTACACATGAGTATTTATTCAGTGCAGTGTGTACTTGAAATGAGCAGTACAAATTTAAATGGAAACGAAAACGATGCCTTTGATGTCAAAGAATTTACACAAACATTTTACTGCATGAATCAAAATTCTCTAGATTTAAATTGGGTCGCATTCACACAGTTTGAAAAACGTTTTTGAATATCGCTGTCGATAGTACGAGCATCTCAGTGTGGGTGCACCACGAGCAATAGCGAAGTTCTTACTGATAACTCCGCTAGAGATGTTACATATCATTAAAAAGGAACAAATAGAATAAAATGTTAAAAATGGATCACTACAGTCCGAAATATGGGGAATTGAAAAGACGCACCCCATGGTGTTTTGGAGCTCACGGAAGACCTATCGCAACGAGAGATCCAAGACCAAAAAATTCGTACAACTTGTTCTAAAGTTATGATTTTATAAAATTTTTCACGAATTAGTGAAATACTAGTTTGTGGGTGTGTGTTTTTTTTTTTGTTTTTTTTAACCGTTTAGAAGAGCTAAATTTTTTTGATACAGTATCTTAGTACACAAAAACTAAGAATCTTTTGTCTTGTGATATATCGTTGGAAGGATCTTTCAAATACCTTGAGTCTTTTGTTGGCGTAATACCATCACTACTTACAAAAATATATGCCAAAATAAATTTCTAAAATATATTTCAAGTGCTAATACGTTGTGAGATTAGGCAAATTGTGATATACTACATTTTCTGTAAAAATCCTGGAAGCTGAGTTATAGCATTGGGAACATCGGTATGTGCAATTTTTGCTAATTATCATAATGCCTTATACTAACATCTTTTGCATCTTTCTTACGCATCATGGATATGAATATAAACATTTTACATCAATCGGCCCCTTCCCCCTGATCCCTTTTTCACCAGTCCCTTTCTCACCCCCCCCCTAATTAGGGTTGAATATAGTTTATACATGAAGATAAAAAAAGATATGAAAGTAAAAAGTTTAAATCAATCCCCCCTGCAACACTTTCCCCCGTCTCGCACAAATGCCACCCCACCAAATGTACCACCAAACGACACTTAAATGTTCCTCCAAATGTCCATCCAAATATCCCACCAAATGACCCACGAAATGTTCCGCCAAATAACCGCCTAAGTGCACCCCAAAAATACCCCTAAATGATCCCTTAAATGACACCCTAAAGAGTTTTTGTACGAAAATTTATCAACGCGCATGAGCATCGCTCAGGAGCTGTTGAATGACCTCAACGACGATCCAGATTTGCTCAAACGGGTCATAACTGATGACGAAACATGGCTATATGGGTATGACGTCGAAACCAAAGCCAAATCATCTCTGTATGGAAGCGACCAGTAGAGCTAAGACCAAAAAAAAAAAAAAAACGTTAAATTCGGACAAATTTGAAGATTTTGCACACTGTTTTCTTCGATTACAATGATTTGGTGGTGCATCGTGAGTTCTTGCCAAAAGGTCGTACGCTCAATAAGGAATATTACCTTGAAGTTGTACGCCGTTTGCGTGCAATTCGAAGGAAACGCACGGATTTGTGGCAAAAACAATGCATGACTTTTACATCACGATAATGCAACTCCACACACATCGTTGCTTGTTCGTAATCAACACCGTAATCATGCCACAGCCACCGTATTCACCGGACTTGGCTCCCATGAAACGACGGCATTTTGCCACGATTGAGGATATACGGACCGCATCGCTGGAAGAGCGCTATGTCATACCAAAAAGCGCATATCAGAAGTGCTTCGTGGATTGGATTAAGCGCTGACACAAGTGTATTATATCTGAGGGGATTACTTTGAAGGGAATAAAATAGATATTGATGTATAAATAAATATTTTTCGAGAAAAGAAGTCGCATTTTAGATAAAAACCAAGTGAGACGAAAGCCTATCTGTAACTATTATATTGCTTCTGATATTAATTTTGTGATGAAATATTTTGTTTATTATGTGTAACTGTGCCATTATCATGTTAATTCATACAAATATAATAATCAGTTTTTTCCCCAAACAAGTTATCTCCCCAACCGCAACCGCAACTGAAACTGAAACAAATTTTACTACATTCGAATTCGACACAATACATAATTCAGAACATGAGAGATGAAACTCCTGGTTTTGATAACATCACATATCCTATGCTTAAAAAATGCCCACCAATCTTAAATATATCCACAGAGCTGGAAAACAGCAATTATAATCCCAATAGCTAAACCAAAGAAAAGTCTTATGAATATAAACGGATATCCCTATTACCATGCCTAAGTAAAATTAAAATTCGTGTGCGATCAAATAACCATACGTAGGAGTCTCTACCACATTCGAATGGCTTACATCAGGGTTCAACCTTGTCAGTTGTCCTCTTTATTATAGCATTTAATGAGATTAGTATGCTAATACATAAGCACAAGTCGATAACATAATTAAGTACCTGTCTTCCCGACACTCATTTGTTCATCCGAACCTACTACTAAATGTAACCAAATCCCTTGTCCCATCAAAAATGTTTTATGGACTGCCAATCTATAGGTACTGTGCCAAATCAACTTTGAAATCGATCGAAGCTCCGTATCATGCCGCAATTCGCAGTAGCGTACGAGCTTTCCGTACTACACCAATCAACAATCTACTTGCTGAATATGGCTTCCATTCACTACAGGAGAGAGTAGATTATAGCTCTCATCGGTTGATATCCAAAATAATGTTCGAAAAAAACAAGCAGTTATTTCAAATAGCTACAAGCTGTCGAAGAAGCAAAACGTACTCCCAAATATCGCTCAGCTATTTTTCAAATGCACTAGACTTGTCAACAAACTAAATTTATCAAAACCTCCATCAGCACCATCATCTGAACGACATGAAAACATCGGACATCTTCACTGTTCAAAGCTATCGGAAAGATGTAACCAGTCCGACAATCTTCAGAAATTTATTTAATGCGCTAAACCACAGTTATATGGAAAAGAACTGGCATTTAATTTTTACAAACGGTTCAAAAACAGAGAACAGTACAGCATTTGCCATAATACTCAATAAAAATAGCATCAGCACAGCGCTAATTTATAGCAACTGTTCTATATATACGGCAGCAGTAATGGCGTTACTCAGAGCAGTACAGTTTGCCTCCAAACAAAGAGGAAAATATCTTATATGTACCGACAGTTTATCTGTGGTTAACTCCATCCAAAAGTCCTATCGATCCAGCACAATAGTTTGCTGTATAAAAAATGAACTCATCCGTCACGCCAACAGAAAGAAAATATAATGTGGATCCCCAGCCACTGCGGAATTGCCGCCAATGAAATCGCCGATCAAGCAGCTAAAACAGCGCAAATCAACCCCATAATGTTATTTACAACAGCAGAGAAATGGGATATACAGCGGCTAATTGGCAGACAATTTAAACAAAATGGAGAGAATACCGCCAATATTTGCCCGTAAAGAGACAAGGCAAGCTACCCACGTTCAGTTAACTGCTCCACTCTCTTACCGTATGTCCGGCTTCATTTTGGGCACACCATGCTCACGCACGAACATCTCCTCAAAAGCAGCAATCCCTCAACAATATGCCGATCTGCAACACATCACAGCAGTCCCGCGATCACATCCTAAACTCTTGCCTTTACTTTTTAGCTTTGAGAACCACCATCTTTAACTCCACTCCGCCCATAGAACTGTTGGAAAATATCTATGTGAATAACATTATCTTAATATTTACATTCTTAAAAAAATCAAAATCTCTTAAAATTAATATAAGTTAAATTGATACATGGGAATATACGATATATGGGATATCCCACACAAGCAACTATCACAATCTTATATTTGTGTTTAAATCTGTGCTTTAAAACGTCCAGCTCGACGTTTAATTCCCATTAAAACGCCTAATGGGGCTTGGTGTCACAGCAATCAAGAAAAAGCTGACTCATTCGCTGCACACCTTCAGGAACAATTTACACCATTCGCGATTTGTAGCAGTGCACACGAAACAGAGGTAGACTGAGTGGTGAAAGCACCTTGCAGTGACAATGTTCCGATAACTCCAGCCAGTTTGGAAGTGCTTACAAATGAAATAAGACTTCTGGCAAGGAAAAAGTCTTCTGGATACGACGGAATAGACATAGCAACAATCCCAGCACTTCCCAATAATTGTCTACAACTGATAGTGGAAATATTTAACGTATGTTTCAAGCTTGGCCACTTCCCTAGCCAGTGGAAGTTCGCAAAGGTAATTCTAATTCTAAAGCCTGGAAAACCCGAGAACGAATTATCATTCTATCGCCCTATCAGTCTGCTGGCGGTACTCTTGAAAATATTCGAAAGAATATTTCTTCGTAGAGTGCTACCGACACTAGAAAGCGATATTCTCTGCGACCATAAATTCAGGTTTCGATGAAGGCATGGAACTCCAGAGCTGGTTCACAGAATCGTTGAAGTCATTCAAAATTCATTTGAAGAGTAACAGTTCTGTTCGGCCGTATTCCTTGATGTGAAACAAGCCTTTGATCGCGTATGGCATGGCTATTAAACAAAATAAAAATGACGTTATCCTGCACACAGTTCCGCTTGCTTCGATCATATTTACAGGGCAGAAGCTTCTACGTGAGACATGAAAACGCCACATCTGAGTTAAAGAGCCGCAAGGAAGCGTGCTAGGCCCATTACTCTACACCATCTACACAGCTGACCGCTTGCCCGGCTCTGCGTGCAATGAAGTAACTATAGCGACATATGCTGACGATACAGCAATTCTTGCTACAGCTTCCAGTGCTAAAGCAGCCACACAATTGCTTCAAAACCAACTGAACCAAACCCAAGACTGGATGAACAAGTGGAATATAGCAGTAAACACAGTCAAGTCCGTCCATGTCTTATTCGCACTTCGACATTGTAAGTGTAACGATCGGGCACGTTTCAATGGCGTGGTGATTCCAAAACGAAACAAAGTCAATTATCTTGGCTTTTGGCTTGACAAAAGGCTGACTTTTAACTTTTAACGATCATATAGTGGCGAAAAGGAACCAACTAGCTTAGCTTAGTCTGGACAACAAAGTCAGACTATACAAAGCAATACTTAAACCGGTCTGGACTTACGGCATCCAGCTATGGGGTGTGGCAGCTGTATCAAATATCGAAATACTTCAACGGTATAAAAACATCACTCTTAGGAAAATCACTCCAACTCCGTGGTATATGCGCAATGACAATATTCACAACGATCTTCAGATGCCAAGTATAGCTGAAGAAATCAGGAGTCATAGCACCAGATACATAGAAAAACTTTATGTACACAGTAACAATCTGGCTATCAATTTATTTGATAACTCAACAACAACGAGGCGGCTTAAGCGAGTGCACGAGCACCCCTTAGATCTGTCATGTCCAAGGACATAGGTTAAGATTAGTTTAATATACGAGCATGTTAATATATGATAGTTAATATATGATAAAATACTCCGAAAATTTGATTACAGTTCCTGCATCGAACTGATGGCAAATAAAAAGTTACAAATACAAAAAAAATCTGTGCTTTTTAATTTAATTAAATGAATTAGTAATTGAATTTATCAAATACAAATGCATTTTGCATATAGCTACTTGCAAGCGTGTGAGTAACTTAAAACTTTAAACATGTTTAAAGAAGACATTTGGTCGCGTAGACTATAAAATATACATAGTATACGATATACAACTGAATATTCTATCGGATAAGATAAATCCAATGTCAGTGTCATTGCCAAAAACAACAACAAAAACATCCATTGCCAATCAAAGTTTTATATGTAGATAAACTTGTGAAAAATAACAAACAATAGGAAGTTGACACAACCTTTCGAGCCGACTGTATTGACATTGAGACTTAAGCAGAACACAATCTCAATTCTTTTTTAAGAATAAGAGCCATAACATTTTTGCCCCAAAAACAAAAACCGACCAACACTGCAGACTTGCCTAAACGAGCAGAAGCATGGTAAATTAATTGTGCTTGCAGAAGTGTCGCTCTCGATTCGTATGTCCTTGTGTCGGTCTGACATTCTAGCTATCCATGTGTATCTATAATAATATGTGTGTGTGTCTGTGTGGGTGTGTGTGTGTACGTGAAAATCTGTGCCTAAAATAAAGGCAACTAAATTCAATGAAAATCCCTTCGATGGAACCAAACCGAAACTGTAATACTCTTCATATTTACAAAAAACAACAACTAAGAAGACTTATTCGCTTATCCCACGATAAAGCATCCATGAATGTGTCAATTAATGCGCCCAGCACTTCAACTGTCTAAATCAGAGAAGAAAAAAGTCTCTATACCAATTTTTAAAGCAATATCTCCAAATTTAGGGAATAGTTTTCGAGCTTACAGACACACAGACAGACAGACAGATAGACAGATAGACACCAAACGAACCACACTTGTTTAGATCAAATCGTCTTATCAAGATCATCCGTAGAATTCCAGCAGCGTGCTACATATAAGCTTAACGTATATACTCGTACATAGTATAGTGTGTAGGGTATAAAAACGAAAACCAGGCGTAACATTGCGGCGGCGCATCATCATCGTCACATCATAGTCATTCACTTCACCTCTGTCTCTTATCAAAGTCCATTGATTTGTAAAACAATAAACTGAACAACATCCACACTTCCGGGTTTCTCACCTTGTAATTGTGTTTCTATGAAGTGGAAACTTTTGCGCGTTTAGTTTATTTAGAAGACAAAGGTATTAGTTAGCTATTTCATTTGTTAAAAGCACAATTTGCAATTCAATGTATTTAAATCGCGCAAACTTTGTGTGCATCAATTAGCTTCAACCGAGATACAATTAGAAAGTTTACAAACAAATATTTATATGTGTGTATTCTATATGCATATTAAATAGATAAATGTTTATAAAAGTCCACTGAGTTGCTTAGAAAAAAAAAACGTTAATTGAATTATCTCTTCTGCATAATCACCATTGATTTGAATACATTGGTTTAATCTGTAGATGCAGCTGTCAAAAAAGTCTCGAAATCGAAAACGTGCTTTTGTTGCTTCTTGATTTTCATATTAATTGCATCAATTATCTCCGCAATGCTACTGAAGTCTTTCTCTCCTAAAATTTATTTTCAATTTTTGGAAATGTCCATGGAAAGTGGAAAGCTGCTTAAAGACTTCCATCGAAAGCTATACGCTATCTCCGAAATTTGTTTAATGCTGTAATTAGACTAAAAATATTTTCCAAAGACATGGAAGGTAGTAGCAGAAGTCATAGCAATACCTAAGTCACAAATTGTAATTGTGGTGGTGATTCCAAAACAAACATTCAACCGTTAATTTCGGTTGAACCGAAGTTCTAATGCCATGCAGACGAAATTTGAAATCTTATTGTAAAACATAAACGTGGGGAGTTTCAAATAGAGGCTACACCAAAAAGTATGCGGTACACGCCTACTAGTAGATGTGTATGACGCGACCATCTATAAGATGCCAGCATATCGACGTTTTTCATACAAATGCATACAAGCGAGCTGTGGGTTTGTATGGAAGTACCTCAAAAAGCAGGCGGCACACGCCCATTTGTATATGTATATGAAGCGCCTGTCCACTAAGATAAATTGATTCAATAATATTTCATACAAAATACAAAAGTGGGCAGTGGTCTTGTATGTGGGCAGCCTCAAAAAGTGGTCGTGTCCCACCCATTAATACACATATGAAGAGTCCGTCCATTAGAAGCTACCATATCAATTATTAACTTTATATAGACTACAATAAAAAAGCTTTTCATACAAAAAATCAAAAGTGCGCGGTGGATTTGTATGGGGGCTAACCCAAAAAGTGAGCGTGGTGGGTCAATCTTGATACTCTACACAACTGCAGTAAAAAGAAGTCTATATGCAAATTTTCAACTGGATAGCATAAAACGGACAGACAGACGGACATGGCTAGTTCGACTCATCTCGTCGAGCTGATCAAGTATATATTGTATATATACATTATGGAGCCTCTTTTAATGCGTTACAAACTTTCAGACAAACTGATAAACTAATAAGCGACCCTCGTGCGCAGAACAAACATCCAACCACAAAGAGGTGTTATGAAAAAGTATTTTGAGCTTTGCTAGAATTTCCTTACAAACAGCTGAAAGTTAGTTGGATAACTGAGGCGTGGAACGAGTTGGATAAACTCCAAGTTTGTTGGTGAAACGTTCTGCAACAAAGCTAATAACAACAACTACAACAATGCAACCAATTACATATCATACAAGTACATCACATGTATGTATGTAAGTGGTATTTCAATAGTTATGTCCGAACTTTAATGGCTTATTGCTATGTCATTTCAGGTGGCAACCCTGTCATTCTTCGACGTTTGTGCCGTTCTGTCATAGTCACCATTTTTACAAATTTTACTTAAGTTAGCTGTTTGGGCTCGGATGCAGCTAGAAACGGATCCAATTGGCAAAATTTTGGCGAAAAAGTCATCTTCAGTGATGAAGCACATTTTTGGTTAAGCAGCTTCGTGACGTAAACAAAATTGACTCATTTGAGCAGAGAGTGACTGATCCACAGCATTATCAAGAGTCTTCATTGCATGCGAAAAACATAACCGTTTGGTGTGAATTTTGATCAGGCGGCGTCATTGGGCCATACATCTTTCGAAACGAGAATGACCAGACCGAGGTGACTATCAATGACAGGCTAAATTCAATAACATGGATCTGGACGACATGTGGTTCCAACACGTGGAGAAGAACAACATCTTCTTTCAAACCATTGGTGGGATACAGCATGATATAGGCAACAGCGTCATCGAGTTCTGTAAATGCTATCATTTTCAAAATACTGGCTGTTTGAAACAGTTCGTAACGTTTCCTGCGATGGCGGGACTAGTGCATTTCCAACATTTCACTTTCAAATTGTACTCCTCCCGCAAACGTACTGTCATTGAGCGACGTTTTTAGTATATGTCGTTTTACTTCATTGTTCCGGATAAAGTGTTTTTGTGGGAAGTTCTACTTCATTACTCTAACATGAAGAAAGTGCTGCCGAAATCCATTGAATTTTAGTGAAAGTTTATGGAGAGCATGCTCAAGCTAAGCTAACGTGTCGGAAGTAGGCTACTCGATTTAAAAGTGGTGATTTTGAGCTGGAAGACAAGCAACAATCTGGGCAGCCGAAAAAGTTCGAAGATGAAGAATTGGAGTCATTGCTCGAACGTAATGAATTGAAAGAGACGTGAACAGCTGCTTGAGCGACAGAAAAGGAAGGAATTTTTGCAACGAATTCTGACTAGCGATGAAAAGTGATTCTGCTCCGACAATCACAAACGCAAAAAGGTGGTTTTCGATTTGTTACAAAGTGTGATTAGGTTTGCTACGTAAAATTTCTTACGATATTTTAATTGTGATCAATATAAATATAAACAAATAGAAACAGATGTGCTGGAAAAAGGTGTGCTGGAGAACTTCTATGCATACTGAATGCACACCACTCTGATGAAGATGGTTTGTGATTTGATGAAGAGGAAATTGTGTTCGGTAGAATCGAAGCTTCAATACTCTTCATATGCCTTCATTAATTTTTGTAAGTTAGTTAGCTGATAGATATCTGAAGCTTTTGTCCATTAGAGGCTACGAGTTTCAAGTTATTATTGATTTTAATGAAAAAATGTATCATGTAATATCCGAAAAGTGGGAGTTGGGGAACGTGGCATGGTAGTGGGCGTACACAAGGCAAGTTTGATAACTTTCTATGATTCCAAGGGTATTGTTCACAAGGAATTTGTGCCAGAAGGTGAAACTGTCAATGGAGTATATTAATCATCGTACATCGTTTGTGGTCGAGAGTTGTACGTGTTAGGCCCGAACATTCCAAAGGAGAGCAGTTGTTTTTATTGCACAATAATGCAGCACCTCACAAGACCAAAAAAGCCAATGAATTTTTTATGAGAAAACAGATTTGTCTCATCGACCACCCTCCTTCGTATTTGCCTGATCTATAACCGTGCAATTATTTTCTCTTCGCAAAAATGAAAACTGCAATGAAAGGAGCTTTTTACGATGACATTCCAACCATACAAGCAGCCGTGACACGGGTGCTAAAGAACCTTCCAAAAAGCGAGTTTAAAAAGTCTTTGGATAAATTGATTGAGCGTTCCAAACGTTGTATTGAGTTAAATGGATCATACTTTGAATAAATATTAGCTTTGAAACATAAAACCATGCTGGTTTTATTTTATAACTAAAAAGTTCGGCTATTTTTAGATCATGCCGTGTATGTTCAGCCGTCAACCATAGGAAGTCTCCATACCCGATTTCAAATCGATAGCTTAAAAACTGAGCGACTAGTTTTATTTCCTGCTGACAGGGGACAGACAGACTTTATGGAGTCTCCGAAGATTCCTTCAATACGTTGCAAGCTTCGTGACAAAAGTATTACACTATTCACAATACCTCTAAATTTGTGGGGAGAGGGGTATGGAGATATGTACAATAAAGCCTCAATGGCAAAGCATGCCATTTTAATGCACAATAAAAGTTTCCGTCATATCACACACACAAACAAAGTTTTTTTATTAAATGTTAATATTTGGACACGCTTAATGAAAAACCCTTTTTGTATGTATGTATGTATGTATGTATGTATGTGTCTAACCTTACAGAAGTATAGTTTATATTGTATATACTCGTATGTACTTGTACATTGTTGCTAGTAATGCTGCTGTTGCAAGTGGTTTGGTGGTGGCGACAGCAAGAAATGTGGCATTAACGTGTTTTTGGATATTGTTCAAGGATGTGTTTTGCTTTGTTTGGTGAGCTGTTTGGCGGGCTGGAGTGTTGACGGAATCACTGTTTGCCTTTGCTGCAACAAAAGCTGTGCAACGCTGTCCTGACCTGCTGTCCAATGCAGCAGCTGCAATTTAGAATTAAAATTTTCTACCTTCTGGCATTGGTTTGATACAAGTAATATCATCTTAAACCGGCACGAACGTAGATAAAGTCCTTCAGTGGCAGATAGACTTTGACTAGAAAAGCCGCATATATACAATTACGTTCGATGTATCAATTCGAATGAATATATGTACGAGTATATATGTACATTGTGTTCATTTCGTACACTCTGCCGAAAATCATTTTTTTTTTTAATTAAAAGCAAACATAAAATCAACGCTCCAAACAATTCACAATTCGCAATTTGCAACTCGCGCAGAGTGCATTTAACAAGCATCGACAACACTTTTACGCTCGAGTTAAGAACAAAATTCACAAATCGTAAAAAAATAGGCGTCAACAATAAAATAGTCATGGAAAATTGGAAATACTACAATAATGGACGAAAGTGCGCGCATAAAATGCTTCCACGCGAAAACTCTCGAGGCGGACTGACTTTGGAGTGCGCAAAATGGTTGTTTGAAAATGCAACGTTGCTTATGGGCGATTTAACCGTCGCAAAGCGGAGCCGAGCAGAGCAGCAGGAGCAGAAGGCGTAATAGAGGCACATGGTCTTAACTGTTTTCTTATTCTTCTTCTATTTTTTACCAAGGTTGCAAATCACTACGGAACCGGCTTTTTGAGCAGTGTTTGAACTGTTGTGCGAACCGGAACTATTTTATTTGTACCCAAAGGAACAAGCCTATAATAAGTTTGTGCTAATCAGCAGAAAGTGTCTTCGTAGAGCCTAAAAAGTATATACATATATATACATATATATATATATATATATATATATATATATATATATATATATATATATATATATATATATATATATATATATTTTTTTATATATATATATATATATATATATATATTTTATATATATATATATATATATATATATATATATATATATATATATATATATATATATATATATATATATATATATATATATATATATATATATATATATATATATATATATATATATATATATATATATATATATATATATATATATTCTGATCAGCATCGGTAACTGTATCGATTTAGCCATGTCCGTCTGTCCGTACGTGCGTCTGGTTGTACCTATTATATAAAACAACAGATCTCAGAAACCATAAGAGACAATGTGGACATTTAGATTCTCCTTGACAATATGCTGAGAGTTAAATTTAAATTTTGTCAATGAAATGCTCACATCGTTCACAATACATCCATTTGGTCCGTATGTGCACACTGCACATGGATCTAACACATTACTTTAAAGTCTTTCAATGCTCTAGTGATAATTTGACGTTTTAATTCTATTTTTAAGCTGGTTAACTCGAAAAATAGGAATATATTTCCTAAAAAACGAAGAACGTGGGTGTTTGGTCTTCTTCCGTCCATAAGAAGTCACTATATCAATGTTCAAGTTGATATTGACTGTAATAAAAAAGTTGTTCATACTAAAACGAAAAAAGGACGATGGGTTTGTTTAGGGGCTACGCCTAAAAGTGGGCGAGGCATGATTAATGTGAGTTATGTTCAGTCTGGGAATATAGATAGGTTTAGGGTTTTTTTCACACAGACAGACGACGAACAGACATAGCCAGTTCGATTCGCCGCGTCGAGCTGATCAAGAAAATATATAGTCTATATGCGTTACAAACTCTGTGACAAAATTCTAATAATATTCACACTACGTGTGAAGAGTATGAAGATTACATGTATAGGATTTACCCTATCGAAAATACAAAGTATCTCATTATCAGATAAACAAGTATCTCCGTTTGAAATTTGCTCGAAGGAATTGTTAAAATGACTTTACTTGTCGTATGACAAGTCCTTGACATCGACTGACTGTGCCTTATTGGCCCGTATTTGCACACTTTACAACAGAGTACAGCCTGAAAAACGTTTTTTTTTTTTCTCTTTATACCGTATGTATTCATAGAGTAACATGCTATATTAAGTATATAGTAGGGCAGAAGGAGACGTGGTAGAGCATATACATATATTCTTGATCAGCATCGGAAGACAAGCTGATATGAACATATCCGTCTGACCATCTGTTTGATTCAGCAAATCTCGGAGAGCATAAGAGATAGAGAGTATAAGAGAAGTTTGGATTGTTCGATTTTCCTTTTCCCTCTCCAGACTAATATGAACTGAACAAGCCAACCCACTTACTTGATTTTTGCGCAATAATGTTTCATATACTTGTTTGTAATTGATTGTATAACACGCTGGAATACTATGCATACTAAATCTTCTAACACGATCTTCTAACGACTTTAAACACTATTCGGAGCATCGACATTGGTTCTGCTCCACTCCGGGCTACTCATAAATGTCACGAATGGATTGCCCTCACCCTACTTTGTTCTAAGCCATTTCAGAGTCAAAATCAAGTCAGAGCTCTCATCACTTCACCCGGTTCGAGCTGGATAACCCCAGTGTAATAATGGACTCGCTCCCTTTCTCTTTGAACTGATGCCGAAGAAATTAGATTGGCAGTCCGATAAACGCTGATGGCTGCCTATGCATATGATGTCTGCATATAATATAAACTCACGCTCTCCAACAACAGCCACAATTGCAGCTCAGAAGAACCTGGACCTGCTTGCTGAGTGGACGAGACGTTGGAACATTAAGCTCAATCCAACGAAGTCAGCTTCGTGTGCTTCACGCTAATACGAGAGCATTCCTTAACACTAATCCTTAAGCAAGATGATCAGATGCCGTATCTCAGTATCACTGACTCTTGCTGGCCACAGTGTGGTTGATGAATTGCAACGTTCCCATATACTCCCAGTCTAATTACCTGTTTTACTGATCAAAACGTCAACAAAAAAAAGAAACTATATGCTTGAAAGTCATCAGTGAGAAACCAACAGACCCTGAGGTCTCCTTTGGATTGATGGAGAGCATTAGGCATGATATTTTATAAGACGCATAAGACGAAAAAAAAAATCTTCTAGTTTAAAAAAGAACTATTCTAGCATGCTTTGTAAAGCCAGCCTTTAAATCTAGTGTGCAACGATACTGATTCTGCCGAACCGAATCGAACCAACAACAACTAATTTTAAAACGTTTGCAGCCCTAGTTGCGATGGTTGTTTTGCACAAGTCAAGGATTTATGCGCATATTTGCATGCAAATCGTGAGTTGAATGCCGGCTTTAGACGTTCGACGTGATTACGCGGCAAAACATAGATTTATTCATGAATTTATACGGGTATATGTATATTGTTATATGTATTTGTTTTAGTATATTTATATATAGTATAAAGTCAGTAAATTGTTCTTGTGTTGTTTGTTGTCTTTCGTTAAAAGTTCCATAGCGACGTCACAGCGCCTTATTGCATGCAATATAAAACAACTTAAAATAGTTAGCAGCAAATGAGGCAGACTAACGATGTTGTGCGCCTAAATTTATGCAACAATAATTGCATATTATGCTATTAGATACGTTTCTATTCATTAGATACATATTTGGAACTTCTTATTGTCTAACGTACGAGTATATACCGACCCATACAGTGGCATGAAAAATATTTTTGTACTTATAACACATATAAACCCAAAGAAAAGTGGTTAGGGTTAAGGGGTGTCGCTGCTCATAAGCGCACCCATCATTTAGGGGCCACCACCAGCAACGATGAAAAAAATTATACCAGTAGCAGTGGAAAAATAATGTATTCGAAGGAAAACCAATAAATATTTGAAGAGCCATAATATCCCCAGAATTTGTACTGACTTTTCAAGGTTCCAATAAAAACACCAATTCATCAAATAATGAAAATTAACTTGAAGTACACGAATTAATTCAATTTCTTGGCAGCCATTTCAAAGAAGTTGCAAAGAAGGTCATGTTAAATACACTAGTCTACAAATTCATAATAAAAAAAAAAAATTATATAGCATTCGATGCTATATTTTTATACCTTTCACACAAATTTCACTGTGAGAATGCTGGCAGAAGAATTAAATTCATCAAACTGTACAATCTACAAAATATTAACTGAAGATTTGGGTAAAAGAAAGGTGTGTGCACGTTTTGTTCCAAATCAGTTAAATGATGATCAAAAAAATCGCTCGTGTAGAGCATTGCAAAGACATAATTTCAACAGCTGAAAACGATACAGATTTTCTTGATTCGATCATAGCTGGTTGATGAAACATGGTGTTTTAAATATGATCCTGAAACTAAGCGACAATCTGCAGAATGGAAGTCAAATGGCGAGCCAAGCCGTAAAAAAATTGCGTTTTCAGAAGTCAAGACAATGTTGATAACTTTCTATGATTCCAAGGGTATTGTTCACAAGGAATTTGTGCCAGAAGGTGAAATTGTCAATGGAGTATATTTTTCATCGTACATCGTTTGTGGTCGAGAGTTGCACGTGTTAGGCCCGAATATTCCCAAGGAAAGCAGTTGTTTTTCCTGCATAATAATTCAGCACCTAACAAGACCAAAAAAGCCAATGAATTTTTTATGAGAAAACAGATTTGTCTCATCGACCACCCTCCTTCGTATTTGCCTGATCTATAACCGTGCAATTATTTTCTCTTCGCAAAAATGAAAACTGCAATGAAAGGAGCTTTTTACGATGACATTCCAACCATACAAGCAGCCGTGACACGGGTGCTAAAGAACCTTCCAAAAGGCGAGTTTAAAAAGTCTATGGATAAATTGATTGAGCGTTCCAAACGTTGTATTGAGTTAAATGGATCATACTTTGAATAAATATTAGCTTTGAAACATAATACCTTGCTGGTTTCATTTTATAACTAAAAAGTTCGGTTCTTTTTAGATCAACCTTGTATATATGAATAAGCGTACACCACCCATTTTGAGAGATAGCCGTTACATGAACTCACAGCCAACTCACATTCCAATTTTATATGAAAAATTAATAAAATGTATGGTCAATGTCAACTAGAAATTGGATATGTTGGTTTCTTCTGAAGAAGATTCACAACTAGTTATCAAGAACTGCCTTTAACGTTTAGGTTCTTAAGTTTAAGTAAAAGTTTAAGTAAAAAAAAATCACAATAATCACTACTACTCAAAAACCACAGACTAGCTCATCTCTACTTTACACCGTTGGTGACTGATGAAGAACGCATCCGCGGAGTCCAAAACACGTGTCTCACATGCTACAATAAAATTTTATGCGAACAAAATTTTATTGTTACTTTTCGCACTAAGAGAAGAAAATTGTCTCAATGTATTAATCTCGACCCAAACAGAAAAACTCTTATATTCAATATAAATACTTAACTCAGAGGTGTATCAAAGGCATATGCTCTTCAAGCACATTTGTTTTTGTAATGGACTGCAGCAAACGCTGCGCATTTACGTACACACACACACAGACACACACACAGAGCTCTTTACATTAATATTATAAATTAAAAACAAATAATTTCATCGTTCTTCGTTAACTGTCTTGGTATAGCAAAGTGCAAAGCGCCTACACTACCAAATTTCAAAGCAACAACAAATATCGCATGCAAACGCAGTTCTTTGCATAAACCAGCAAGAATTACACAAACAATTTCCGTGTGCTTCGTTATGTGTGTGCGTATGCCATTCGGACTTTTGCACACCACTGATGTGCATGTAAAGCGTACAAACGTTTCGCTATAACTGAAGCTAATGTTTTTTTCTTGGTGTAATTTTTTATTTTTATTTTATATTTGGCGGCATGAGATGGAAGCACGATTTGCTTTGCGCTGACTTGGCATGACTGGCAAAGAGTCATCGAAGAAAAGAAACCATGAAGGGTGAAGGAAACAGTGTAGTGTGCATGCTTTGCTTGCTTGCTTGCTTGCTTGCGTGCGAGTTAAAGTGTTTGTGTCTGTGTGTGTGTGTGTGTGTCGGCGGGGTCGAATTTAATGTCTGCATGGGAGAAGTTATGTAAAAGCAACTCCCACAAATTTGCTGCAGCAGAAACAAAAACGACAACAACAACAACAACAACAACAGACTGCAAAAATAACAACAAACTGCAAAAACAACAAAAAGCTAACAATCAGGACAATAAGAATCGTATGCAGAAAGCACTGCTAACTCAAATCCACAAACGCAGCTCTCCTTTTAGGCTATATCTATATCTATATCTATATATATATATATATATATATATATATATATATATATATATATATATATATATATATAAAAGATGAGATAATGGTAAACAATACTTACCTTGGGTAAAAAATAATAGATTAAACGATGACAGCGTAAGTACGGAATTGGCGGTGGAAGACATGCTTCCATATTACAATTTACATAAGGACTTGCCAAAAAAAAAAAAAAAAAAAAAAACAATGGAACTATTAAAACCAGATATAAACTCAATTAAAAATAATAACAAACTGCAAAAAGGCAACTTAAGACGCTTCACTTCGATGCGCGTCGTATCACAATGCCTTAAACTTTGAGGCTGCTGGAGCTGTCTGGAGATGTCTGCTCTGTCCGAGAAGACGCGCGCTTTGTTTCACTGTATGATCCGACCGCCGACAATAATAAAATTTAATGTAGTATTGTATGTGAATCACACAACTACTCCACTGTATAGAATATTTTATAGTCTCTTTTCTGATTTTGTCAAAAAAAAAAAAAAATACTCTTTTTGTGTGTTTTAGTTTTTTTGCTGTATAATTTTTTTTTTTTTCTATATTAAGTTATTGTTTTTATTTACTAATATGTATTTTATTTTTTTTAAACAAACTATGCGAAAAACTTTATAGTAACATCTCACGCGATACTTTCCGCGCTGAATGTGCACTCACTTAAACAGTTTGTGCTCGACTGAGCGTGCGAGCGGGAGTGCTACGCCAAATATGGCATCGGTTATTTTCGTTTCGTTTTGTTTTCCCAACTCGTGAAAGAGTCGAGCTGAGTTGAGTTGAGTTGAGTTGAGTTGAGTTAGGTTAGGTTAGGTCTCCTTTCGTTGCAATTTCACCACATTCATCTCCAACACCATACGACCCACCTACACGTAGTATAGTATGGGGTATATGTATTATATTTTGCAGTATTGGTCGATGACATCAGTTGTGAAGAAAGATATATACCGTATTGATGCTTTGGCATAGACTGCGCGTATACGCCTTCAATTTTTATACTCTGTATACCAAGAGATAAGAGCACATATAATAAATTGTTGTGCGAATATACATACATATGCTATGTAAGTATGTAACAGGCAAAATGAGGCCTGGTATATCCCATAAAGTATGCCATATATTCTTGTTTAGCACCAAAATTGTTCTGCACAAAAATAAAAAAAGGCAAGAAAGTTGATACTTTCGTTCATTTTCAAATTGACTCTTCTTTGCGCTATGGGGCGAAATTTGTATAATTTACGTTTCGGAAGATTCAATTTTTCAAAAATTAATTTATACAAACACTAATGGTAGCTTTAAATGGATTAAAATAAGAAAACAATATTTGGTATACATTGTGCAGTAGAGTTGAACGATATTTAACTACCTGTGATTTAATCATGGCGACAGAAAAATCACCAATACGAGTATCAGTTGCTACTCGATATTTTAAATGTCAGTGATTGAGTATCATTTGTTTCTTACTAGTGTCACTGTGATTCACGGCATATGAGTAATACTATATCATGCAAGTAAAGGTAGCAGTACAAAATGTATCAACGTATCAAGTTGATGATATGCATGATATATTACTGATACGCCGTGAATTACAATATCAAGTGGCAACTGATATTCGTAATCAATCAGTCGCCGTGATTGAATCACTGACTAATGCTCGACTGATATATTGTATCAATGTCAAGTGACAACTGATATCATTAGTTTTCATACGCCATGATTGAATCACCCAACTGATATATCGTATAGTACGTAGTGTTTAAAGGCATACTTTATAAAGCTGTTAAGGCACTTGTTTCGAATTCAATCTTTATGGTTGGTTGGTAAGCTTTTATCTCTACTAGCATCTAGTTTCTTTCACTGTAGTTATTGCAGTTTAATAGAGTATCAAGATTAACCCGCCACGCCCATACAAACCCACCGCCCACCTTTGACTTTTTGTATGAAAAACATTTTTATTGTAGTCAATATCAACTTAATAATTGATATGGTAACTTTTAGTAGACGGATGCTTGACATATGAATTAATGGGTGGGACCTGCCCACTATTTGGGCTAGCTCCCATACAAACCTACGGCCCACTTTTGACTTTTTGTATGAAAACTTCTTTATTAAACTCAATATTAGGTTGAAATGCAATGTGGTGCCTTTTGATGGTCAGCCGCTGAACATACATAGCCTAAAGAGCGTGGTCCGCCTACTTTTTGGGGTAGCCCCCATACAAAACCATCGTGCAATTTTTTGGTTTTTTATGAAAAAATTCTTCATTGAAATCATTATTACCTTGAAATTTAATTTGGTGGATTTTAGTGGACAACCAATTCATATACATATACAAATGGGCGTCTACCGCCCACTTAGTCCCCTTAGTCCCATATAAACTCACAGCTCACTTTTATGCATTTGTATGAAAAACCGCAATACCAACGATATCGATATCGCGGCATCTTACACATCTACTACATCGCTTCATACACATCTACTAGTGAGCGTAAACCACCCACTTTTTGGGGTAGTCCCTATTTAAACCCCCACTTTTATGTTTTTCAATACTATTTAAAATTTTGTGTAAATGGTATTAGAGCTTCGGTTCAACCGAAGTTAACGTTTCTTCCTGTTTTTTTTTTTTAATTTCAATTTTCAAACAGTGGTTCAAAAACGTTTAGCGTTGGACAAAATTCTGTAACTTTTAAACAGTTGAAGATTTTATACATAGACATGCTTTTTTTTTTTTGTTTGATTATGAGTCGCGAAAATTTTCTTACAGTAAAGAAATTCAAATGGTTGAAAGATACATAACTTACGTATTTTTAACAAATAGATCGTCTGCTTCCTTATCCATATCAATACGAGTAGAATTTGATTTCCACTATTACATGATTTAGCCACGTGTGGATTTTTTTGGGTATCCATTTTTTAGATATCTTGCTGAAAGCTAGTAATTAAGCTTATTTTTAATCCATGTTTATAAAGTATCCATATTGATATACCACGTCCACTTTTTGAGGTAGCCCAATACAATGCCATATGATTTCGTAAGAAAAACTTCTTTATATAATTTATTATTGGCTTGAAACTCGTTATGGTGTCTTATTATGAACGCTTGCTTCACATAAATATTTAAATGTGCGTGTCCCTGTGCTTTTTGGGGTAACCCCGATATAAACAAAACGCCCCCTATATGTTTTGTATGAAAAACTTCTTTATTTAAGCCAATATCAGTTTGAAATTTTATATGCTCTGCACAACGACCGCAGAATCGAGACCATAGACAGCCGTTTTCAGAGACACTGCAACCGACTGGCTAGAGGCCTCGCGGACAGAAGAGTAATCAGGAGACTTAAGCGCAGGTCGTTTAAGGACTTTGCTGCAGTAACTACAGAGGAGGCGCTCTAGAGCTCCCCAACACGCAAACTAAATTAATTAATTAAAATAAATTTTTGTGATTATTTGTGATAACACCTGTAGGATCAAACCAGGCTAGGTTAAAAACACTGAAAGCGTTCTGTCTTGTTATAAAAATGTTTTTTAATAAAAACAAAAAAAAAAAGACTCCATGCCAAAACGACTTACGGAGGTAATGGCGATAAAGCGTTTTCCTACCAGTTATTAACACATCATTTTCTTCGAAAAAATAGCATGTTGTAGCATAAAATGAATTAAAACTATAATTTTAAGTATTAAAATGCAACAAAAATATTATTATATAGTTAAGAGATATTAATAAACTATATAATAAAGCAAGTTCGATTCAATATATAAAACATTAGCTGAGATATTTGCGTGTAAAGTTAAAATTTCAAATTTTTTTTGTACTGTACGCAGACTTTTTCAAGCAAGTGTATATGTGAAGAGTCTTTTCAAAAGAACCCATCATGTCAATTTTTAGGGTGATATTGACTGCTTTCAATAAAAAAATTTACATACAAAAGTCAAAAATTGGAGATTGGTTTGTATGAGTCTACCCAAAAAAAAATGGGCGTAGTATGTCATGTTGACATACACTGTATATCTTAAAAATTGTTAGCTTAAATATGTACAAATACTAACAGACAGTATATATATACTTTATGGGGTCTATGTTGACTCCTTTAATGCGTTAGAAACTTTCTCAAAAACTGATAATACCAATCTACACTATGCGTCAATGATATCATATTTTTCTGTGTTAAATTAGTTTATTTTTTAATTTAAATTGTTTACGATATTGCAAGGCATTGAATTACTGTGAGCATTTTATTTATTTTTACACCATTATAATAAGCAGCTAATTTTGTTTACAGCGAAATGGTGGTGTGCATTTCATAGTACAGCACCTCATTCGCCATTCTCAGCACCAGTTTTTTTTTTTTCTTTTTATAAGTTAAACAATATTTGTATGTTTATTCCAGCAAAATTGAAATGAACTTTGATTTTGACAATACGAGTAGGAAGGAATGTGTATATTTATTAAATGTATCAAATATCGTTTAGAATTTATTAGATTTAATTATTAAATCTAATTAACGAAACGATGTCGCCAGTCGACAAGTTGTAAATAATATCTTTCGTTAAATTTTCCATTTATGTTGATGACGTTCAAGACTGATTTTAAGATGGCTTATATAGAGCAACCATTTCTCAACTGAAAACAAAAACAAAGACAAAAAATTATACATACTATATTGTACGCAAATAAATTACACTGTCTACCTAAAGGATTTGAACTACACTTCTGATGATTACAAAAAAAAAAAGCAAAACAAAAATAATATATGTAGTATAAGACATACCCATTTTATAGAGAATTGCACGTCTTGAGCAGTGCATTTACTCACACCAATGACTGCGTAGTATATTAGCAGTGCGATCGTTTTGGCGATTAGGATGCTGCATATTGCGATTAGAAAAATTTCCGTTTTGATCGTTATTCGGATTGCCTCGGCCTCTACCACCACATCTGCCACCACCTCTACCGCCAGCATGGCAACGAACCCAACATGTACCACCGAAATTGTATCTATTGAAATCATTAAAGTTGGCTCCAAAGCCACGACCAGCGTTATGCGGTCCGTTTGCAGCAGCATAGTATTGTTGTCGGTTCATGCCATAGCTAGCATTCATTGGTCGCGAATGCGGAAGAGAACATGCTCTATAATAATTGTAGCCAAAACCAAGTCCAGCATAAAACGGTGCGTTTGCAAATCCATAGTAGTGTTGTCTGTTCATACCATAATTAGAACTCATTAATTGAACAGGCGTTGGCGGCGGCGGCGGCGGCGGCGGCGACCCATTAAAGTTGGCTTCCAAGCCGAAATTATAACCAGCGTTAAATCTATTCATTGCCATGCCAAAATGATTCACACCGCTAAAGTATGGTCCAATTCCAGTAGCAAAGTTAAGTCGGTTCATAGCTATGTTAAAAACCATTGGTGCAGACTGCAGACCATACAAGTTGTGTCCAAAGCCGTAATAAGCACCAACGTTTTGACTACCAGCATAGTAAAAACGTTCATAACACGGGTAGCCACATAGGCCGCCGCCGTTATAATTGTTAGAAAATTGCATATTTGCAACTTCAGTTGGCATCAAAGCTGCAATGTCATACATACATAGGTTGTTATTGCTAGAATCATAGTTAAAAGTGTCTACAAAATGATACAACAAAATTACCGGAATTATTGCGATTGCCGTACGAATTGTTGTAAATGCGGTTACGTGCTCTATTTGAACCATTGCCCCGATTAACTCTAATGTTGTTGTTTGCTCGAAAATTATTTGAACGGTTATTTGGCCCATTCTTTTGGACGTTTTGCGATCTTATGTTTTCCAAGTTATTGGATTGATTGCATTGGCGATTTTGATCCAAATTCGATGAATTATTGGCAGCATTATCGTCCGTGCGTATATTTTGGATAGTGGTTGGTTTTTCCTGTATAGTTAAAGTGTTAAAGCGTTCAATCGTAAACGTTTCCTTACAATTGTTTATAATATTTACATATATTACAGTGCAGCACGCATTACTTACTTCCATTTTTAATTAAGTTTCAAAGATATTATATTTCTGTAAACGATCACCGAAGTATTTTTGTTTGTTTCAATATATAAATTATTTATTTGTTAGCTGATTTTTTTCAACCTTTCGCTATCGGATGTCCCAACCGATTGACGAAAAGTTTCGCAACGCTTTTCAAATGTGGCCGAAGAAGTGTGAGTATTACGAATAAAAACTGTATTAGCTAAATATGACCAAAGTACGAGCGTTGCTGCAGCACCTGGGTTGCATATCGTTGAAAAAAAAAGTTGATATTTTTAGCGGTTGAAAATTTAATTTTTATATATATATATTTATGAGTTATTTCTGAGTAGCTTGAAAATTTCATCTGTGCCTATGAGTTCATATAGTGATTTACATGGATCAGCTTACTTCGACTTTAGGTGTTAAAGCAGCATCGTTTATACCTACGGCTATATCACTGGCTTTGTCAATTCTTCTCTGTACGCAAACAACCACGATCGTCATTTCACATTGAGGCATTCCTGGGCATTAGTAAGTCAACGTACAAACAAAAAAATAATTGTATTTTAACTTTAACTGTCTACTACACAGCAAATATTAAATATTTTCAACTTTTTCTTGTGATATTCATATTGTTTGGAAAATTTTCTATATAGTTTATATTTTTTCATAATTTTTTTATACATACAACCATTTTTAACTTATTTTATTACAAATGGTGACAAAAATGCATACTGGCAAAAGTGTACGTACAAAGAAAAAAAAAGTGCGATAACTAACAGAAAAAAGGCAACTCAAAATAAATCATTATTAAATCTTCCAGATTTAAATAGGCCACCTTTAAATGCTGAGATCTTGGAGTTGGTTAAGTTAAAGCGCAGACTTCAGACGCAGAAGAATTTGCTGTATGTAGTACGCAGTGAATTCCTTGATGACATGCTTCGCAATGCAGACCACAACAAGAACTATGGATTTAATTTATGAAAAGCGACACGTTGCATTAAGAGGCAACCTTTGAGACACGTGCCTATCAAAGACTTCAACAACTCCTGGTGCCGCACGGATAAAGAGAAAGCTGAGGCATTTGCCGCTGAACTCGAAGGACGCTTTACACCTTTCGATCTAGCTGAATTAGATGATGTGCGAGACATCGCTAATTTTCTGGAAGAGAGCTGCACAAATATGCAGTCTATCAAGCCTATCTCTCCGCAAGAGGTTCGTCTGCAGATTAAAATGCTTAAGAAAAAGAAAGCCCCGGGGTATGACGGAATTGATGGCAGAGTGGCAAAGGCGCTTCCTGATAAA
The DNA here is from genome assembly GCA_035044765.1 of Leucophenga montana. NCBI lineage: Eukaryota > Metazoa > Arthropoda > Insecta > Diptera > Drosophilidae > Leucophenga > Leucophenga montana. The sequence goes on from JAWNNQ010000712.1 coordinate 505,506, forward strand.
GCAATAATGTTTTTGGTACTACTCTTCAATACCATGATTCGCATCCACCACTTCCCGTCTCAATGGAAGTGCGCTGTGATTATGATACCGAAACCTGGCAAACCAGAAAACCTTGTTGCATCTTATAGACCAATTAGCTTACTACCGACTTTCTCAAAAATATTTGAAAGAATTTTTCTTGGTAGAATGTTACCTGCTTTGGACGTCCAGAGTGCCATTCCTGATCATCAGTTTGGCTTTAGGCATCACTATGGGACCCCTGAACAACACTGCTCGATCAAATCCGAGAATAACTGCTGATGCCTTAAAACTCAATGTGCAGGAAAATATTTCCAAGTCAGTTTCTGACAGAACTGTAAGGCGTATCCTAAAAAGAGCGGGATATAATAGCCGAGTAGCTCGGAAGAAGCGTTATAAACAGGCATAAACGTTTGGATTTCGCAAATAAATATGTGACAATGCCAGAAACCTTCTGGAACAAAGTTATATTTTCCGATGAAAGTAAATTTTGTATTTTTGGAAAAAAAAAAGGAAAAAAACTTGTGTGGAGAAGTAGCAGTACAGCCTTCGATAAAGAGAATTTAGTGTCAACAGTGAAACACGGTGGAAGCGGAATAATAATAATGGTGTGGGGATGTATGGCGGCTAATGGCGTTGGAAAACTAATTTTTATCGAGTCAATTATGAATCACAGAGGCTACATAAATATTTTTAAAGAGAATTTGCATGGAAGTGCTCAACAGTTGGGATTGGGAGATGACTTTTATTTTCAACAAGATAATGATCCCAAACACACTGCTCATAATGTAAGACTCTGGATGTTATATAACATAAAATATAAGCTGTGCACACCTCCCCAATCGCCAGACTTAAACCCAATTGAACATTTATGGGATTTATTGGAGCGCCGGATCAGAAAACATGTAATAACTTCAAAAACTATGCTGCGTGAGAAATTATTAGAAGAATGGACCAAAATTTCTTCAAAGGACACAAAAAAATTGGTTGCGTCGATGCAAAAACGTCTTACTGAGGTGCTTCAACGTAAAGGCTATCCAACAAGCTATTCAAATTAAGTCTTTCTCATTAAATATATAGCGTATATACATTTTATACCATCTGTACGTAGACTTTTGCCAGTGCGCTTTTTTGTTATAAATATTAATTACACATATTAAGAATGGTTGTATGTATATAAAAATTATGAAAAAATATAAACTATAAAGATAATTTTCCAAATAATATGAATATCACAAGAAATAGTTGAATACTTTTAATATTTGCTGTGTAGTGGACATTTAAAGTTAAAATATAATTATTTTTTTGTTTGTACGTTGACTTATGCCGCTAAGTGTATATATTAAATTGTTATGACACCTCTTGGATGTTTTTATTAAACCCAAACGATATACAAACACTTTCCGCTGCTACAACATGTATTTACTTTCATATTTAGTAAACACACAAAAACGAAAATAAAAATTTAAATGAAACAATTTTTTAAATTTTTATTTATCTCATATATATTTTAGCATATTTCCAACTTAAATCGATGAATGCAGTCCAATAAGACATTAAATCAAAGCTAATTAAACAACATAAAAACTGTTCAATCGCAATCATATTAAATCCTTGTCGCTTTGTATTCAGGGTATAACAAGAAAGAACACTGCAGTCGAGTGTGCTTGACTCGACTTTTGATGCTAACCAAGAGTATATGTAGGAGTATATACTTTATGTGGTCTGACTCCACGCTGTATGACTAAATATTTGACAGAAAACCAAAAAAAAATCCAGTAATATAATTATATGTGCAGAAATATTTCGTCCTATATCTTCATCATTTAAAATTTAATACAATTTTATTGCAATGAAAGAAGCTTTTTACGATGACATTCCAGCCAAACAAGCAGCCGTGACACGGGTGCTAAAGAACATTCCAAAAAGCGAGTTTAAAAAGTCTAGGGATAAATTGGTTGAGTCTTCTAAAACGTTGTATTGTGTTAAATGGATCATATTTTTTGAATAAATATTTGCTTTGAAACATAACATGCTTGTTTTATTTTATAACTAAAAAGTTCGTTTATTTTTAGATCACACAGTGTATATATTCTCATTCAACTAGCCAAAACAAGTGGATTTAGCCATGTTCGTCTGTCTGTGTGCATGTAAGCGATGGTCTCCTAGATCTCGTTGTTCAAACATGCAAAGGACGGACAAAAAAAAGTTATATCGAATCGACTTTACTGCTTATTTCGACAATCTTAGTATATGCTTGGCTCTCCAGAACAGTGTATAGGCTTCTTTAATTGCAACGGCTCGCACACCTAATTATGCCGGAGGCCACACGTGCTTCCCCGCATTCGGCAAGGAGGTAGTTATTGACCATGCTTTTGAAAACCAACAACTAAACGTCGCCAATCAATTTTTTATATGCTCTTAAACTTATTTATACCATCAAAAATCAGCACCCGAACACAGAACTATACTTTGGCAGGATCTCAATTGAGATACACACCAAGAACTTACTGGACAAGTGTTCAAAGCGAAATAACATCACTATTTTGTCAAAGAGCCAAGTGGCTATTAAATTGTTAATATCTTGGAGTTTCTCTTCCAAGATCTTTAAACAATATTTCAATACTACACAATCTGAAAGTTGGTTGCAAGTCGCGATCTTTTGATTTCCAAGCTTTAGCAGTATTAAAAAAAACAACGTAGGGCTTTTTAGGATCAGCTACTTTCTGCGTTCCAACCTGGGCATCGATCAAGTCAATAATATATCATTTGCTACAGAAATCATTCAAAAAACACTGAAAAATCTATCCAGCTTTTCGCCAAACAAAACCACTACAACTCAAAACATGTGTGCATCTCAGAAGTGCAGGCCTAGGTTTCTACCTGACAGGTCACCACCGATTAAGATACTAACCTGAGCAAAATCGATGTCTCAACCGAGACATCGATTGCATGCACTGCCTTGAGCAGAACGAGACCAGCTTACTCCTGCTCTGCGAATGCACAGCTTTTTCCTGACTTAGATTAAGACAACTCAAAGGCTTTCAAATGAAGTTTTCGGTTATATTCATAAAATAATTAATAAAGAAAATTCTTGGCTTCATAACGGAAGCACACAGGGTGCTGTCGAAAAGGACGGACAGTTAAAGAGGTGAGTCATGATGTTATGCGGCGATCATTGATACTAATCCCGATTCATTCACTATAACAGTCCATCAGGATCTTAATTGTGCTAATTTAGTCCTGGTGCTACAAGGCAGTCATTTTTACTCTCATCAATAGGTGGCGGCCAGCCACCAAGCACAATATTGTCCCTGCGAGAGTTTAATCAGTCTTCAACTGCAATTTTGTGCAATTTTACCCTGACAGATATATAAATGCGCTACTCTAGTTGGTTTTGAGCTGTGCTTCGCGATATACACTTTTTGCAAAGTCTGTTGCCATCACGGATACGAGTTGCAACAATGCTCGTGTGTCATGAATACTCCCATACGCACCTAATAAAAACTTCTTTTATTATGTTGCTGAACAGAAAGCATCATCGCTTTTTCATGCAGGTGAGACCTTCATCATTCATTTGTAAACAACCAGTGGCAGTACTCAGAGCGCTATTCTGATATCTTTGCAAGCATTGCCATTGAGTCTTAAGAGGTCCAGACAGGATCAGTATAACTTCGTCCAATAGCTTTATGGGATCAGATGCAATTTTGCTCCTGACCCCTTTTACTTTGTTTTTAATTTTTGAATTTGCATCCTTTAAGTGATCATGGTATGATGATTTGTTGCTTTGATTTTCGTACCAAACTTTAAAACCCAACATTCATAAAGATTTTTGCATATAATACTTACTCGCAACAACTATACTATTTTTATAATTTATTTTGAAAATACCATAAGCTACACACGCATCCAACTCTTTAACACAGCTTATTTAAAGTACTTGAAAATATAAAAAAATATGACATTAAAGTAATCTTCACTTGTGTTGCTAACAAGCGTCTTTTATCAATTCGTGATTTTGACAGATCTTCATCAGGAACATGTTCAACCAAAACCGGCTGTAAAAAATACTTCAAAATATGTAGTAAGTAATCAAAACATGTGTAAATTTAAATTCTTTTATAGTCCGGACTAGCTTAAATCGCGTTGTGCGTGTTTTTGTTTTTTGTACTTCATTGCAACTGACATCAACTAGCAAAGTTCTTTATATACTACAATATGTTCCATTTTACTGATAAATTCAAATTTGAATTTCTCACAATCTTTTCTAAAAACAAGAAAAAACGTTAACTTCGGTTGAACCGAAGTTCTAATACCATAAACACGAAACTTTAAATAGTATTGTAATACATAAAAGTGGGGGTTTAAATAGGGGGTGGTACACGCTCACTAGTAGATGTGTATGAAGCGATGTAGTTGATGTGTAAGATGCCACCATATCTAATTTCAAGTTGATATTGACGTTTTCCATACAAATGCATAAAAGTGAACTGTGGGTTTATATAGGACTACCTCAAAAAGTGGGCGGGACTCGCCCCTTTGTATATGTATATGCAGCGGTTGTCCATTAAAATCCACAAAATCAAATTGCAGGCTAATATTGATCTAAATGAAGGATTTTTCCATAAAAAAAAAACACAAAATTGCACGTTGGGTTTGTATGGGGGCTACCTCAAAAAGTGGGCGGGCCACGCCCAATTGTCTATGAATGTTTAGCGGCTGTCTCTTAAAACGCACCATATCGCATTTCAACATAATATTGACTTTAATAAAAAAGTTTTTCTTACAAAAAGTCAAAAGTGGACCATAGGTTTGTATGGGAGCTACCCCAAATAGTGGGCGGGCCACGCCCGTTAGTCTATGTATGGTAAGCGGCTGACCATAAAAAAGCACCACATTGCATTTCAACCTAACTTTGACTTTAATAAAGAAGTTTTCATAGAAAAGTCAAAAGCGGGCAGTAGTTTTGTATGGGGACTACCCCAACCATTGGGCGTGGCAGGTCAATCTTGATACTCTATTAAACTACAATAAAAAGAAGTATATGTGCAAAATTTCAACTGGATAGCATAAAAATTGGTCCCAAAAAATGAGCAACAACATACAGACGGACATACAGACAGACGGACATGGCTAGATCGATTCGTCTCGTCGAGCTGATCAAGATTATATATATACGTTATGGGGTCTACGATGGCTCCCTTAATGCGTTACAAACTTTCAGACAAACTGATAATACCATTTCACAGACAGTTTTACGTGATATATACATAATATTATATATAATATATACATATATAATATATTGTAATATATACATATTTATTCTGCCTGGTACATACAAACTTATTATACGCTTGTCCCACATACACAGCGCCGCACTCCACCGCGCGCTAGTTAACACTAATACGCAAACACACACACACAGAACTATAGCTTTCACAAGCCAATGCTTCACAAGCCGAACGCCTTGAACGAGTGAGCGCGCTTGTTCCGCGCTCTCGCTTTCACGCACGGCTCAAATGTACGTGACAAATGAATGAGTCATGCTTTTTCGTACATGCAGCCGGCGTTCATCGATTTAATAGACGTTATCACATCAAAAAACTCAACATTCGATCTATGTATACTTGATGATGAATATCTTACGATACGATTTGAACTTCTGCAGCAGTTACTTGTACTGATTTCACTTTCGGAATCATCAAAGTACATAAAATTCAAACACATAAATAATGATATAATGCTAAAATAATTGTAATCCGAAGATTTCTGTTAAAAATTCATTGATTTATTATAATGTATAAGTATATTATATGATATTTTTGTAAATATATATTGCATTTTCCGATACTGTCAGTTTTAAGAGAACGTTTTGCGATATAAAATAGCTCATTTTCCATCGGGCAATCATCAAAAAACATTATTATTTTGTCTCACATTTTTTGAAAGAACATTTATATATAGCGTGTTTATATAGTGTTTCATAAAGTCTCTATTTATATATATATATATTGTTAATAATCGCTTTTAAGTTAAAATGTACTATTTAAAAAAAGACAATTGATAAAAATTCCGACATATACGATGTAATTGTATGTAATTGCATGTAATTGTAAACGAAAACAAAAAAGAAACATTTTGGTTTATATAAATATATGTTAGAGCATCTATATATATATATATATATATATATATATATATATATATATATATATATATATATATATATATATATATATATATATATATATATATATATATATATATATATATATATATATATATATATATATATATATATATATATATATATATATATATATATATATATATATATATATATATATATATATATATATATATATATATATATATATATATATATATATATAGATGTTCTATACATATATTTATATAAACCAAAATGTTTCTTTTTTTTGTTTTCGTTTACAATTACATGCAATTACATACAATTACATCGTATATGTCGGAATTTTTATCAATTGTCTTTTTTTAAATAGTACATTTTAACTTAAACATATATATATATATATATATATATATATATATATATATATATATATATATATATATATATATAAATGTATATTAGCTAAAATTACAACTACTATACTGAATATGAATGCAAAAACGAATTGCATATATAATATAATAAAATGAAATTATCATTTACCCATAACTAGGCAAACAATACCTCAATCAACTGACGAAGAAACAAGAGTTAATCGATTTATCATACATATAAATACTACATGTATCATCTATGTAGAATACTACTCAATTATTGTTCGAACAATATTTTCAACAATATGTCCTAATTGTTCTAGCGTCGTTTTTTCACACGTTCAATGTACTTGGTTTTATTGAGCGCACGATCCGCTGCATTTGGATCCATCATACGCTTCCAATCGGTTACACCAACAACGAAACCCATGGCGCGCATTTTACCCTGCGCCTGTTTTTCTTCGATATCAGCCCAACGTACCTGTGTAAAGGAAACAAATTAATTAATATATTATGTTAAAAGCGTTGAAAGTAAAATACAATTATATTTTTTAGATCAATATATCAATATATACTATAACCATATTTAAATGATAGTAAAAAGTTAGGAATGGTAAAATAATATGGTGGAATCGCACCATTCACATGATACATATTTCAATTGTGAATGCTAACAACCTAAACGTGGGTAGAAAGTTTGTCCCTTCATAATTATGTGAAGCGTCCGTCCAGAAAAAGCCACTATATCAAATGTTAAATTGATTTTGCCAGTAATGCAAACGTTTTTCATGCAACATCACAAAAGTGAGAAGGGGAGGACTTACTCCTGAAAAGGAGAGATCACACCTATTTATAAACATATGTGAAGCATTCGTCCATATAAGAAGCAACCAAATAAAATTTAATGTTTATATTGGGTGTAATAAATATTTTTCTCATACAAAAACCGAAAAATGGGTTTGTTTGGGTGGTGCTACACATAAAAGTGGCGGTATAACTCAAATTTCAAGTTGATAGACAGCATTAAAAATGTTTTCCATACAAAAATGCAAAAGTGGGCGGGTGGTTTGTATGGCGGCTACCCCAAACAGTGGGGCGATCACAACCATTTATGTATACACATGTACATACATATGTCAAGCGTCCGGCCATTAGAAGCTACCATATCAATTGGTCGGGTGGTTTTATGAGGGCTACACCAGAAAAGTGGGCGTAACATGTATCTGAAATAAAAACAAGTCTATGGGCCGACTTCCAACTGGATTTCATAACAATTGGTCTCCAAAAACTGCGCAATAACATACAGACAGACAGACGGACATAGCTAGATCGACTCATCTCGTCGCGCTGATCTAGAATATATGTTTATACTTTACAGGGTCTACGATGCCTTCTTTAATGCATTAGAAACTTTCAGACAAACTGAAAGTTGGTTCCCGACAAAAGCATCCTGGATTTCGTGCACTTTTTAGGGCCATTTTCACGACTTATTGCTATATATTTAGAGTTAATTTTTTCACATTATATCCTAGATTTCAATGTCATATCTATTATTAAGTCATCTATAAACGTATTGCCTACTTCGATGAAATATGTATATATATATATATATATATATATATATATATATATATATATATATATATATATATATATATATATATATATATATATATATATATATATATATATATATTATGAAGTAAAGTCTTTGATTCTCAAGCCTTTGGTTCGTCGAAGTAGCCAATACGTTTATAGTAGACTTAATAACAGATATAACATTGAAATCTAGGATATAATGTGAAAAAAATTAACTCTTAAAGATATCGCGACAAGTAGTGAAAATGGCGCTTAGACACTCAGTTTACTCTTCCCAGAAGACCCAATTTAAACGAGTGTGCTACTGAAAATCATGAAAAATAAATTAAAAACTATTTTTAGTAGCGTGGAGTACAGTACCATAACAAGCTATGGGTGGACATATAACGATCAAATGATTACTACTTGACTGTAACATGTAATTTTATCACAAGTGACTTCCAATTACGGTCAGCGGTATTGTCAACTAACAACCTACTGGAAGATCTTGACCACACACCCAAAATATCGCAGATTCACTGCATGATGTACTCTCGGAGTGCTTGCTATGTTCTTTAAAAAGTTACTACGGTTGTAACAGACAACGCATCTATGATTCAATTTCGCGATTTACTTAAAATAAAACATTTAAATCTCGTTATGCCGTAATGACAAAGTGTTAGATCATAGTCACGTACTTTAAAATAAGTCCAATCGCATATTTAAAATTGAGAAGAAGTATTGATTAAAACGCCATACAGCTTAAGTCAAGAAGTACCAATACGATGGAATTGCGCATATAAAATGATTCAACGCATATTGCTTACAAACGGCGCAATTTTTAGTACTAATTAATTTTTCAGTACTTCAAAGACACATCAGATATAGATGTATTAAAAGACTAGGTGAACTTATTTACCCCCATTCGACACTGCTACTACTCATGTATCAGGGAGTAACTTTGTCACGATCTTTATGAACGCTTAAATGCTATGAAAACTAATATGAAAACTTTGGATGACTCAGAGATGTGTACCATCAGTTTTTCCCTTATGAGAGCAGAAAAGTATCCAGACTAATAACACTATTGGATAATCCATTTAAGAAAGCAGGTATTCGAAGCAGCAACAATGCGTATAAGGCAGCAAAATCGCTAGAAACTTAATTTCTTCCGACTTTATTGAGCAGCAAACACCCAACGTACAAAGCTAACCACAAGAGCCTCGTTTTACAGCTTTATGCAAGGAAAAATTCGCGCATCGCAAGATAATAGTCCACTCGAGTATTGGAAGGTAACCTCTGCCAATAATGGATTTTTATAGTTAATTATATTATTTAAATTTCAGAGCAATACAAATGAAATGCAGGCATTATGCATTTGCGCTTTACGCTACTTTTGCATTCCAGCTTGGCCAACAGAATCCGAGCGGATGTTTAGCAAGGCATACAGCATCATCTCGGACTTACGAGCAGCAATGTCACACAAGATGCTCTCTGTTAACTGAAATACTTGGTTGACTGATTAAATTGCATAGTTTCGACTATCGTTAAGAAACCTATCGATACTGTTACTATCGATAGTTTTCCAGCTCTACTCCTAATCTGTACATACTCGAGAAGGTTAGAGAAAGTTACTTCCAATTATTGGGCTCCCGTAACATTAGAAGTGGTCCTTACAAAATGAATGGGTTTTAAGTCGAGAAAATGGTATTTCAGATAGTAATTCGTTTTGTATATATTCTAGTTTCAACTATTGTTCATTATAGCGTTGCTTCCTAAAACCAAGACCATACGGTTACCACATTGTCGTTCCCAGGATTGATCAAGTGAAACCATTATGGGTTGCTGGAAGAGTTGTGCTGTGATGTCATTTTCTAAAGAGGATTGGTTATACAGGAAGGAGATCGGATGCTAGCGAAATTAAGAGCCAACGTAGCATAAAGATTGCATTCAAAACAGTTCTTAAATAGTTTTGTAACCTTGTAATTATTGAACCATGAATCTGGTGAAAAATGTTAATCGAGCATAAATCTACAGAAACTATCACGATATGAAGTAATCACAGTTGGTTGTGAGCAACTTCGAACTCTGTGCATTAGGCAACCCTAGCCAGATGTGTAGTTCGTAATCACAGTATTGTATTTTTACGTGATTTCATAAAGATGCGCTCCCGAAACTGCAACGAAAAATGTCGAGGTGTACGATGTTTTCGAGCTTTTGATATTTGCGATGCTATAACTCAGCTCAAAGGATTTTTACAGAATATTATAATATAGCAAAATGTGCCCAATCTCACAACGTATTACCACTCGAAATATAAGTATGAAAATTTGATCTAAAGTTTCGTTAAATCGCCAAAATGTACTTTTCAAAATTCAATTTGACGTATACTTTTTAAGTAGTAGTAGTACGGCTTCACATTCGAAAGATCTCTCCAACAAGATATCACATGTAAAAAAATATATTAAGCTGTTTGACCACAGTAGCTAATTGAAATCAGCTGTTTTTTTGCATTTTAGAAAATGGAATTTTGGAAATGCACTAGTCACGCCATCTCCCAAATACCCAATGTTAATAGGCAAGTATTTTTTGTGATGTTTGCTACGCTGACAAAACACAACCGGTTCACATGAAATGCAAAAGTAAATACACAAATATTCTCTTTTTCTCACATCTCTCTGTTCGAGAGGAAACCTGAACTAGATTGGTGGACGGCGTCAGAGAGGACGTCCGCGCTTAAGATGGCAAGATCAGGTCGATGATGACCTGAAGAAGCTCCGGATTGCCAGCTACTGGCGCCGACGCGCACTAAACTACACCGAATGACGGTTGTAGAGCCACGTAAGTAAGTATGCAGGCAGCCGGTTATCAGTTGATAAGACTCTGCGAGCGCGATAAATAAAGGGTATTGCGAATTTTACTTTGTATGCACTTCGATATTATTTTGATGACTGTGTCTCTGTTTCTAGTAGTGATTGTAGTGATTGGGTAAATAGCAATAACAAGAAACGAATAAGTGCAAAATTTAAAATGAAATTTGAGCCTGCCATTAGCTCATACATAAAATATTATCTTTACATTGCGGTCAATTGAGTCAACCGCTGGCCCCATACATACTAGTATTACTTAAATAATACAATTGCATTTATGTATATATATATATATATATATATATATATATATATATATATATATATATATATATATATATATATATATATTATATATATATATATTTCAATGACTACTTACGCGCTTCTTGCCTTTGGCATTTGTCTGACGTGGCTGCCACTCATCCAATTGCAAATAATCAGCCATGCTAGCAGTTTTGCGTTTCTGCAGCATTAATTTATTGGTACCATCCAGACGTGCTGTAAAATAGTAGATAACAAAATTAATTAATACTTAAAATCAATACATGAAATTTATGTATATATATATATATATATATATATATACGTACCTAGATTCTCCGATGTGGTATCAGTTTCCCATTTGCTTTTAAGGAAGCCACACTGCACAATATTGTAAAATATACATAAATACAAGGACACATCATTTTTAGCTTTTCATTAACATAATACATCATCGTATATAATACAATATAAAACAAGCTGGCAGTATTCAGCATATTGTTTCTAACCTAATACACAAACCCCCGCCTCAACTGCCCACCAACTAACCCACACTATCAGCCTAACTTGTGATGTTCGAAATATCAAACAAACAATACACAATTCAATTTGTAGCACTGCGCTAAAATGTTTTTGATTTGATAATTATTTCAACTACTTACATGCACAGCACCACTTTCAGTGCCATTGCTATCATCATCCTCCGCCTCCTGTACAGTGATGGAAACGGGATTCTTCAAAATGAGCTCAGCGCGGTTAACATTATCCTGGAATAAATTCGTTTCAACATAAAACATATTTATATATATAACAAAAAAAGTAACTTTTTATTATAATTTCGCTCATATTTTTTGGCGTAACTTGTTGTTGTACAGTGTACAAATACATTGAAGAATAATTTATTAATTAAATGTTAAGCATTGTTTTGTTTCGTTTTGTTTCGTTTCGTTTCATTTAGTGTCTTCGAAAGATAATTTAAAAGTGATGAAACTATAAACATAAACTACAAAAGTTGTTTTTCCTAAAATACATATATTCATTATCAATGAATAATAAAAAACAAGCTGTTAAAAGTTTTAATATGATGCCTAAATTAACATATACAATTATTGAGCCAAATATGAAATATGTAGCTAGCCGTGAAATGAACAAACATGCTCAAACGTTTAAACGTTTAAACGTAGCTCTGCGATGCGGAACATCTCTCAAGCGCACAATCTTCTAAAAGAAATCGACACAAGAAGAATGCAAAACACACTTCTTTTCTTTTTTGTTTTTTTTTTGTTTTTTTTTTTTTTGTTTTTGGATTTTACACATCTCAAGAGTGAACAACACATCGCTTTAAGATATACCAATCCAATAACACTGGCGTAGATATGGGCCACAATCCAACATTTTGTTAAGCGTTTGAGCATGTTCATACGAAAGTACGGCTAAACATACTTGGCCACTGGCTCAGTATTATCTCTTTTTTCTTTTCTTTTTTTTTTTTTTTTTTTAATTTAAGCATCCATCACATTACAACATTTTACATTTTGCTTTTCATTAATATTAACAATAAAATATATTTATGCCAAAGCAAATGTTTTATACATTTAATAATTCTCACTATACGAGTATATGTAGAAGGTAGTACATATTGCAGCATAGAAAAGAAAATTCTTTATGCTTTTTCTTTTACAATATTTTTGAAAAGTTTAAAAGCTATAAAAAAATTTGCAGATTTGCAATTCTTTAGTGGTTAAATGCATGTAGATAGAAAATCTTAAGAATATTTTACGCATACTATTCGTATTATATTGCTTTAAGTTCCAAAACCAGCAAGCCAAGTCAGCTTACTGGTTTAGATACTGTACTGTATCTATTACCATATCATCAACAAATATTCAGCCAACTTTAAAGTCAAGTTCCAAATCCGCTTGTCGTTTATACAATTGTTTAATAATGACAATAAATTGATAGCATATATTCATCATAAAGTTAAAGAAAAAAAAAAAAAAATAGTAACTTTTTATACAAACCAGTTTTCTTGCACGTCTAAATGTGTTTTCAGAGTATGGTAAAAAGTTTTGTTAAACAGTTCCAAAACCATTCGAGCCATAGTTTGTCTCTATAGTGTGCTTTTAATAATACATTATTATTTGCCATAAAGTTTCAACAGAATCAAGGATTTTGACAGTTTCTTGTATAAGAGTATAAGAGACCGTGAATAGTATAACTTAATGCTAAAAGTCGTACAGTAAAAGTAGCTTTTTCTTACAAAAATAGCTAAACTGTACACTGGTTTTTTTTTTTTTTTTTTTTTTTTTTTTGGGTAAAGGATACAACTCGAGAAATAATAAAAGAGAAAATTAGAGCTTACAACTATTTTCAGTTTTCTTAGAAAACAGAAAAAAAAAATACATATTCATACATTTAAAAATACAGCAATGCCGTAAGTCACTGCAGAATAACTTTTGCGCTTCTATATATATCGAACAAAAAAAAAAAGAAAAGAAACACCATTGAACACCACCTATAATTCACAAGCTACATTTTTAGACCTTAATAAATTTGTCTTTTTGTTTTTCTTTTTTTTTTGTACTGCGCTTTGAGAAAAAAAAAACCTGTTTGAGCCTCATACACATAAGCTCACATGTGAAGTGAAACTTCTTTAGCCATAGATAGGTGTTATTTCTTAATTAATTTTGTTTGTCAACATTTTAAAATTATATAACAACTAGCCTAATCCGTCGTGCGTCCAGTTTCATTTTACTCCGCCGTAATCGAATTTTTGAGGAAAGTCAAAGCGTACTATAGAAATGAGTATATGAATTATGTGCTCCATCAACAGAGTACTCAAAAACACACAAGATTTGTGCGGTGTGGTGGGGTTCTCACATTAAACCTGCCAAAACGACCAATGCACCATTTACTAGGAAGCAAAAGCTCTCTAAATTAAAAAGCTCTCTAAATCAGGGGTTACAGTAAAACTGAGCAATAAGATCAAATATCTGGGCGAAACACTAGATAGTAAGCTCTTATGGAAACACACACATGGAAGAAACCGTAAGAAAATGCACAAAGGCAATACTTGAAGCTGGCCGGAAAATCTTGGCGGTGTAACCCGAAGAACATGCTGTAACTCTATAACATGATAGTGAAACCAATGCTACTATATGGTATAGTCGCATGGGGAGAGCGAGCGAGCGAGCGAGCGAGCGAGCTAGTGCGCTCAACTCCCTACAAAGACTAGCGTGTGTTTGCATCACAAGGGCAATGCGCACGTGCCCAACAGTAGCGTTTGGAAACTAATCTGAATTTGAAACCACTTCATCTGGAAATCGAACACCGTATAAAAGAAACCTACCTCCCATCAGACTATCAGTCGATGGAAACAAAGCTACCTTGGAGATCTGTCAGAAACGTCTGCATACATGGATGAAGGATGCATCCCTAATGTCCATGCCTATATTATATATTTCCTCGAAGTTTTATCATCAAATTGTCCGACATAAAATCATGGACGACGGAAAACTCATTCACTCCGGCCAAGGAGTTGTAGGCCCTAGGACTCATTATTGCAAGTCAATGGGAAGACACACTAGTATCTTCCAAGCAGAAATGTGTGCGATAATCAGATGTACGCAATTTAACCTAGATAGAGGCTATCACAACTGTGCTATTACTATACTCTCAGACCGCCAGGCTGCGTTGAAGGCACTTAACTCCAACGTAGCTAGGACGAAGCTAGTACTTGAAGCATATGTACTATTGCAATAACTCGGCGAACATAACAGAGTCTCTCTGCTGTGGGTGCCGGGTCGTAACAATATTCCAGATAATGCGCATGCAGACAAGCTTGCAAGACAAGAAGCGGCAACGCTATTGATAGGACCTGAGCCGTATTCTGGCATCGGGAGACATACTATATCGGAAGTAATCCGCAATGAGAAGAATATAGGAAAAAAACAACACTCTGGGCTACAAACCAAGGACTAAGACAAGCAAAGTTACTTCTACGTAGGAAGTATATTAACAGGACTGCTAGCAGCCAGGCCACTGTAGACTAAAGAAACATTTATATGTCTTGGGGATACATAACTCACCCGAATGCAGATTCTGTAACCACGAAGAGGAACATATTGGCTTAGGAAAGGTCATCTAACTCAGTAGGACAAACAATAGACCTTTTAGGTCGCGGTTTTTATATGTCCCCAACATAAATAATAAATAATGTGCTCGCACATAGCATAGCCACCAATCATGCACATACTTCACAGGATTCCTTTGCTGACCTAACTGTAGTTTGCCTAAAATTTTTACCGCAATCGGTTCCGACGGTTTAGATTCCACAGGTGTATAATTACTCTATACACATATACTTATACTCTTTTGTATACACAGACAGGGTTTTGTTGTAACTATGTATTTTTATTTCATTTAGTGTTGCTCACCGATTTCTCACAGTACATAAAATGGACAAAACGCGAAATCCCCGTTCGAAGTTTCAGCGTCAACTGATTTGACTTGATGTGTAAACTTTTACATACGGCCATGAATACAGCTGATCCGCACGCATGCCACAATTTGCCCATGACTGATCTAGTCATGCTCACCATGATTGTGTTTGTTCGCGCCCTATTCCCCCTTGTGATGAGCAATACTCGTAATTCATATTCGGTGATTTTTCACTGTGATTGGTTTGCTCGCAAAACTGTGATTGCTCTTAACAGTTTTGCGAATAGCTCAATGTAAAACACAGCTACTTTGTAAATAGCTCGATTACTTTCACCACCCCCCCCCCACTATGCAGCTACCCATAGGTACTTTTGCTTGACTTTATTATACTATGCATACAAAATACTAAAGCTTGGCTTGACATTTCAGTATTTACAGCTTTCTTTGCTATATAGTTGGTACAGAACAAAAGTTAGGTTGAATTAGGGTCATCATGCACACAATTATAGCAAATTAAAATTTTAAATCCGTACAAAGTGGGTGCTTTGATATAAACTTGTAAACGCGTAACATCTAGAGAGTTTACTACCGCTAATTTAGTACTCTAAGTTTTATAGTCTTTTAAAACTAATATAAAAATGTATATAACTAATATAAATGTCTTGGATTTTATTTTTTTTATTTTTTATAAACAAGTTTTAAAAATAATCACTCAGCAACTGAAGCACTACATATGTATATACCTATTTATACAAGAGCAGTGATACAATCACAGTTTTGTATCACGCTTTCGAGTACCAACAGTAAAACTGTGACCTAATCACAGTTTCGAAAAAAAAATGATTTAACAACTAAGCACTGTGATTCAAAAAGAGCAATTACAGTGCTTGAAAAACTACTGTGATTGAAAAACTACCTACCCGATTATATTGCACACTTTGATGCAAACACCGCTCGATTGCAATTTTTTTTTAAGTTTTAAGTTTTAATTCAAGTTCATTTTTTTTTCTTATTAATTCATGCGCAACAAAACTATCTACAAAGGCACCATCCCACCCACAAACGCCAAAACAAAGCGAAGTTCATGCCAAATACATATGTGAATCAATTTTATTGTATTCAAATTTTATTTTTTAAGTAAATTCTAGCATGTGAGAAGAATATTATAGCTTCGGTCCTACAGAAGTTTATGTTTTCTCTTGTATTTCTAAATATTACCAATCTTATAAAACCATTTTTTTTTTTAATTATATAATAATTGTATTTAAACAAAGCGCTCACAATGACTTTCTCTCTCTCCTTTCTCTCCCGCTAACACTCACGCTCCGGTCACACTTGATAGAGAACAATGCTCTCAATGTCGTCATGTTCTCGTCAGCACAAATGAATTAAACAGCTAACGGTCTTATTTTCCCCTATATTGAATTAGTTCCCCCTTTTTTTCTTTTGTTTGTTGTTGTTGTTTCAGAAAATTTCATTCAAATACATATATCGCTAAAGAAGTTTCACTTCAAAAAAAAAAAAAAAGGATTATGAAAAAATAATAAGTCTAGTACACATATAATAATGTACGTAATGAATTCAGCTTGCATTTACCGTCACCATATCTTCTGCATCTTCCATTTCGATAACATTCTCAAGCAATGAAGATACATTGAGTTTTATGTAGTGGAACGGCGTTTCGCACCAGTTGTCAATGACCCCTTTAATATCTTGTGCCGAGCGTTCGTGTTGATTGCGTTCTAAACAGGTTTCGAGATCGCATATTAGATCAACTATATAAGGCTAAAAGAAAAACCAAAATTAAATAGTACTAAGTAATTTAAACACTTTAACTTTCAACTAAATTTTGTATTCATAGTTTACCATAAATCCCGATTCCTTTGCATGTATATAGAACTCATTAAGCGTACGCAATGAATTATTGTTGCAATCGACAATTATGAAATCATACAGATTGTCCGTAACGGTTTTCTTAAACGATTTTATTAAATACTGCATATAAGTATTTTCCATAGCATCATCGAACTCGTAGAGAATCTCTTTTTTGGGTATCTGCAACAAGAAATAAAAAAAGGAGTAAACAAACGAAACAAGCTGTAAAAAATTTAGATATGTAAATTAGAAAAAACGCTTCAAAGAAATGTCCCAAAAAAAAAAAAAAAAAAAAAAGTCAACTTCCGTTGAACCGAAGCTCTAATAAAAATCATTCACACGAAATTTCTAATCGAATTGTAAAACATATAGAGAATAATATTCTCTGCCAACTGAAAATGAAGAAACCGTAAGGAACAAAAAAGAGTGCTTCATGGAGCCACACCGAAAGTAAGAAAAGAGAGAGAGAGAGAGAGAGCAATATATAGTAAGCGAATCGAAAGACTGCTCCGTTTGCTTTGCTCATTTGCACTGTCTCTTCATTTGGCTTGGTCGTTTGATCGTATTGAACCAAGTTCACCACAACTTACTATAACTTGTTGGAATTTGTTTGGTTCGTTTATACAAGTGAAAAGAAAAATAAAATTGATTAGATTTGAGGTAATTGTCAAATATAACCGAACTTTTAATTTAAATCATAGAACACGTAGCGCCATCTATTAAATACTGACAGTGCTAGAAAGGTACATAACTTTTTCTTCTTTCGAAAGCAGTTAAGTTCATGCTAATCGTTTGACAGGTTACAAAATGACACACGTTTTAATAACAGCAGTTTTTGTAATGTCGAAACAAAAAACAAACTCGGTAAAAAATTTGATGAGACTAATTGTTAAAAAGATTATGATGATGGTTGTATGCGCCGTACTCAAGTTTACACGTGGTTTGCTTGCACGAATTAAAAACGGTCGCGATGATTTAAATCAACGGTAGGTACGAAATTTTGAATCGGGAGCAGTACAACAACATCTACAACAAACAGAGTTTTTGAAGTCATAAATCTAATCAAAACGAACACTTTTATGATTCTATGCTTCGCGAAGAAAATCGAGCTTTCCCTATATTGTTGTTGTTGTTGTTTGCCTTATTAAAGTTAAAAGAAATGCAACACTGAAAAAAATTATTGAAACCATTTAAATTCAATCAATTTAGTTCAATCACTTAGTAAAAATCGTAACACATCAAAACCTACTTCGCTTTCTTACTCAGTGTACAAGATGCGACAGAAGTCATAAATCATAGCAAATTAAACACTTTTATGACGGTCCGAAAAATGTGTGTGGTTTTTTCAAAAATCGCAAGCATGCAAAAGTAAGCACTCAGAGCAACGAGAGCAAGGGCTTGGCCACCGCTGATTTAAATGATGATCCATTTGATTCTGGAAGCATCTAATCGTGCCGAGTTAGTGGAAAAAGTAAGTTATGAAATAATCGCTATCGATGCCAAACTATCACTGTGAGAGTGCTAACAGAAGAATTAAATTAATCTTACTGTACAGTCTACAAAATATTGACTGGAGATTTGGGTTAAAAGAAAGGTGTGTGCACGTTTTGTTCCACATCAGTTAAGTGTTGATCAAAAAATTGCTCGTGTAGTCAATGAAAATAAAAATAAAAACATATTTGTCTCATCGATCACCCTCCGTATTCGCCTGATCTATCACTGTGCTATTATTTTCTCTTCCCATATATGAAAACTGCAATGAAAGAAGCTTTTTACGATGACATTCCAGCCATACAAGCAGCCGTGACACAGGTGCTAAAGAACATTCCAAAAAGCGAGTTTAAAAAGTCTATGGATAAATTGGTTGAGTCTTCTAAAACGTTGTATTGAGTTAAATGGATCGTATTTTGAATAAATATTTGCTTTGAAACATAATAACATGCTTGTTATATTTTATAACTAAAAAGTTCGATTATTTTTAGATCACATTGTGTATATAGAACGGAGATACGAATGTATTTGCTACCAAGCACTTACAAGTAAATCTAATTTTCATTTAATTTGGCACTTTTTGGAACTTCATTCGTTTACACAAAACGAGCAAATCGAGTGTGAACGTACATATAAGACAGTAGTCTTCAGTTTTCTGATTTGCCTCACGCTTACTACTACAGATGTTGTTTCGCATACTGATTTTTAGGACATTATCTCAATTACTTTTGTTTTTGTTTTTGTTTTTGGTTTTTTTTTCACATTTCTTTGTAGCATTAATTAAAGCAGAAGATGCACATACCTTTTTGCCTGTTTTCAGACATTTCTCCTCGTAGTCATTCTCAATAAGAAAATAATCATCAATGCTTAATATGCGCGGATTGGCACCGCCCATTTCAGTTTCCTTTTCCTTGATAAGCTTTGCTACATAAGACTTGCCACTGCCAGGCGGACCACGCAATATGATACAGATCTTTTTGGGACGTGATGCACGACCCGGATGCAGTAGTACTTCACTAACAGCAATCGTATTTTGATTCTCTGCAGTCGGTATAGACATTTCTAGATGTGATGCATCCATTACGGTTATTTGTTCATTAGCCATAGATGTCGATGGAAAAATTGAACCAGAATCGTTATTGCGGCTCGTTTGGAATGGTAAATCGTTTAGTGAAAAACTGGGCGGTGGCGGTGGCAGTGGTGATTTGGAAACTTCATCCAAATGAGTAGCATCGGTCATCGTACTGGGAAGGTAGAAAACAAAAAAACGTATAAAAAAAAAAAAAAATTATGTTTAAAAGTATATTTTGCATAAATTGTTTAAACCACTTTCACTATGAGAACACTTACTCTTCTGTATCAGAAATATCTTCAAGATCATCTGTGGATTTTTGTTGAGAATCGCGCACTGTTGATTTGGGCTAGTTTTGAAACAAATTGCAATTCAATTAGTATTGAAGCTCGATGTTAAGTTGTAATAATTCTATTTTAATATAAAATTTAACTTACTTGATTTATTTGCGATGTTTTTTGTTTATTTTGAGGATTTGTTGACGGCGCTTGTTGTCGTTGGTCTTGTTGCAAATTTTGTTGTTTCTGTTGTTGTTGTTGTTGTTGTGGTTGTTTAACTGGTTGTTGATTTTGTTTTTGCTGTTGCTGTTGCATTTGCATTTGCAATTGTTTGTTTCTCTTCCTTTTTTGTCTCTTCAACTGAGTCTTACTGAGCATTGAAGTATTGCCAGCGTTGCCAGGATTGCCAGTGTTACCAACCGGCGTTAATTTACGCAACAATGCCGGAGGATTTGTCGAATTTGTATTCAATTTTAAGGTATGTCCATAATCAATGGTTTTCACCGGCTTAAAGCTGTCCGTGTTATTAACTTTGACCTCTACTACTGGCTTCTTGTTATTGTTGCCTATTTGACTTGGTTTGTGTCCATAATCGATGACTTTGGGTACCGCATCCGAGGAGTTTTGATAGTCGAACACTTGCGTCGGTCGGTAGAAACTTTCCTTTTCGGGTCTTTTCGAGATTTCATTTTGGGTTTCAATATTTTTGGTTTTGGTTTTGTTTTTTTTTTTGTTTTGTTTTTTTAATTTAGATTTTTTTTTTTTATTTTTATTTTTTTTTTTTTGGTTTGTTTGTTTTTTATTGGTCGGAAGAAATTTTGGTTTTTTTAATTAATATTAACAAACTTTTGTGGTTTGGTTTTGTTTGCTTTATATCAAAAACACTTTAAAGACTAATTTGTTCAGATATATATGCATGTATTTAGTGTAACACTAACTATAAGTCTAAATTGCAACATTATCTTTCCTCTATTCCTTTATTTATATAACTATGTATATAATTCAAACAATATTTCAAACTTAATTGAAACCTCAAGTTATTTTTTACAATTTTGTGTAAACAGACGTGTCAATGGGTAGATTTTTAATAAAGACAATTTGCAAGTTTTTTTGTTTTTTGTTTTTTTTTTTGTTTTTGGTCATTAACAACAGGTATTAACCGTATTGTATTATGTATTTTGGGCCGGGGTTTTGGTAGATTTTTTAGGGCGGGGTGGGGCAGGTAGCACAATGTTTGTTTAATTCTAGCATTTCGCATAAGAATTTTTACACAATATTATTCATTAATACACTGGAATAATGCACCATAAATAAGATTGCTATTTCAAAACAATGAAATACAACGCCATCATTTAGAAAGCATATATTTGTAACACTTATTAGATATACGAGTACAAAAATGGTATAACAACCAAATCTTCAACTTATGTACTAAGCTAAAGATCAAATGTTAAATGGAAGTTACGGCATTAAACCAAATAAATCCATTTACCCACCCACACGCAACGGAAAATGGTGAACATCTCAGCATAAACTGGAGTATGTATCTTCTAAAAAGTATAAGTCTAAGTCAGTTAGCCAACTATTCATCATGTTATGCACATGCAAACTTCAAAACGAAAAATCTCTATTACTATAGTACATCATCTTATAGATCTTTATTCGTTTGAAATATTTCAATTATGATACATGAGATACTGACTGAATATGATGAGAGAAAACGTATATTTTTGATGAAACCGAAACTTAAAAGATACTCGTTGACGCGAAACGAGTTTGTTATTTATGGTGCTTGCCCGTGTAGTGTACTAAACAATTATAAGTTGGGACATTTTGTGTAGTTGTTAGTTAGTAAGGAGCTGAAAGTAGCAACCCCAATAAAGAATTAAGAAAATTACCTACACAAGCAATATTAACTGAATTTTGAATTTAAATTATAGTTTATATGAATTGACAGGCTGAGCGCGCAAAACAGCCGTAACGACGCATTTCATTATTAAATTAGAATTTAAATTCAAAGTTCAGATAAGATTTTATTCTATAGTGACTCTTCCACACATCAGTTCAAATAGTTGCAATTTTGTAAAGTTCGAACGATGCCACAAAAACTTACAGCTTCTAACTTAATTAAAGCCAGAAAGAACGCTGTCGAGTGTCGAGTGTGCTCGGTTTCCTCTACCTTGTTTAAGACTGTTTATATGAACCATAGAATGTATTCTTTAGTGGTCCGACCTGAACATATGCGGGATATTTTATTAGAAATAATGAAAGGTTAGTATTAATTAAGAATAAAAAAGAAACATTTTCATACAAAAACTACAAAATGGGAGACAGGTTTGCATGGTGCTATCCCTCAAACTGGGCCTATATGAAATATTTTGTAAGGTTTCCAGTAAAATACCCCAAATTTAATATTTCTAACTTAATTAATAACAACAACAAGAAAAAACCACTTTATGGGGACACTTAAAAATGGAGAGCAACATTGTATGGGGGCTACCCCTTAAACCACAAAAAACTATAAAATAGAGGTAGGTTTGTATGGACTTTAAAAAATGAGAATTTAAATTTCCAATTTTGAAATCTCTATCTCTTATACTATTCTCTGAGATCTGTTAGTTCAAAAACAGACGGTCAAACGGACAGACAAACAGACTTGTCTATATCGACACGTATTCCGATGCTGAATATATATTGTAGTTTCCCAATACAAGCACAAGTTTCTGGACCTTATATTTATATGAGAACTTTGTGCTATAGTGATTCAAATTTTAAAGGTATAGAAACGGATACATACATCCTACCTAAATTTAAACTGAACATAAACAAAAAGTTTCCCATACACGCGCAAGTACACTACAAACTAATAGAGAAACTTTAGACGACAGTCACCCAACTCAACGTGCAAGAAAGACTTGTGGGTTAAATGTTATAGGGTAGTAATGCTAAACACATTCCACTCAACTTCGAAGATTCTAACTAAAAACAAGTAAAAATGCTGCAGTTGTGGCCCTGCTACCTCTTATTTTTCCCGGTGCGCTTTACATACTATTTGTATGTACCAAATCTATTTGTATTCTCCTTCAGCGTCAAATAATTGCTGGAATATAATGAATTTGGTCTATCTATACTAATATTATAAAGAGGTAAAGTTTGTGAGGTTGTAGGGGCTAATGTCTGGATCTACTGAACCGATTTTGAAAATTCTTGTACCAATAGAAAGCCACGTACGTTATTTGTGAGTGTCATAGGCTATATATTAACCCGAAAAATGAAAATACTTTTTCGTGGTAGTCGCATTTGCAAAGTAAGACGGAGCAAAAACGGTCGAACGAAAACGTTTCTTGCGAACGCTGCCTTAACGATGAGAGATATATGATTGAGCTCTAGAGAAAAGTTGTAGAGCTTGATAATATGCCTACAAAAAAGTCAGCGACAGCATATGTCTAACTTTTATGTTTAAGTCACAAAAAGCAGTTTTTTATATTAAATTAGAGGGATGAAATGTTGAATACATATTAATGGAATCGAAGGGGGTAGGGAAAAGGGATGAAAAGTAAGGAGTGCTAGAGAAAGGGGGCAGAGGAATGGGGGCAGCGCAAGTGGTGGTTGGAGAATGGGTGGAAGGGGCAAGACAAGAGGGGTAGGAGAATTGGAGTAGAGTAAAGGAGCATGTGGAAGGTGGGACAGGGGGAAGGTGGTGCAGGGGAAAGGAGAGGCAAGGGGAAAGGCAGCAACGCGCCGGATACCAGCTAGTCTCTTATATATGCGATGAGTACTGCCTAACATACACTTGTATATACCTATATCTTCCTCGGGAACTGTCAGTCTATTTGTAAAAACCAATTGAAAATCCCCGGAGTAGTTTGTAAGATTGGAAGTAACATAAAAAATTTAACGGTAGGCGACTTCAATTTATATATGTAAGTATATAGATAACAAATTAAACAAAAAAATAAATAAATAAATAGTTTTTTTGTTTATGGTTTGGTCTGGGTGGCCTTGAAAATATTCATATATAATATAATATGCGTGGTAGGTGTGGCACCCAGAAAATTTCATCAACATGATCGATCTATATATATATATATGGATAAAGAGAGTCAAAACATTCAAACTTTAAAACTCTATCGTCTTCGAAAGACTGACAGACAGACGTACATAGCTATCGACTCAAGTTTTGATGCTGATCAAGAACGTATGTATATACTCTTTATGGCGTTTGCCACGCCTTCTTCTGCCTGTTTTTTAATAAAAACCATTTTTTTTTTTAATTAAACAAATAAATAAATAAAACTATTAATTAAAAAGAAAAAAAAAACTTTTTCCGGCTATGCGGCCTTGAAAAGTGTGCATATACGGGTCAAATGGCATCCCAAAAATTTAATATTAACGAACTACGTACGGTCAATGAGAATCTAAATGTTCAAGTTTTAAGTCCATAGATCTTATAGTTCAAGAGAACTGTTGTCTTATACGTCCAGACGTACAGACGCATGGACAGAGAAACATGGCAAAATTGACTCAGTTTCCGATGCTGTGATCAAGAATACATAGATATACTCGTACATACCTAATGGGGTCTAACACGCCTTATTCTGCCTGTTACATACATTTCCACACTTATTATAGCCTTGTCCCTTTGGGTGCACAGTATAAAAATAAGAAAGTTATTTAAGCAAACTAATAGGGACGATACATTTAAATACACTCCCCGCCACTTGAATAGGACACCCCTTAAGTCTGTTTTCTATCACCCACTGCTGCCAAACCAAACATGCTAGAGACAAATTTTATTTTTTAAATTAAAGTTCATTTAATTGCTTTAGTTTGACCAGAAGGAAGATTTAATGCTAAAGCTTTGAATATTAATGAAAAATTATTAATAAAAAAACGGAAAAAGGCGGGTTCCTAATATTGCGCTACTTGAATAGAGCATGCATTTACTTTGTCACGTGGACTCATATTTTGCGTTGATCCAACTTTTTTTGTTAATTTCAACTATTTAATTTAAAAAAAAAAAAACAAAAAAAAACGTACAATTGGACGAGGAAACGTACAATTGGACACAGAGGCGGAAAAAGTACTAATCAAATTTTACAAGGACGCTGTCCGATCTTTTGCCAAATAGCTAAGAAAATCGAGAGAAGCCGACACGTTGCGTGCATATTTTTAAGTAATGTGGCTAAATATCGAGAAAAAAACATGAAAGGTTGCTTATTAATGCGGAAATGTGACTTATATTGTGAAAGGCGTCAAATTCTCACGACTCTTTGCCAAAATCAGGTAAAAATGTGGTACCAAGGCAATTATTTCGTATACTTAGCATTAAAAAAGGGCTAAAAACAAGAAGAAGCCACCCTTTAACCCGGTTCGAAAAGCGCAATGCCTCAGTTTTTGTCGCGCACGTATGACCTGGACTTCGTAGTGACAACGCGTGGTCTTCTTAGACGAAAATAAATTTAATTTGAAAGGCCCCGTTGGCTATAACTACTAATATTTCCATGAGCTCCGCAAAGAAACTCATCATGAAAGCGTTACCTTACAATGCATTATTTAAAGAGGACTTTCCATAATTTCACAACCTTTTTGGGCCTCTGCCGTAGATTTGAATTTATCAACATGATAATGCGCCAATACATAGGGCCCCGGCTTGTTTAAACGCATATAGAGAGCCAAAAATATGAAACTATTAGGCTGGCTGCCTCAACTCACCGCCTAGATTTGAATATAATCGAGAATGTTTGGGCATTGCTGACACGTCAAGTATATGGCGCAGGACAGCAATATCGAGTATACGTTAACTAATACAAGGCATCGAATTAGCTTGGCGCTCGATTTCGCTAAATTATTTGGCCAATTAGTATGCATTCCTTTCAAGCCGTATGTGTGAAATTCTGAAGCAGAAATGTGACCCTATTAAAAACTTTTTTTTTTTTTCTAATATACTCCAATTATCTGAAGTTTAAGTAATGTATGTGTTAAAAATAATTAGAATTCTCTAAAATGTTTTTTTTTTCGGTTAATTGTTCTATTCAAGTGGCGCAAAATTAGGACACCGCATTTTTTCCGGTTTTTGGTTAATAATTTTTTGTTAATACTTAAAGCTTTTGCATTAAATCTTCCTTTTTGACAAATTAAAACAATTAAATGAACTTAAAATTAAGCTAAAAAAAAAATTAAATAATCCACATCGTGCATACCTGGTTAGGGAGCAGTGGGCGATAGAAAGTCTTAAGGGGTGTCCTATTCAAGAGACGAGAAGTGGAAATAATGATAGGAGCACATTTCTACGCAAAACTGCAGCGAAAGACAGAGAAAATTTTATAAAGAAAGTATTCACTCCACATGTTATATACATGTGGAGTGAATTAAATTTCACAAAAAAAGATATCGTTTTTTATTTGGTCTATTTATGTAAAATATCTGGTAGCTTTTTCCATCAATATGTTCTACCAATTTTAATAAAATTAGTAAGTTTTGAATACAACCGAACGCATTAGGACTATAAATTTATACGTTAACTTATATATTTGGAGATTTATTGTAGAAATATATAAAATTTTGGAGAAGTAGTTAAGAGACACAGATGTTCCATTTGTAGTGATCCAATAAACACTAAAGACGGCTAAAATTAGCTAAATTCGTTTTGTCGCTTTTTATGACTTTAATGACTGAACTGAACTGAACTGAACTGAATACGAACAAAAACCGATAAATTTTTAGGGACAGTAATAGATATGTTTTTAATCTAACTCAAAATATCTAGGCTATATGGAAGTTTTAAAGTAGTTGAGATACATTCTAAATATTAATAAAATTTTCCATGGCGATAATAATAAAATCATCCCATTCCATCCCATCCCATCCCATCATAAATTTGAGCCAAAGAAGCAACTATTCCAACTGAATTTTTAGTTCCACACTCAAAATATTTTGTTTGGACTTCAAATTACAATTAAAATTTCTTGTTTTCTAGTTAAAAACTAAGTAACTAATAAAGCTCCACATGCATACTTTACCATCTCGACAATTTTAAACTACTTATAAAAAAAAAAAATGAAATCTCCCACACAAATTTGAAGTATCCAATTTGATTTGTAATAAGAGAATTCCTCATAAAAATACGCGTATCTGAATGATTAGTTTTATGTGGGCATTGGAACAAAGGAAAACAAACAACTCAAAATTCAATACAAAAGAAACAAGAAAAAAAAGTTCAATGCTTCTAAGAAAAATTATATAATAATTCTTATACATACAAGCAAACATATTGAACTATTGGGACCTTGAATTAATAATGACCGTTTCACACAAGAGGCCGTCACTAGTATATGTGCCAATATACAAGTTTCCAATTTCTTGCCGCTAAAACCTAGTATTGTCAATGAGCGTCTTTGGCAGCTTGTGTCATTTGTTTGAAACGTAAACAACAATTTAGTCTTGAACATGTCGAATTTCGTACCAGATAGTATTTTTGCGTGGAGTTTTTCCTTCTTCATTACTTTAATATGAAGAAAAGTGCGGCCGAGGGTCATCGATTCTTAGTCGAAGTTTACGGCGAGCATGCTCTATCGGAACAATCATGTCGGAGGTGGTTTTGTCGCTTTAAAAGTGGTGATTTTGAGCTCGAGGATAAGGAACGGCCGGGTCAATCCAAAAAGTTTGAAGACGAAGCATTGGATCCATTGCCCTATGTGGACCAATGCCAAACTCTTCAGGAGTTGTCAAAATCATTCGGAGTGGATGAGTTGGCAGTCAGCAAACGTCTAAAAGCCATGGAATTGATTCAAAAGCAAGGAAATTTGATGTCATACGAGTTGAAGCCGCGCGACGTCGAAAGGCGATTTTTCACTTGTGAACAGCTCCTCGAACGCCAAAAAATAAAAGGTTTTTTACATCGCATTGTGACTGGCAATGAAAAGTGGATCCATTACGATAACCTCAAGCGCAAAATATCATGGGGACCAACCGGCCATGCATCAATATCGATGGCCAAGCCGGGTATTTGGTGGGATCAGGTGTTGTGTACTATGAGCTGCTGCAACCTAACCAAACCATCACTGGTGAATGTTACCAACTACAATTGCTGCCATTGAGCCGGCCATTGAAGCAAAAACGGCCGGAATATGCCAAAACACAAGACTAGGTGGTTTTTCAACATGACAACGCTCGGCCACATGTTACAAGATCCATCAAGGAAACGTTGGAGGCGTTGAATTGGAATGTGCAACCTCACCACCGCCTTATAGCCCAGACATAGACCCTTCTGACTGACCACTTGTTCAGATCGATGACCCACGCCCTGGCTGAGCAGCGCTTTACTTCTTACGAGGATACCAAAAAATGGGTCGATTCGTGGATTGCCTCAAAAGACGAGCCGTTATTCCGACGCGGAAGTTAAAAGATGGGATAATGTTGTAGCTAACGATGGACAATACTTTGAATAATATACATTGTAACCATTTATTGCACAGTAAATTTCGAAAAAAAAGGTCATTATTAACTCAAGGTCTCAATATAAATTTATATGGCAGCATTAATTGCGTTAATTGTATAATCAATTTCAATTTTTTTAAATGAAATTATAAAACAATACATCGAGACAGAATGATATAAAAATGCATGTTCTGATTCTTAATACTTTCGGTAAGATTTTGCGAAAGTGAAATCGGAAGTATTTTGCTTCAGTATTTTTGTAATTCACATTACTCAATACAAGTGAATTAAAATCGCACAATTATACCAAATGTGACAAATTTACTATAGTGTTTTAACGAAATCACTGCCGCAAAATCTTTCTAAGCGCGAAAACTGAATGAGATCACACAGGATATAATATATAATAAAAAACAAAACATAAAATGTAAAGTTTGGATTTAGAGAAACATGTACAAACACACGAAGCAAGTATATGTATGTAGATAATAAATATTAAAGCCTTGCACGAGTGATTTGATAGTGTGAAACAAATGCCTTCGAATGCATTCCAATAAACTACGCATGAGAGCTTCTCATCATGTCTGGCTCATGCCGGACTATATTATTGTTGCTAGCGAAAGAGATACATATGTATATATTCTTTTTAGCATTGCACGAATGCATTTGGTTTATGAAACGAATGCATTCGTGCAAGGCTTTAAGTGGATATATACATACATCTTCACTTTAATTACACATATATATATATATATATATATATATATATATATATACTTTTTCTTTCAAATGAAATCGCCAACAGTTTTAATTTCATTTTATTTATTTAACGTTTGAATTATAAACTTTGTTTAAAAGTTTAATAAATGTTCTTGCGTATTATTGATTAAATAGTATGCAACTATATAAGTTTAAAATGTGAAAAATGTATTTCTACTTTAACTGCAAAAATCCATACGCATTGTATTTATAAAAAATAAACATAAAAGAAATAAAGAAAACAAATTCAAATTTGTGTGTTTAAATGTAATGAATATTTCGTAAATCAAGGAGAATATTATTGAATATAATTTAATTTAATTTAAAAAAAAAAACAATTCTAAAAACAAAACTTTTTCAAATTACACTGCATAACAAATTATAAGTAACTTTAATAATAGTAATTCATATTTACGAAATGTCCAAAGAAAATCAAATTAAACAACTTTTAAGTTTGCTGCAACTTTTTTTGTTTTTGGGGAATTTAACACTGTGTCTTGTACGCGTGCTGCTGTACTCTAAAGATCTTAACTGGAACTGTGTGGAATATGAGATACATGTACAATACATATAGCGTTTTAATCTCAAATAAATACAAAAACTAAAAACTGTAGGATAGATTTGTATAAGAGCAGCACAGCTTCTTCTCTTTATACAGAAAAGTAAAACATAGAACACTGAAAAACTATTCAGTTGTTTCATTTTTGCCAACAATGTGTCATACTATGTCTATGTATGTATATATTGAAAGCGTCTTAATAACCAGGTATTGTGATTAGATCTCTATTACAATTTCCGAAATCTAGTCGTTCATACAAACGATATGTACGAACCGACGTATATGAGTACATATGTACGTACATATGTATTACGACTCGACTGACTGATGATCACGAATAAACACACACACTTCTAGATATGTGCTAGAAATTAAGGGTACATAGCATAAAAAAAAAGATATAGAGAGACATCACTCAATACTAATTTTACTTATACCTACACATCATTTTTTGATGAACTTATTTGAATGCATAAAAAATGTTTTTTTTTTATTATTATTTAAAATAAAAAGTTATTTTTATATAAACTGTTTAAAATTAAAGCATTAAGCAGGTCTCAACTTTAAGAAAAACCAATATACGTATTATTTGCTCTTAATGAACAGCAGTTTGGAACATTGTTTTGGTAAGATATAAAAAAAAAAACAAAAAAAATATACAAGAACAGGTCAAAGTGCCCTAAAACCAATGTGTTCCCAAAAAATACTATCGGGTGCGCAAATAAGTTTAAAGGGATTTGTTAGAGAGAGAGAGAGAGCGCGCGCCTTGCTAATAGTATACACAACACCTTTTTTTACAGTGTCAGCTATTTTACGAGTAGCTTGAAGAGCGCAAAAAAAAAATCTATTATATTTGATCTTTCAAACTGAATACACGTTAAAACACAAAAACTTTTTACAGAATTTGTGTTAAATAAAACCTCATTTGCGTTAAGCGTGCGCGAACAGTTGTTGTTACTTTACAAACGAAAGTGATGTTTGGATTGTTTTGTGAATTATGATTAAAAATGGTGAAGAAAAATGTATGCCTACGATCCCTAATTCAAAGCATTAAAATCGGTGTTACCACGGTTCCACCACATAACGTTATTGACAGCGAAGCCAAATATTGCTGATTCCAAGCTCAAGCTCTGTATTTGGCAGTATCAACTGCTTGTGGTGCATTAAAAGCTAAGCAAACCCAATGAATCAATCAGTTGGTATCGCTGCTACAAATTGATGCGTTTGAGCCGAGTATTGCAGAAAAAAAAGGAAGAAAGAATTTTTTTTGGCTTAGCTCTGCAGCACCATTGGCGGATTCAAGGGAAACGAGATAACGTTACCGCCCACCTCCCCCCGAACTACACACTAACAGCATTTTTGTTCAGTACAGCAAACATTTTTTTTTTGCTTAATTTTCATAAAACAATAGGTTTTTTCCATTTTTAGTAAAGACCAAACACCCAACAGCCAACACCCCCCCCCCGTCCCCCAAAAAAGAGCTTTCTGTACCTAGCATTATCGTTCGAAAGTTGAGAAAAAGTTGTGGCTAGCCTTAGACAATACTTAGAGTAAGTCATTTGTAACCAGTTTTTTTTTTTCCAATAAAGCCTTGGAATTGATATAGGACCTTATTATTTGCTTATTTGCGCACCATTTACTACAATAACTATGTACCCTAATTGTTCTAGCTAAAATGCTAACGCCACGCGTTGCCAATTGGTCGCTTAGAATTGGTCGAGACCAGACCCATTACAACTATTGATCTTTCGCTTACTTGGTAGAGCTTGTTATACACTTAATGTACTAAATTTTAGAATAAACAAAAAAAAAAAATTAAGTTCAATAATATATCTTTATAAAGGAAAAAGAAAATAAAGTCAAACCTATAAACAAGTGTATGTTAACAGGCACTGTTTCGTTTTAGACTTTGGGCAAAGATTTTGCCAAAGTGAATTCGAAAAAATGTTTTCTTTTTTTTGAAAGAATTTTGCAAATTGAATTCACTTGCATGTGAATTTCACAAGTGAGTACAAATCGTAAAATTTTAACGAATACACTTGGAACAAAATCTTGCCCAAAAGTGAAAACCGGCCCAGAACCTGTATAAGTTTGCTTTTATAGATTATATCCCTTATATTAACTAATTTACCAATATTTGTTACAGCAAACAAAAGAGTAGATTTTTTAAAGTGTGCTGAAATTTTGTTATGCAGTGTATTGAAACTAGTTTGTAGAAGATTTAAATGAATAAAATAAAAAATTAGAGAGAATTAGAAAAAAAAGCAAAGTATATCCAAGTATTTTTTGTTTTTTGTTTTGTTTTTTTTTTTTGTTTTAGTTTAAATAAAAACTAACTCTAAGTCAAGAACATCTTGTATGTAAGGATGGTGTGAGGAGGATTGTTGCACATCCTATTTCTCGCTCTCTCTCTCTCTTTCATTTTCGTCGTAGTAGCTATCCGTCTTTGTCGTTCTCAAGCGATGTGTACAGTTGTTGTTGTTGTTGTTGTTGTTGTGGTTGTGATATTATCTGAGCGTGAGGGCACTACTGTGTTGTGGTTGGTGGTGTTGATTTTTCTGTCACTCACTCTTTCACTCACTCACTCTGTTTCTAACGAGTTTTTCCACCACGCTTTTGAAACTTATCACTACCTGATCTATCTCTTGAACTATAGACATATATTTTAATTGTTTAAGTCGCAGACCACAAAGGAAATTTATATGTGTATATATATATTGGATATATATATATATATATATATATATATATATATATATATATATATATATATATATATATATATATATATATATATATATATATATATATATATATATATATATATATATATATATATATATATATATATATAAATATATATAGTTAGTTGTTGTTTATTATTAACATTATTTTATTTTTTTTTTATATTTATTAAGTTTGTTTTTGTTTTTTTTTTTTTTTTTTTGTTTTTATTGAAATCATAAAGCCCGCAATCATTTTGGTTCGTACGAGCGTTCAAAAAGTGTGTCACAAATGCGCATAAAATTGGAAGAGAAAAAGAGAAGAGGGTATGGAATCAAAATTCCAGTGTTAACATGAAACATTGCCAAGCTTTGATTTGATTTTTTTTTTTTTTGTATTTTTTCTTTTGTTTTTTTTTTTTTTTTTTTTTGTTTTCCTAAATAAACTTAGTGTTGTAGTCTAGTTTAGTCCACATAGAGTCATCAGAACATATAAGGTCTTGAATTTTATCATTTGTACGAGTACAACCCCAAGAAGTGTTTTATATATATAAATTATTATACACACACATTTACGATTCGACAAGAAAAATTGAAATCACAAGAATATACAAATAGCTTTTTGGTAAGCCACACACATAAATATTGCAGTATTCAGGAAATCGACTATAAGTTTTTACAAGTGCTAACATAGAACAGGGACTTATGACAGTTTTCCTAAAAGCAACTTAATAAAGTTTAGGTCATTTCAACAGTTTAAAAAAAAAAAAAAAAATTCTTTTAAAAAATGATACATGTACATTTTTTTCTTTTTTTGTTTTGTATTCAGTATATGAACATATACATAGCTTAAAGTTTCAATTTTATATACAATATATCTCGAGAAATACTTGCGGTCTTAAGTATAGTAGAACAGTTTTTATTTCACTGCAATAAATGCTCCCATATTGAACAAAAATAAATAAATACATATATGTATATACTATCTATATATAAGTATATATGTATGTATATAATTACTCTTGATATTTCATGTTAGAACAAGTTTTCTTTTTAAATGTCAGCTGAGTTAAAAATATTCAGAAGTAAGTAAAATATGTTAAGATCCCATGATTAAACGACATTTAATAATATGTATACCAAAGTAGTTAGCACAACTATTTGCTTTTGTTTAACAAAATGTGTACTCCAAAATTGTATTGGAACAACAAATAAATACTATAAGAAACATTTCAATCGATATACAAGAAACTGAAATTCTATAGCAGAATTCTCATACTTAGCATTAAAAATGAATCATGTTAATTTCAAACTTGTACTTGACAAATTCCTAAACCACAATCTACTTTTGTAGTTGTTGTTGTTGTTGTTGTTGTAATATACCCTTAAAAAATCCACATATCCCATGTGTATGGTGGTTCGATTTATAAAACGGACGGACATTTGTTCTTAGTTTTTTTTTTTTATATACGGGCATAGTAAAGATAGATTTTTTGTTTAGTTTCAACTAAAACTTAAATTTCTAGTCACAAATAGTTCAGTAGTAATGAAATACATACCCATCTGGCCAAGATTCCGAGCGACGTCCGAAATCCATGCCCATGTTGTTGTTGCCGCCTCCACCATTGCCGCCGCCGCCGCCGCCACCACCGCCGCCACCGCCGCCGCCACCGCCACCACCACATCTGCCGCGTTCATTGTTATCACTGAAATTGGGTGGCATTGGACCGCCACGTCTGAATGGATTATCGGCAGAATCGTTGTCTCCAATCTGTTGACCTCCGCCAAAGTTACCGCCACGTGGGCCGCCAAAGTTACGTTCATTTTGTCGATTTAAATTTGGTCCATCGCGATTATTATCATTGGCGGTAAAATTTTTACCATTATTGGAATCGCGAAAATTTGAACCTTGTGGGCCTCTACCAAAGTTGGAACCTCCCATATTTTGTTCATTGAAATTAGAACCATTACGTCCCATGCCAGGACCACCGAAATTAGGTCCACCACCGAAATTAGGTCCACCACCACCGAGACCAGGAAAGTTTTGACCATTCGGCCCAAAGTTGGAATTATTCGGTCCAAAAGCTGCGTTTTGTCTGTTATTGTTTAAAACGGCATTTTGAAAGTTTGAATTATTTGGAACGTTGCCGATAGCACCACTGCCAAAACCGCCGCCACCACCACCGAGTTCATTTTTACGACGCTGCCATTCAGCAAATGAGAAGGGTTTATCATTGCCGCGATTGGTGTTGTCATGTTGTTGTTGCTGTTGCTGCTGTTGCTGCTGTTGTTGCTGTTGTTGCTGTTGTTGAACCTGTTGCAACAAATTGGGTAGCTGTTCAAGTAACTGTGGCGACGGCACATTTGGTACATTATTTCCTTGTACGCCAGCTACTGCTTGTGAGATCATTTTCATAAATTGTGGATCTTTTAAAGCATCGGTAATATTTCCAATAGCATTTAAATTGCATGTTTGCAATTGTGCCATCACAGCTGCATTATCGAGTCTAGCATTCATTGGTGACTGCTGAGGCGGCTGCTGCCCCTGTGCTAACTGCTGTGGCTTTGGCTGTGAAGTTTCAAGTAAATCTTTCGGTTTCTCAATAACCTTATCAAAAAGTGAAGGAATCGGTTTCGATGGTCCAGCTCCTTTCTTGTTGTTATTCGATACGTTAGATGATACTTTCATTTGAGTTGCTTTTGGTGCATTAGCTTTTTGGCCAAAACCGGCCTTAGCATCGTCACGCTTCTTTTCACCACCCGTAACTAAATCCAAGCCAGGTATACCATCAGTTTTCTTAAAGATGTTTTTCACAGAACTTTTATCAACCATGACAATGTCTTCATCATCATCGTCATCTAAATTTATAATCTCTGCGCATATCTTTATCACTTTAGTTGCTCTGGCATTAGCTACCGGATCGAAACGAGACTTACGCTTGCCCAAAACGACAGCGTTGCCGGTGGTCTTTACTTCTGTTTTAGTGTTTGATGATGCATCAGCACCCTTAGGCTCTGTTGACGCTTTATCCACATTTCCAACTGCATTGGTTGTTGGCTGCTGCTGTTGTCCTTGACGACGTTGCTGTGGTGTTAGACGCTGTGGCAACGGTTGCAGCTGATTTAACTTGGGAGTGTTTGGTGGAATTGAGTTATTGGTTTGCTTTTGGGGCGTCTGATTTGGTGTACGCTGTAAATTTTGTTGGTTTGTTTTTTGTTGTGGATTCGGTTTTTGTTGATTCTGGTTTTGCTGATTTCCTTTCTGTTGTTGGTTTTGATTTTGTTTATTGGGCTGATTTTTATTCAGTTGCGGATTCGGTTGATTTTTATTTAGTTGCGGATTCTGTTGATTTTTTTTCAGTTCCGGATTAACCTGGTTCTTATTTTGTTGTGGATTCTGTTGTAGATTTCCCTTCTGTTGTGGATTTTGTATTTGTCCTGGTTTATTTCCTTGTTGTTGTGGATTTTGTGTTTGTCCTGGTTTATTTCCTTGCTGTTGTGGATTTTGTATTTGTCCTGGTTTATTTCCTTGCTGTTGTGGATTTTGTGTTTGTCCTAGTTTATTTCCTTGCTGTTGTGGATTTTGTATTTGTCCTGGTTTATTTCCTTGCTGTTGTGGATTTTGTATTTGTCCTGGTTTATTTCCTTGCTGTTGTGGATTTTGTATTTGTCCTGGTTTATTTCCTGGCTGTTGTGGATTTTGTGTTTGTCCTGGTTTATTTCCTTGCTGTTGTGGATTTTGTGTTTGTCCTGGTTTATTTCCTTGCTGTTGTGGATTTTGTGTTTGTCCTGGTTTATTTCCTTGCTGTTGTGGATTTTGTGTTTGTCCTGGTTTATTTCCTGGCTGTTGTGGATTTTGTGTTTGTCCTGCCTTATTTCCTGGCTGTTGCGGATTTTGTGTTTGTCCGGGTTTATTTCCTTGCATTTGTGGATTTTGTGTTTGTCCTGCTTTATTTCCTTGCTGTTGAGGTTTTTGTATTTGCCCGGATTTATTTAGATGTGAATTCGGTTGGGGTCTATTCACTTGCTGTTGTGAATTTTGTTGTTGTTGATTTCCTTTCGGTTGCGGATTTTGTGTATTTTGAAGTTTTGCCAGTTGAGGATTTGGTTTTTGTTGATTACCTCGTGCCTGTTGAGGATTTTGCTTATTATTTTGAGTGTTCTTCGATTCTGTATTTTGAGGAATATTTTGTGTTTGTCCTTGATTTTGCTGCGGTTTCGAAGAAGAATTTGATTGCATTTGACTTTGTGGAACCGGCAAATGTGCTGCATTTTCTTGCTTTTTCTCCACATTCAATGGATTCTTTTGCTTCACATGCACGTCTTGTTTGATCGGTGTCGAAGTTCGGACTTGTTGTATATTCAGCACTGACTTCAATGGCGCTACACCAGTTGCATCAACACTGTGATCATTTCTTTCAATATCTTGATGAACGGCTTCAATTGCATCATCGTCGTTATTTGGTTTTGATTGTGCATTTTGCATTCGTTGTTGCTCTTGCTGCCATGGCGTTTGCTGTGGTTGTTCTTGTTGCTGTTGCCATGGTTGATTTTGCAATGTACCACCACTGATGCTGTTGTTGCTACTTGCATTGCTTGTATTGCTAATATTATTATTATTACTGTTGTTATTGAAATTTACGCCACTTTGCATTTGAAGACGACGTTGCATTTGTTCACGACGTTCCACAATTTTTTGACGTTCTCTTTCAAATGCAGCCTTACCATGTTCATACTCAGCCGTAGCGAGATGTACATTATCTTGTTTCCATTTTTCGACACCTTGATCAAATTGTTGGAATATACGATCAAAAGTAGCATTTATATCTTGTGCCTTGCGCTGTTGTTGCTGTTGATGCAGCAATTGCTGTTGTTGCATTTGTTGTTGCTGCTGTTGATTACCACCAAAATTTCGCTGAGTTGCTTGATTCGATGCCATAAATTGATTTAAACCGGGCCCATCATTGAAGTTACCACCACCACCAAAGTTTGATATATTATTATTTCGATTACCGTCCCAACGATTATGGTTACGACTGTTATTAAAATCATTTTGATTGGAAAATTGATTGTTCCCAACTCCAACTCCAAAATTATTCGGACGATCATTATTACCGAAACTGTTGCGCACTGAATTGTTGTCGAAATTGTTGGTATCGTTGGAGTTACGTGCTCTGTTTGACGAATTGTTGTTGAACGGATTAAATCTATCGTTGTTTTCTTGAAACTCATTTGGACGGTTGTTGCCGAAATTATTCGGCCAATTATTACCAAAATTAGGCGGTCTATTGTTACCGAAGTTATTGGGAGCATTGTTGCCCATGTTATTGGATCTATCATTATCGATATTGCGCATTGAGTTGCCCGTTGGTCCGACAGCAGCAGCAGCAGCAGCAGCAGCAGCATTGCCGAAATTATTTGAACGACGATTTTGGTCAAAGTTTTTTGCATTATTGTCGAAATTGTCTCTAGCATTATAATTGGTATTATTGCCGAAACGTTCATTTTGTTCAGGGTAAGCAGCATTACCGTCGTCATCTCGACTATCTTCACCATTATCACTTGAAAAAACTTCTAAAGTATTAACTTGATTGTGATTACTTTCTTTTTCTGCA
The DNA here is from genome assembly GCA_035044765.1 of Leucophenga montana. Lineage (NCBI taxonomy): Eukaryota > Metazoa > Arthropoda > Insecta > Diptera > Drosophilidae > Leucophenga > Leucophenga montana. The sequence goes on from JAWNNQ010000712.1 coordinate 544,015, forward strand.
GGTTTATTGCTGTCGCCTTTATTATTTGGATTTAATTTGTTAAAACCGGCTACGGCGCCACTACCGCTACCGCCACCAACTACAGCAACGCCGCCGCGAGTGTTTCCAAAATTTTCACGATTGCCGCCGGCATTTTGTACCGGTTTTGGCCATGGATTACGATTCGATTCATTCGAATTTTTGCTCAGATCGCGCCTATTTTGTAAATTATTTCCTTGTGCGCGTGGATTTTGTCTACCTTGCCGATTATTCCACTGATTTGAATCAGTATTATCTGTTGTATTACCAGCATTAAATTCATCTTGTTGTTGTTGTTGTTGTTGTTGTTGTTGTTGTAAAGGCGAAGGTTTTTGCTGGTTCATTGTTATATTCTTATTGATGGAGGCAGCATGCTGTTGTTGTTGTTTTTGCACATTACTAAAATTAGGCGGCGGTTGATTATAATTGAATGCATTCATGCCATAGCCTGATGAAGCTGCCTGCTGTTGATCTGTTATATTCCAATTTGTGGATTGTTGTTGTGATGCCGGCATTGGCGGTGGCGGTGGCTGGCTATACATCTGTGGCTGACCCGTAATTTTGCCCGGTAACTGCGGCCGCGTTGTCTGTTCAATTGGTGGCGGCGGCTGTGCCGTCTGCATGCTCATAGTATTTGTTTGAGCCTGTGTCTGAGTATAATATGTATTGGATGAGTAAGCAACATTTGGAGTGTTTTGTATTGGAATTGGATTTACAGTTGGTGTTGCAGCTGCTGCCGTTGCCGTTGCCGCAGCCATTTCGCGTTTATACTGTAATAATAAATGAAATATGAGCACATATGTATATAGGTAAGTATGTATTAGTACACTTCTGTCTGTCGCCACCATGCTTGTAAAATGATATATGATATGATATGATATGTTTATGTTTATATTATAAAACTTACTTGTTCGCCATATTGTGCATGCCATTTGGCATATTCTTGCTGATAGGTCTGCCATTGTTGCCAATGTTGTTGCACTGCAAATTGTTGTTCCGGTGTCATGGCAGCAAATTGTGCTGCCGTATATTGATCATAGGGATTACCAGCGCTATTGACGGCTGTAGCCACTGCATTCGGGCCGGGTGCAACACCGTGCGCCCCAGCATTCGACGGTTGCATTGGCCCAATGAATCCTGTAACGTTAGTAACACCGGCGCCGGTACTGGGTGGTGGAGGTGGAGGTGCTTCGGGGAGCGGCGGTTGCGGTGGTGCTGCTCCCATTGGCATCGGTGGCATTGGCGCTGTAACAGCGCTAGGCCATTGACTCCACATTTTTTTTTCTACTTAAAATTTTTTTCTCTCACTCTCTCTGCGTATTTTTTTTTTTTTTTTTTTCTGTTCTCACGAAGTGGCCCGATTTGGTTCGATTTACAATAAGCTGCTTGGTACACAGCAAATCTAATATTGTTTGAAATAAAGCAAATTTATAAACATAGCTAAAGACTTACTATCATTTACACACCTTAATGTATCTTCTGTTATTTAACACAAATTTGCTGCACAATCTTTATAAATTAAAGAAAAATAAACTGCATTAAATAACACGAAAACCATTTCACACGCCAATTTTCGCCATTTTGTGGCTAGTGATGGAACGATATAACGATAGAAAATTAAACACTCGAGCTGCTAGAGCTGCTACCTGCGTGCAGTTACGATTATTGATAGCGGTGAATGACTAGTTTAAATCTATCGAAAAAACTATCAAACTTGTATCCAAGAAGTGCGATAAATCGAATGGAAATTACCATCGATGTCATACCCGTATGATAGTTATCGTAAAACAGCTTCATATCGTATGATCGTATCTACGGCATATGTGTGTATGCTACACCTTATCACTGTGGACGGTAGTCCACACAAGTGACGAAAGCTCACCACAGTGTGGCTGCTCTATATTATACGTGTTATAACCAAATTTTTGCTGATAAAAATTTATAATAAAAAATTATTGAAACGTACATTCAGAAAAAGTTCAAACATATAACAAAACGTATCACCACAATCTGAAATATAGGGGGGTTGAAAATACCAACCATATTCTAAACTGCTGTGGCCAAACGACTTAATATTTATAACATGTAATATCTAGTTGAAAAGCTCTATTAAATACCATTCAAACCAATTAGATGGTGTTGTACAGTCTCTATTAAAAAAAAAAAAAAAAAAAACGCCAAAATAAATTTAAACAAATAAATTGTGGCGATTTGCCAATTCGAAAATTTCGTGCTCATAATTCGAGTGATAATACGTTGTAAGTTTAGGCAAATTTTGATATATTCTAATATTTTATGAAAATGTGAGATGAGATATAGCATCGCAAATATCAGATTGTACAATATTAGCTACTTGTTCTAATGTGTCACACATCAATTAAACGCAGCATTAACATAAACTTGTAGGCGTATATTTCATCAGTATCGAAAGACGAATGGTTAGAGACAGACCTGTCCGTCCGACAGTCTGTTTCAAAGAAAAGTCTAGAAGACTATAAGAGACTTCAAGTCTGGATATTTAGACTCTACTTTTCCCTCTTCAGATAAAGTGTATGAAAAGAACATTTTAGTGTGTAGCCCCCGTACTAACCTGACCAAACTTTTAAATTTTTGTATAAACATTTTTGTGCCTTTATTTTGAAATGGTTTTATTTTAATCTTTCGAAAATTCTATTGAATGTAGTCCCGCACAAATCTATGGTTTATACAAGGAGCCTCGAACAAGGTAAAGGTTTCATTTATAGTTTTAGCCAAACTTTTTATTAATTGTCTCTATTAAAAGGGTTAATGTCAAATAAAAAAAAACTCTTGATGAGGTAAACCAAATGACGCAAGCACACAGCCTCTTTTTTTAACTTTAATTTATTATTTACAATCTGTTTAAACAACAATAAGTAATAATTTGGACAAATAGTGATAGTAATGCGAGTATGAAAGCCCATTTCGTTGTGGTATGTGCAACGATAGGGGACAGGGTGAATGTAACGAATTGTTTCACCCTGTTAGAAATGAGTGTTCGTATACTAGCGTTTAATCGGTTCGTTCTGAGTAGATTTTACTGTAAAATCAACGACTGCACGTGTCGCAGCAATTTAGTTTTTGTTTTTCGCTTATTGTTTTGAAACGAAGTTTGCAGGATCGGGGATATATGATGACGGAAAATAGCACAAAAATCAAATATATCGTAGCGGATACGACGGCCTTCATCAATGCAGTGCCATTAAATGTTTGTAATAATTATGGATATACATTTGGTTGAGGTTACAACTTTTTATTTTTATTCATTTTATTTTGCAGGATTATGCCGATAATGTCTTGACCGTTCCCGATGTAATAACTGAGGTCCGCAATAAACGTCAGATACGACGTTTGTGTGTGCTGCCCTTCGATTTGCAAGTGCGTGAACCGCGAACTGAGAGCATAAAACACTGTGTGGACTTCGCCAAGAAAACTGGTGACTATGCAAGTTTGTCCGGCATCGATTTGAAAGTGATTGCGCTCACCTATGAACTGGAGGCGGACAATGTGGGTACAGAACATCTACGCACGGAGCCAGTAGTGTCGCAGGTTATAGCATCAAAAGATAAACCAGAAGAATTGCAGGACAATGTAAAACTAGCTGGCTGGTATATGCCGGAAGGCGAGGAAGAAGCAAGCGACGACGAAGAATACGATGAAAGCGAAGTTGAGGATGTTGATGATGCTGGTGATGATGCTGGTGATGATGTGGAAGGCCAGACGAAAGAGCAAATTGTTGATACACAGGCAGATACTACTGCCGAAATAGATCATGTAAAAGCAACTATAGAACAGACACTCTATGCTGGCACAAATGAAACAGCTACAGAGGTTATTCCCACAAGCGATGATATAACACAAGATGAACTGGATGAACTATTTGAGAAGCTTAAGTTTGCACCAACAGCAGAAGAGGAACAGCAAACGAGCAATTTACTTGTACGTGAGCAAGTAGCCATGTCGGATGGTGAAGACGAGGAGGAGCAACTGAACGCAGCTCAGGACAAACACAAAACGTCTAATGGCGACGACGACGATGTTGATGATAGCGGTTGGATAACGCCGGCCAACATAAAGAAAGTAAAAAAGACGCTAGAGGGCAAAATCGAGGACGATATAGTTCCACAGGTGGCATGCATGACAACAGATTATGCGCTGCAAAATGTGCTGAAACAAATAAATTTAAATATTGCATCACTCAACGGACGTGTCATCAAGCATTTGCGTACCTATATACTACGTTGCTATGCCTGCTTTAAGACGACCAGCATCATGACCAAAGTCTTCTGTCCCAATTGCGGCAATAAGACGTTGAAACGTGTGGCAGTTAGTCTAGATGAGCATGGCAAACAGGTGATACACATTAATACACGTCGTCCACTGTCACGTAAATATAAGAATCAGAGTCTACCGCGCTTTCGCGGCGGCAAACATTCACGCAATCCCATACTCTTTGAGGATCAGCCAATACCGCGTCAAATGCCATCGCGTGTGGCGAAGACTAAGACAAACGCACTGGAAGAAGACTACATGGCCGGCTTCTCGCCGTTTGTCATGCGCGATGTGGACTCAAAATCTGCAATGTTACGTTCCAAAGGTAATCTAAAGGAGTGGGCACGCAACAATACATTCGAAGAAGATCGTCGCCGTAAAAACTACAATCGCTTGTATAAATAAACGTATAATTACGCAAAAAGAAATTATGTACACAAATTTGTTTTCTATATATTTAAAATCAGCAAAATATATTTATATATTTTACACATTATACAAATATTGTACAACTCACAGTTTGATGCACAATTCATTACCCGGATATTGAGGCAGTTCGAGTGCATATTTACGTTGTAGCCTAGGTGGCACAAAGTGTCCGCCCAGATAGTGTTGTGGTCCATTGAAGTACTTGGCGCATAACTTTGGCGCAGTCAAAGATATTAATAACTGCGGCTCAATATCATCTTTTTCCAACTTGCCGCACTCCACATCCCAGCCGCTGGGTATGTCGATACTGTGAAGAGTAGAAGATTAGCTAAAATAAATATTATTACACACACACACATACCTTGCAATTGGCACTTTGGTTTTCTGTAATAAATTAATAATAGGCACAAAATCCGGTCGTACCGGCGGCTTGAAACTAAAACCGAATAGCGCATCTACAATGAGATCATAATCACGTTTGGCTTCGTCATCTGTTGGACAATCATCGATAAAGGGTATATCCATGCATTCGCATTGATGTGTTAGATTCATAAAAAGTTCATTTTTGGTTGGCTTCGGATAGTAGACCTTTGGCGTGTATTCCATTAAGGATAGATGGCGTGCACAAACTAGACCATCGCCACCGTTATTACCGGGACCGCAGCAAATCAAAACGCGTTTATAACGATCTGCCGGAAAGCATTTAGCCACAGCATGCGCACAGCTTAGACCGGCCAATTCCATTAGCTGATCTACGCTGAATTTGTAGACATTGAAGAGTTCCTGGTCGACGTTAATAGCTTCGGTTTGATCGAGAAATTTTACCATATTGCTAGCAGAAGAGGCGTTGATGTGTCGCCGGTGCAATGGTTTTAAATTTTGATTGGCTAAATAATTTTCGCGTAAAGCCAATTGACGTTTGATAATGGCAAAACTGCGCTTCGGTGTGTTATCGTTAAATTTCCGTAACAGAATGGAAATGCGTCTCGATTGCATTACTCGCTAAATAACGAAATATTCTTTAATTTTTTCGTCGGTTCTGAATTATCAAAAGCTATTAGATTTTCTTCTTCTTTGGCAACAAGGCATTCACACAAAATTTTGATGTTTTTTTTTTTGTTTGTTTTTTTTTTTCTTCAAATTTAAGCAAATAACGGCAAATGATAACTTTGTTTTCAATAGCATAATCTCGGGTGTACAAATAAGTTTTGAGGTTTTTTTTTTGTGTAATTGTAAAGCTTTATTCAGTAAAATTTGTACAATGTATTTTATTCATACTTGTGTTCTTCGTTAGCTATGACTTTTCCCCCATGTTTCAGGCAGCTTACGGATTTCGCGGTGAAAAAATTTGTCGTCTTTTGGAACTATGCAAGAATCGACCCAATTTTTGGCTTCTTCGTAAGAAGAAAAGTAATGCTCGGCCAGGCCATGAGTCATCGACCCAAACAACTGGTAGGCGGAAGAAGCAATGCCATGTGAGGGCGGGTGAGGAGTACATATTAAAGCGATTCTTATTGTTTTTCAGATGCCTGACACTTTTTTTTATTGATTCTCTTCTTGCGTTTCTTTTATGTACGAAGTTTTCAAACAGCTGATAAAGATAACTAGCAGTTCCTAAAAAGAGTTTACAACATTGAAGTCACAAGCAAAACGGAACTACTGTCGGGTCATTGAAAATTATGCTAAATATTAAATGATAATATTTTCAGTAACTTTCTTTTCGATGTTAAATCATCCTTGCTTAGAAAAGGTCCCACCAGCAAATGTTATGTATGCGTATACGTGTACGAAAGCCATTCATTTAGAACTGGTCGTTTAAGTATTCCGCCCTCAGCTCCTCATATAGGTAAGCGGTCTCTGGGAAGCATCTGTAAAAAGTTTCAAAACTTATTTGAAAAAAGTCTGTCAGGCTGTCATATAGTATTCTCATATGAAGAATTTTCTACGCTCTTAGCGCGAATAGAGTCGCTACTCAACTCTCGACCCCTGTTACCTATTAGCGAAAACCCGACTGATACGCTTCCACGTACTCCGTGTCACTTTCTGAGAGGCCTTCCAATGGTGTCGATTCCAGAAATTGATAAGGAAGATATCTCACTAATTAATCGATGGGAAAAACTAGTCGTACCAATGCTCTAGCGGTGCAGCAACCTGGTGGAATCTCTCTGGACTCTCTAGAAACTTCATTGTCTGAATTACTGCAAAGAAAATGATCAGACACACTCTTACAAGCAACACTCTATAACTTATGTGTTTTATTTTTTGTGGAAAAAAATATTTTTTTCACAATACTTTTTCCAATGCCACAAATAGTCCAATTAAATATTTTTTTTAAAATCGCTTCTGGTTCCACATTTTTCCCAAGCAACGTATTTCAGAAAATGAGTGAACAACATCTGGCTTCGTATAACAGATCCTTTGAAAAAGGTTATAATTTCATTTGTAGTTGAAATGGTGTTTCGGGAACGGGTTTCAAATCATTGACGAACAAATTTAGACTGTGACTTGCACAATGAGTATTTATACTTTTCCAAATGATTGTTTTAAAATTTTTTGTGGACCACCAATTTTACCGGACCATGTAGTGTAGCACATCCGATAAAACCTAAACGCAGAATAACCGTACTCAGGAACAAGGTGCATTGTCTCGACAAAATGTTTAATATTATATAGCAGCTATATTCTCTGCGTTCATATACTTCAGTTGGACATATCCGTGGTTATAAATAAAACCTATGGCAGCCAAAATGTAGCTACGTCCTTGGTCGCTAGGATGACGCTTAGACGATGAATACGATCAAAAAATATTTATTACACAAGGAAAATCTAATAAATTGTTTCTATTTAGATTTTATATACGCCTGATAGTTACCATATTTTGGGCATCAAACAGAAGTGGCGTTCTCAAAAATAGAACAGCGTACCAAATAAATAAATAATAGCTTGCTAATGTTAGCGTCCTCAATTAAAATATATATTTATACGTGCTTAGCAGTTATGTATCTTTAAAAATTAGGAAGTGTAATACGTCAAACATAACAAATTTTCTACATGTAACAAAAAAAAAAAAACGAAGTTTTTACAAATTCTACAATTTAAATCTTTAGACGTATGAACACAGCTTAAACACTAGTTTTGTTTAATTTTATTTTCTTGTAAGAAATTAATTTAGAATAAGCTTTACAGTATAAAATTTCGGAAAGATATTACCCATTTTTTTGCATTTTGGGCATATGTATATGTATGAACCTTACAAACATATTTAAAGCTACCAACAATCAATCATCTCTTCACTTTGCTATTAAATAATAGTTTCCGGATGTGATATTTGCATATCGATAATACTCTTGCGCTCACTGCACGGGGCCCGTTTGTGTAACTCCAGATCGGTGACGTTGACAAATCCTCTGAAACACACATTGCATATATGCGGCTTATCGCCGGTATGACGACGCTCGTGCGCCACCAGATTCTGTCGAGAGATGCAACGTTTAGCGCAGTGCCGGCATTGATACTGCCACGTATTCTTGTCATGGCTACGCATGTGTGTAGCGAGGCGATCCACGTGCGTAAAGCGTTTAGAGCACATATCGCATTGAAAAGGACGGGCTGCGCTATGCAGTAACTGATGCCGTTCCTGCGAGTTACGCGTACCAAAAGATTTATTGCAATACGTACACTTAAAGCGACGCTCACCCTCGTGCACCACACGTACATGTCGCGATATGGCATTCTTGTGCTTGAACAGTTGCGGACATTGTGTACATTTGAATTTCTGGCCGTTGGGCTGATGCGTGCGCAAATGTACAAGCAATTCGGTGCGTGTCACTTTGCCAACGCCGCAGTGCTCACAGATGTGTTCTTTGATTTGTGCATGCCGCTTTAGGTGTTGATTTAGCGCACGCTTAGAGCTATATTTACGCTGGCATAATTCGCAGATGAGTTCAGGGGCATCGTCATTCAGATCATTCGAATGGTGGCCACGCATGTGCTCGTTCAGTTGTTTATAGCGTGTAAAACATTTGCTGCACCTGCTACAAAGAAATGGTTTATCGTGACCCTCGTGTACTGAGCGTATATGTGCCTCGAGATAAACCAGCTTGTATGTCTGCTTATCACAACGAGTACATTTCAACTTCCGGCCGTTACTTTTATGACTTGCAAACTCATCGAGACTGCTATTGTAGGCCATGTCAAAAGTGTATTCATTGCCATCATTCGTCTTGTCGTCATTATGGTATACAATAGGCTGCTCCTCGTCGTCGTCATAGTCGTCATCAGCGTCGTAGTCATCCTCGTCTTCCTCTTGCTCATCATCATCATCATCATCCAGCTCATAATCGTGCGTTTCCATTTTGTATAGCAACTCATTTCCATGCGATGCATCATTTTCATATGAGTCACTGAATTTTGTTGACTCTGTATGTTCTTCAGATGGCTCGATTTTCACACACGTAACCGGAGCGGCATTTGCCGTTGCATTGTGCCAGTTTAATGTATCCAACGCTGTTATCTCCACGGGTTCCGATTTGACTATGGTAAATTCGCTGGGTAACAACTCTGGCAGCAACTGCAAAATATTTAATTGATTAATTTATGTATGGTTAACTCAAGTAAAGGGTGTTTTTTTAGAGGTGTATATTTGAATTGAATTTAAATAGTAAGATTACATAATTTTAAACTGAAAATTAGCTTTACGAGTATAAGAAATACACGATAGTTTTATGCCATTAGTGTTTAAATATGGATTTTCCGAGCAATGAGTGCGGTATTTCGTATTTGAGAGAAAGGTTCTTCGTATGATTTTTGGTCCCCTTAGAACCCGTATGAACCACGAACTGTGTGAGCTGTATGATGAGGTTGACATAGTCCAGCGCATTAAATTCCAGCGGCTGCTAGAGCTGGTTACCTCATCCGGATGAATCCCGAAGCTCCAGCACTAAAGGCTTACGATGGAAAACTGAACTTGATTGGTGGACGGCGGCAGAGAGGTCGTCCGAGCTTAAGATAACTAGATCTGGTCCAAGATGATCTGAAGAAGCTCCGGATTGCCAGCGACTGGCGCCGGCGCGCACTCTACTACACCGCTTTCCTACGTGTGGCCTTGTCCGATAAACGGTTGTAGAGCCACCTAAGTAAGTAAGTAATGATGCAAATAGCTCCAATTGCTGCACGCGATGGCGGAACGAATCATTTAGGTTCTCCTACATAATACGCTCTACACCAGCAATTGTTTCTTCGGTGCGCACTGTACGATGTCTTTACGGATGCGTATTATCCATTAGATACGATTCATGGTCGCCCGGATTAAACATTATGTCGACCGTAAATATGCGTAGTGCAGACTAACATTTCTGAACTGAACCACAAAAACTGACAAACTAAACTGAGCCCAAATGACAATAGCGTTGCCCGCATTTGATCAATTTATGACAGTTTCTGTCGGGGGAAAAAAGGAAACTCTAAAAAAACAATTTCACATATTTACCAATTGATCATCCTCATCATTATGTGCTTCATTTGCGGAGACATTCTCCAGCGCCGACCGCTGCTGTTCATCTTTGGCCGAACCCACGCGCGCAATCCGCTGCAGCGTCTCTTCGCTGCACTGCGCCACATCGCGTAAATTCTCCATGACGCTCAAAGTGCTGTAGCATTGTTGACAAATTCTGTTTGGAAATCTGTATGGCTGCGTTAGAACATCTAGCGAAACGAATAACTTCAGCAAGAGAGCCAGCCGCGGTTGGCCGTGCAGATTGTGGCCGGCGCTGCCACTGGACGGCGCGGCGGATGACAAGTGTTTCAGACAGATTCGACAAAATTCTTGCAGATTATTATAACTTATATTCTGCATTTTATTTGTTAAATTTGTTAATCTGACTCAGTGACCGCAAGGCCGACACGATAACTTTTTTTTTAACGCTTTATCAGAGGAAATAATGTTGTTATGTGTTCGCGTTTTGCGCACGTATCCCAAAAAAAAAAGAAAAAAAAAAATTTAAAAAAAATCTAGAAAAAAGTTGTTGTTTATCGACTTCAGCGTTAGCGTTGTTGTTACCGACCGTTTTGGCCAGTCTATTTCACGACGACTTACAGAAAAAAGTTTGTTTATTTTTTTTTTTTTAATGTGTATACCCTACACAAATGTGTCCATAAGGCTATAGTTGAACTTGCAAGTTGTCGGAGCGCCACGATTTGACGACGAAGCTTATAGTTCTCTTCAAAATATGACGAAAAATATGAATAAAATAAAGATACATACAAATTTTTGTTAATTAGTTCAATTAATTAAAATTATTGTTCTTTAATTTATTAATATATTTACTTTTTAGAACGCGTAACAATAAATACGAAAAATTAGAATAAGTACGAGTCTGGTTTCTTAGTATGTTATTAATTATAATTCCCAATTGTCTAGCATTATTTTTCACTTTTTTGTAGCGTGTTACACAGTCGTTAAACCCGATCAAAGCACACAAATGTTTTGATGGGCTCTTGTTACTGTAGGCATTATAAACGCCTAGTCTGATTGTTTCCTCTTCTTCATCAACTACCGCGCTACCATATGTTTCACTGCGTTTTACTACACTATAAAAAATCAACCGACATCAAAGTCTTAGTGATGTGCAAGTATAGATATTTTAAATACTGAATCGAGTACTTTCACACTCAGTAACGCATGCTGTATTTGTTTTCTATATAAATTAATTCAATTCATGTATGTAACACATTTTAAAATGTCCTGTTAACATTAATTTTACTCAATGCAGAAAGAGTTCCACTTCATTAGCACTCACTTTGAATGAATGAATGAAATGTGTATACATTTCATTATGTATTAACGTATAATCGAAAAATTCATTCATTCATTTGAAAGTTTTTCGTAGCTTCGAATTAATTCAATTGTCGGTCACTTGCGATATCAACACGAAAAGTTTCTGCAACCGAACTAATGTTCGGATGCTAGCTAGCGACTGGTAGCCTGAGTGGAAAAGAGAAGGAAAGAAACGGTGATATATGGCAAGAAGTAAATAGTTGGTAGCGAACATATTTTAAAACACATTCGAAAATTTTCGCCGTGTACTGTTACTCGGTGAGTACGTACGTAGATAACAAAACATAGGCAACTGAAATCCACTTTAGCGTTGATATTAAATGGAGTGTGGACTGCATTGAACAGCTTTTTTGTTTTATATGTGTTCGCGAAATAATTGAGTTTTGTTTTTTCGCGTGGCGCCACAAAACACAGCTGACAAAAGTGTATGACTATTTAATTTATTTATTTTTTTTTTTTAAACCATTATACGCGAGTAGCATCACTTCCTTATGGAAAATTGTGCCCAATCATCCCATGTATGGGCATCGACGTGGGATGTACTCCATCAAGAGATTTAAAAAGTCGCACGATAAAGCATTACCCTACCTGAAACATCTCTTCGAATCACAGGGCACGGAGAGGTTCTTTCATACTATGACGCGCTTTATAATAAATTACTTGATTTTTATATATTTTAAATCACTAGATTCAAAATAGCTCCAGTTTGCAATAATTGCTCTCAATATACGTAATTCGAAAAAAAAGTACGTAAATGGTTACAATTACAAATACATAATTCGAAAATCACGCGAAAAATTGTTGCTTTAGCGTACGTTCGATTCTGTGTCGGCAGGGTGGGTACATTTATATACACTGACATTGATGCAAATGTGGATTGCTGTTTTAGTATCGAAATCGGATGTATCGCTTGTAAGGAAGTAAAATTATATTCCAAGACTTTAAGCCCATTCAGAATGTTTTTTTAACGTCTTTGACAAGTATGAAAATTTTTAATTTGTATTTCGAACGCACATTTGCACTGTTTATCGTTTTAAAATATGGGTAACTCGATACAGAAACTAACTACGAAATTCTTGCAAATCCATATAATTACTCTTTGTGAAATCTATGTAATCGAACTCAATAAAAGTTAAATATATCAAAATTTCTACTAGGACTGAGGAAAACTGTTCAATTCTGACAGCACTTTTCATCATCTTTTCCAGTACTGCCAATGTTAAAATTTTCATATTTTAAGACGAAAACAGTTAAGTTGACTAGGAATCTTTTCAAAACTCGTTAAATAAAATAATACATTTTGTTGTTGCTTATTTTGAAATTATTATACCTTAAAATATAATCTATAAACTTATTAATGGTCGTATGACACACGAATACAATCAGTAAAAAAGAAAATTAGTGCGCAATAAAACTAGAAAGAAGAGCAACAATGAATAATGCAAAGATAATTGCTTGGGTCATGTCATGCGCAAATGGTGAATATACCCAATGCATGCATTTTTAAAATGCTTTCCTCTATTGATTCTGTATATTTTAATAGAAACATAAACAAAACTCAAGTGTTACCTATACGAGTCTATGTGAAAAATGTTGCTTTATGTATATAGCTATCCCTTTCGCAAGGTCTCTGTCGTGTTTAAAATCCCACAGCAATGAAGGGGAAAAAAATTTGCTTATTGTATTCGTGTGTCATACGGCCATTAACTAAATTGAATTGAGCAAGTGGCATACGATCCTAACTGTATTAAATATTGTAAGCAAGTGTAATACGATCCTAATACAACCCGTTGATTGCAATTTTTTCGCGCGCTTTAATCTATCACAGCGTTTTGAGCACTGCCAATTGCCATTTGCTCATAAAAGGGCAGCAGTATCGGCGGCATCGACATAGTTTTTTTTTTGGTCGAGGTTTCTCAAATATTCTCATTTGCGAATTTATCACGTTGTATAGTAATAGTTCAATTATAATTTTACTTATAATTTTTTATTAAAAAAAAAATGGCATTGAATCCTCAGTACGAAGAGATAGGCAAAGGCTTTGTGCAGCAGTATTACCTACTTTTTGATGATCCGGCACAGCGCCCGAACGTTGTGAATTTCTATAGCGTAAGTATGTAGGAATATAATGTGCGGTTTTGTTTAATGTGTGAGTGTGTATGTGTGTGTGCAGGAATTCGCTTGCTCGCTTGGGTGGGGGATCAATACGTTCATGCACAGATCTGTGACCTACGTGTGTTTGTGTGTGTGTGTGTGTGGGTATGTTTAGCGGCTGCGGTGTTGGTCGGCATTGCGTCAATAAACGCAATATGTGAAATTTTGCATTATAATAATTTGTCAAATACATAGATATAAGTATCTATGAATTTCAACCACTCAGCCGCAACAGCGGGGGCTGTCGTCTATAATGCTGCTGATGATGCCGCCGTCAGACGCATGGCCGGCAACAACGTGCTTTCTTATAAATTTTTTTTTTTTATCAATTTTTGGACACTTTCCTTTCGTTCGCAGGCCACCGAGTCATTCATGACTTTTGAAGGCCATCAGCTGCAAGGTGCGCCCAAAATTATGGAAAAACTGACGGTAAGTCGCTTGTTTTGGCACGCAGGCATGCTACAAATAAAATGCTCACAGCTGATACATCTCTTTATCATCTCACACAGTCGCTGTCGTTCCAAAAGATTTCGCGAGTCATAACTGCTGTCGATTCGCAGCCAACATTTGATGGTGGCGTGCTTGTGAACGTACTGGGACGTCTTCAGGTAATTTGAATTATGGAAAACCTTAAAAAATAAGAAAGAACGCTGCTCTCGAGTGTGCTCGATTTCGAGATACCCTGTGCCTTGTTTCAGACCATTTATATGAACCATAGATTATACTCTTTAATGGTCCAATCTGGACATATGTGAAATATTTTATTCGAATTAATTGAAAACAAGTGAAAAAAAGAGAAAACGCAGTGGATTTGTATGCTCCGCCGCTAAAAGTGTTTTTGTATGTGAATTAGCCGTCCATAAGAAGCCATCATATGGAAAACAGTAATGCGAGCGGTTGGTTTGTATGGCGACATATGTACAGCCTAGCAACATGAAGTCTTCATACCCGATTACAGATCAATATCCTGAGAACTGAGGGATTAGTTTTGATTTATGCAAACAGGGGACAGACAGACGGACATGGTTAGTTCGATTTTCTCCGTCGAGTTGATAATGAATATATATACATATTTGGTGGCGTCTCCGATGCTTGCTTCAATTCATTGCAAACTCTGTGACAAAGTTATAAAATTATTCACATTACAATTAATAATCTAAAAATAACCGAACTTTTTAGATATAAAATATAACAAGCATGTTATTATGTTTCAAAGTTAATATTTATTCAAAATACGATCCATTTAACTCAATACAACGTTTGGAACACTCAATCAATTTATCCATAGACTATTTAAACTCGCTTTTTGGAATGTTCTTTAGCACCTGTGTTACGGCTGCTTGTATGGTTGGAATGTCATCGTAAAAAGCTTCTTTCATTGCAGTTTTCATTTTTGCGAAGAGAAAATAATTGCACGGTTATAGATCAGGCAAATACGAAGGAGGGTTGTCGATGAGACAAATCTGTTTTCTCATCAAAAATTCATTGACTTTTTTGGTCTTCTGAGGAGGTGCATTGTCATGCAATAAAGACTGCTGCTTTCCTTTGGAATATTCGGGCCTAACACATAGAACTCTCGACCACAAATAATGTACAACATGTAAATAATATTCTCCATTGACAGTGTAGCCTATTGGAACAAATTTCTTGTGAATACCCCTGTAATCATGAAAGTTATCAACATTGTCTTGATTCTTGTCTTCTGAAAACGTAATTCTCTAGGTTTTGGCTCGTATTTTGACTTCCATTCTGCAGATTGTCGCTTAGTTCCAGGAGCATATTTAAAAAATTATGTTTCAGAACCAGCTATGATCGAATCAAGAAAATCTGTATCGTTTTCAGCTGTTAAAATTATGCCTGCAATGCTCTACACGAGCGATTTTTTGATCATCATTCAACTTCGTATACACACCTTTCTTTTACCCAAATCTTCAGTTAGTATTTTAAAGATTGTACAGTAAGATGAATTTAATTCTTCTGCCAGCATTCTCACAGTGAAATTATCATCGATAGCGATTATTTCACTTACTTTTTCTACAAACTCAGCACGATTAGATGCTTCGAGTCGTCCAGGTCTTGGATCAGCATTTAAATCATCATGACTGTTTTTAAATCGTGTAAACTTGAGTACGACCCATACAATCATCATCATAAACACTTTTTAACAATTCGTAAGTCTCAGCAAAATTTTTACTCAGTTTAAAGTAAAATTTAATATTTGCTCTTTGTTCCATTATGTTTTTACGACATAACTACATAAACTGCTGTTATTAAAACGTGTGTCATTTTGTAACCTATCAAAGGATTAGCATGTACTTAGCTGCTTTCGAAAGAAGAACAATGCAGCTTTCTAACCCTGTCAACATTTAATACATGTTCTATGATTTAAATTAAAAGTTCGGTTATTTTTAGATTATACCTTGTATGTGTGAAGAGTATAAAAAATACAACAAATTTTATACCAAATCTCATAAATGGAATCCAGGTTTGCAAGTAACTACCCCTTAAAGTGATCCGATATGTGCCTATATGGAATTTTTTTGAGGATTGTCGTAAGATACACCATATTTGGCCTAATTAAGAACAAAAAAAAAAAAAAAAAAAAATTTCAATACAATAAATTAAAAAATTAAGGGGGATTCCCCTTATTGCGCCACGATCTGCACCTATGCGAATTGTTTTATTAGGGGATTTACGTCTTATATACCAAAATTGGCGTTTCTACCATAAAAAAACAACCCCAGAAAAAATTTCATGCAAAACCTTAAAATTGGTGGCCAGGTTTGTATGGGGGCTACCGCTTAAAGTGTGGTGCATGTGATAGGGAAAAGGAGAGTATAAATATCTAAATTTAAAGTCGCTATCTCTTACATAGTCTTCTAGATCGTCCGAACAGACTGTTTGACGGACGAACAGAGCGACATATCTATATAGACTCTTCTTCCTGCGTGTTACATACATTTGCACAAACTGAATATAGCCTTTGACTCTATGGCACATTGCAGCGCTGTAAAGAAATGATTCAAATTCAAATGAAGCTGGGAATCATTCAGGCATTGATTGAATTAAACAATTTTTTGATTAATTCATTTCAAACAAAAATTAATTCAAATCATTCAAAATGATTTGTACATTTTTGAATTATTCTTTGTGCAAAATTTTTTGTGTGAATTCTTTGTAATTCTTGTCAGAAAAGCGTTCGCTTTAACAATTTAAAATTAGTTAAAATTGTAAGCTGATCCGATTAGCTGCTTTCAATTTTTATATTATACTAGTTGGTCCCTGCGACATTGTACGCGGGCCTCCCCTTCCCCAACTTCCACATGCTTCTTCTTATTGAAACAAAAAAAAAAAAATGGAAGGAAAATCTAAAAAATCCAACAAAATTTCTGTTTAACCAATCGCCACGAAACTTCACAGGACCACTCACAGGACTATTTTGAATA
Source organism: Leucophenga montana (assembly GCA_035044765.1). Classification (NCBI taxonomy): domain Eukaryota; kingdom Metazoa; phylum Arthropoda; class Insecta; order Diptera; family Drosophilidae; genus Leucophenga; species Leucophenga montana. The sequence continues at coordinate 561,187 of JAWNNQ010000712.1, forward strand.
TTGCCACAAAATTTGATCAAAATCGGTTGAGCGGTTTCGGAGTCTGTAGGGAATGTACAGACATACTTCCATTTTTATATATGTATATAGAAGACTACTATTATTATTGTTGTTTCGCACAATAAGTTTTGCAAAAAGCAAAAAATGATTCAAAATTTCAATCAATTCATTGTATTTTTTCATAAAGTTTGCATATAAACATTCATACAATACAATTTATTTTGAATGATTCAAATGATTCAAAAATGAATCATTATTTTACAGCTCTACTGGTACAGGGTATAAAACGAACAAACTGCAGCATTAAACGACGTACATATAAAATTTTGAAATAGTGCGCTATACATAAGTTATTAAATTAAGCAAAAATATATTTTCTTGTTTGTTTGAAAAAAAAAAACAAAAAAAAAAAAAAAACGCTGCCTACCGCTATCAACGATTTGACGTCTTCAATAACATATCTGGGGTTTTTTTTTTTGTTTTTCTTTTTTGTGGCGTTGTTCAGACTGATGAGGATCAGCCGCATGCATATATACAGACTTTTGTGCTGAAGCCTGTGGGCGGTAGCTTCTTCGTACAACACGATATATTTCGACTTTCGCTACACGATGTGTAGCTGGCGCCGCCGCCACAACGAAAGTTTAAGCATAAAGACGTCGTCGTCCTGCTACTCAACTTTGTACTCATCAATCGAGTGAGCTGCTGCAGCCATAAACTGTACAGATTTCAACTATGGCGACGACGGCATCTATTGCTAGTGCTGGAGTATGGCTAAGAATAATACAATATGAGAATGTGTTTACTGCTGCTGCTGCTGCACATGCTTTTACACTTTTATGTATTGAATACATTTTTTTTTTTACTATGGCATTCATTTAATGTAACAACACAATTTAAATCTGGCTTCATTGCTTGCTTTAAAATTTCTAATTCAAAATATTTAAGCATTCTGAACGCAGCAGCAGTTTTAACAGTAGCATGCAATCATACTATAATGGCCTTCTGCTTAAATCCTAAAAGTAAGAAACAACCAAATGTCTGCCTTTTTTCCAACTTATGCTATGTGAAATGCAATGCGTACGTAATTGTTGCAATCTTTTGTTAAAGCATGCTCCCAGCAAACCATAACACTTTCATAAATCAGCGCGTTTCGCAAATTTATTAGTTTAAGACAAGAGAAAACGTTAACTTCGGTTGAACCGAATCTTTAATACCATTCGCATGAAGTTTCAAATCGTATTACAAAACATAAACGTGTGTGGTGGATTTGTAAAAGTGCGCGGGAGATGCACTTCCTTTTGTATATAAGTCTATACATATACTATATGTATGTGAAGCGACCATTAATAATAAAGCAACATATCGAATCTCAAGCTGATATTGACCTAACTAAAGAAGTGATTTTCATATATATATATATATATATATATATATATATATATATATATATATATATATTTATATATATATATATATATATATATATATATATATATATATATATATATATATATATATATATATATATATATATATATATATATATATATATATATATATATATATATATATATATATATATATATATATATATATATATATATATATATATATATATATATGGTATTTTCCTCATTTTTGTTGTCTTGGTTTTGATTAAACTATATTTCAACCTCTCGCATTTATAGAATCTTTGCTTTGTCTATTTTCTGATCTGCTCTAACAAAAATGAAGGAGAAAATATATACTCATACTAGCTGGTACCCGGCGCGTTTCTGCCTGTCCACCCGCCACTCATGCCCCCTTACCCTACCACCCATCTTCCCCTGCCCCCTTTCACCCCTTCGCCAGCCACCCTTTACCCTGGACCTTACCCTAACTCCTCTACCTCCCCTTCTCTCTGTCCCTATCGATCCCATTAACACGTGTACTACATTTCAGCCCTCTATATTAAATGGTTCCCAGCGCGTTGCTGCCATTCCCTCTGCCTCTCCTACCTCTACCCATCCTTTCCAGTGTCCCCTTGCCCTAATTTTCATTCCCCTACCCTTCTTACCCCTGCCCCCTTTCCCTACCACCCCTTCCTATACCTTCCATTCCATTCCCCTTCCACTATTTATCTGTCCCTCTTTCCCGGCCCGTCTTCCCCCTTCCACTTCTTTCTCTTCCGGCTCTTTCCTTTCCACCTCTTCCCCAGCGCTCCCCTTTCCCTTCACCCTTCGATCCCATATACAACATTTCATCCCTCTATCTGACATTTTTTGGGCCAGAAATACTCGCCGGCATTCACAGTGTATCGAATTGTGCATCTTCTTGAATACACATGAACATACACAAAAATTATCATCAAAATTGGTCCAGTACATATAGATTATTCGTGTGTGTGTCATACGGCCATAACCATCACTAGTTCCACTTGTAGCCCTTTTATATGGTTTCAACTGGCGAATTTCACACGGCGATGTCATTGCAAAGGTGCAATTGCCTCACTCTGTATAACCATTTACTAGTTCTGACCGACTACTTAGTTCACTAGTGAAAAAGTTATGTAAACATTTTTATTTAATTTCTTTTTGTGTTTGTAGTTCTATTTTTATAAAATTTTAATTTTTTACTCAGTTTCAAAAAACTTTCTTTGCTGCAGGAAACTGGCGCAGTCTCAGCGTCTTAGCTAGCTTAGCTAGCTTAGCTAACAGCCATCCAACTTATTGATTTGCTAAATAACAGGCACAATTGTCTATTTTCCTTGACAATGCTATTTTCTCTATTTTTTTTTTTTTAACTGGCTGGCTACATGTTTCGCGTTTTGCGTACTGCGGGTACATATGCGAAAATTATTAATCAGAAACCTCTTAAAAATGTATAGCGAACTTTTATTAGTTAGCTTTATTTTTATTAAAAGAAATTTCTATAACTCTTGACTAATGTTTTCTCCATAAATAGTAAATTATTTAGAGATTCTGTAAATTTAAAAGAATTTAAAACGTGTGTAAACTTAGTTGCTTTCGAAAGAAGAAAAATGTATCTTTCTAACACTGTCAACATTTAATAGATGGCGCTACGTGTTCTAGGATTTAAATTAAAAGTTCGATTATTTTTAGATCACATTTTGTATTTGAGAATTTCTATTGTTTGATTAGTTATTTAGATATTCAGCTGAAACCCATACGGCGCTTAGACTTATTTTCATGCTTCATATTCATCTACATATATAAAATTATAATTAAATTTCAGAGCTATTTTCCCATCCATATATGTTTTAGTCAGAAAACTTTTTTATTGCTATCAATGTCAACTTGAAGTTTGAACGGATGCTTCACATATGTACATATTAATGGGCGTGTTCCGCATACTTTTACGGTAAACTTTAGCAAATTTTCTTTCTTTGATTTGACGATTTCACGATTTCAAATTTCGTGCGTGTGAATGTGGTATTAGAGCTCCGGTTCAAACGAAGTTTACGTTTTTTTTTTTTTTTATTTGTCATTTACCCAACGAAAGAGGTTGCTAATTGTTAAAGAGTACAAAGTATAAACTTACCAAAAAATCATAAATTCATCATTTAAGATTTGTTTTTCTCTAAAATAAATTGCTAATGGATTGCTGTGTTTGTTTTATGTATTAATATGTGTATGTACCTACGTAATACTTAACCTTTTAACGTCATCCTTGAACTACAAGGTGTCTCAAAAGAAAGTTCACATTTAAAAAATCGATAAAAAAGAGGGAATTTATTTCTTAAAAATAGTATTGTCCAAATATAAACCGTTGCGTTCACGGTATTCATTTAATCGAGCACTAAAATTTCCTATGACGGCTCGGTAGCTATTCTCCGTGATGGCTGCCATTTCGTGATGAATATTTTCATTTAATTGTGCCAGGAAAGTCGATTTGTTGCCGTAAACTTTAGATTTGACGTAATCCCATAGAAAAAAGTCCATACGCGGTTAAATCGGGACTTCGTGGAGGCCAATTTATGTCACCTCTCCTGGAGATCAATTTGCCGGGAAAAATTTCATAAACTCGTGGTAGAGACCTGTTGGACGTGTGTGAAGTTGCTCCGTCCTGCTGGAACCATGTTCTTTGGTTATAACCAGGAAAGTTTTGCAGTTCAGGCACGAAGAAGCCGTCTTACATCTCCACATAACGCTCTGAATTCACTGTAACTGTGCGTCCCCTTTTCATCTTCAAAAAAAAAAGTAAGGGCCGATAATTCCTCGCGCCGACATCGCAGCCTATACGGTCACTTTAGGCGAATGTAGGGGTTTCTGATGTTTGTGTTTTGGATTGGTTGCATTCCAGTAGCGGCAATTTTGCTTGTTTACATGTCTATTAAGATGGAAATGAGCTTCATCCGAAAGCAAGATGTTGGCAAACGTTGGAAAGCGCTCAATCATCTGGTTTATGAATTCAAGCCTCTGCCCAGCATCCTGAGGCTTTAATTCTTGCACCAACTGAATTTTGTAGGGGTGCAGCTTTAAATCTTTGTGTAAAATGCGGAACAATGATGATCTATGCACTTTGAAAGCAACAGCACGCTTCCGAATCGAAAGGTTCGGGTTGTCACGAACAGACTGAGTAACACTACTACTACGTTTTCGAACGTTCTCGAAGACCTGGGCGCCCGGATTTTGATTTTTCCAGCGTTGAACCGGTCTCTTCATACTTCTCGACCCATTTTCCAATGAGTCGAGGGCTTGGAGCATCATTTAAATGACGAATATGTCGAATACTTCAGAATTTTCTATGCGCTACAGTCGCTGAATTATCGTTTTTTTAAAACTCACGTATGCACAACGCACGGTCCGCTCCCGAGAAACGCTCCATAGCGACTAAATTCCCAAAAAGCTAGGCTACCGATTGACATACCCCCCGCGCCCCTCGAATAGTTGCGTTCACCCAATCAACAAATCAAATGTGAACTTTCTTTTGAGACACCCAGTATTACAACTTGATAGTTAAAATGTAATACTACATACAAGGAAATTAAGAAAAGATTAATATTTTCAAAATAAGCTTTGTAATTAAAATGAAAAATCTGAAAACCAAAATCTGAAGGCTTCTAAAAAGGCTTATTACTTTTATTAATTTTGCTATGTTTGCTGTCCTAAACTTAAACTTATTAATGTTAATATATACATATATATGTTGTATATGGAAAAATATGAACTTTGATTTTAAAACTAATTTCGGTTTTTCTCCATATTTGCCACTTGCAGTGCGATGAGGATCCGCCACACGCTTTTTCACAAGTCTTTGTGCTCAAGGCAGCCGCTGGCACTTTTTACGTAGCACACGATATCTTCCGCTTAAACATACACAACTCCGCTTAAAACTGATACACTGTCTCAATGCAGTGGCCGCCGCCGCCGCCGCCGCTGCGGCAATAATATAAAAGGAGTAGCAGCAAGAGGAAGATGATAGCGATGATGACCGAGGACGACGACTGTAACAACGACAAGCAGCAGGATAAGACAATAGGCGAACTACACTAGCGAGCATTATATAGATATTTCTTTTTGTTCTTTTTTCCAAAAAGTTACACTACAAAACACTACCAATCAACGAAAACGAAAAAAAAAAAAACAAACAAACAAACATAATAAGCATGTAAACATAAATTGAGCAAACGAGAGAGAAACTTAAAAAATAAAATAATAAATAATAAAACAAAAAAACAAAAAAAAAACGTTAAAAAAACTACTAACAAAATACTACAAAGTATGTATTTTTTTGAATACGTTTATATTACAAGGTAAATTAAATTAAAAAGAAACATAAAATCAAATGCATAGAAGATTTTTCTTTTAATTTTTTTTTTTTGTTTTTTAATTTATGTTTAATATATGTATGTATGGTATATAAGAGTGGATCAAATTGTTGTTCGAATGAATAAAAAAAAAAAAAAAATTGATAAGTGTATAGCAGAACGTAATTTACGGCAAATTCGAAGAAAATGTGTCGAGGCAACCATAAGTGAAAAATCAATATTGAATCTACTGTTAGTTTCACTTAAAACTTAATAGCACTTATAATTCACGAATAGTTTTTTCTTTGTTAAATGCGCAGCACACTGTAATTGCTACTATTTCTATTTCGTTCTCTAAAATTTAAGAAGCAACTAAATGTGCATGTTATTCGTGTAAACTTAATCACGGTGATGGAATTTCGACCAATAGTCGGATCTACTACTACTACTAATAAATATCATGCAACTTTTTTCTTTAAAAAATAATTTTGTTCGATTTACTTGCAGCAAAGCCAAAGCCTGCTTGTTCGAAAACAGAAGATTCATAACAAAAAACTATGAAAACTGAAGACGACTAATAAACTTTGTTTCTATCGACGCTAAGTATTTGTTTCCAATGGTTGCTGTTCAGAAGATTTAGCCAATACATAAAATAGGGAAAATTCGTTAACTCACGTTGGTTGATCATGTTATGACTCGTACTAACAAAACATTTACCATACGAAAATTGTTTAACTCTGTAATTTATGGCAGTGCATGGTGTATAAATTTATGTAATATAATATTTACCAAAAAAATCTTTAACAAATTTTAAATAATGTTATACCAAAACAACGTACATTTTGCACATGCGGAAAATGTTTTGCTAACAATGTTTTTTGATGCGCAAGAGAGCTATACGAAATTTGTTTAATTATTGTAATAAACTCGTATGATTCGATTTAGAGTGTATAAAAAATATCGGATCAACTTCGATTGCTCAGACGATGTGTTGACATGTTTGATTTAGGTGGCGACAAAATTTTGTACAAACCACCATTCACTGCAAACAGTATCACTCCACTGAGTATTTGCAGAAATACATACATATATGTAGATTGACGACCCACCGCTTTCTGATTCACAAATTTCGTCACATACTATTCAAGGTTTTTTTTTTTTTTTTGGTTTATTTTAGATAATTTTTCAATAAAAACTTTCTAAAAACGCCGTCAAAAATTTGAAATTTTGTTAAATTCAGAAAGTTCCTTTCAAACAAGCTTAACACTGACTGACGATATGCATATGTACGTTGTTTTTTGGATGTTGTAATGCTAAGATCTTAAAAAAGTTGAATGAAAAATTTAAGCTTATAATACGCGTCTGCTAAAATGTGTTATAACAAGAAAAAACGTTAACTTCGTTTGAACCGAAGCTTTAATACCATTGACACGAAACTTTAAATAGTATTGTAATACATAAAAGTGGGGGTTTAAATAGGGGGTGGTACACGCTCACTAGTAGATGTGTATGAAGCGATGTGTAAGATGCCATATCGAATTTCAAGTTGATATTGACGTTTTCCATACAAATGCATAAAAGTGAACTGTGGGTTTATATGGGACTACCTCAAAAACTGGGCGGGCCACGGCCAATTGTCTATGTATGTTTAGCGGCTGTATCTTAAAAGGCAACATATCGCATTTCAACCTAATATTGACTTTAATAAAAAAGTTTTTATTACAAAAAGTCAAAAGTGGATCATAGGTTTGTATGGGAGCTACCCCAAATAGTGGGCGGGCCACGCCCGTTAGTCTATGTATGTTAAGCGGCTGACCATAAAAAGGCACCACATTGCATTTCAACCGAATATAGACTTTAATAAAGAAGTTTTCTTACAAAAAGTCAAAAGTGGGCAGTAGGTTTGTATGGGTGCTACCCCAAATAGTGGGCGAGGCAGGTCAATCTTGATACTCTATTAAACTACAATAAAAAGAAGTATATGTGCAAAATTTCAACTGGATAGCATAAAAATTGGTCCCCAAAAAATGCGCAACAACATACAGACGGACAGACAGACGGAGATGGCTAGATCGATTCGTCTCGTCGAGCTGATCAAGAATATATATACCTTATGGGGTCTACGATGGCTCCTTTAATGCGTTACAAACTTTCAGACAAACTGATAACACCATTTCACACTATGTGTGAATGGTATAAAAATAATTTTTTAAAATGCGGAAGTTCAACTTTGATTTCATCAAAATTTTCTTGGGCTGATTTTCTTAGAATTTTCCGTAGATTACGATTTTGTCATACGCTTTGATAAACGAATATATAAAAAAAATTTTTCTAAAAATTACTTGATATTTATTGGTAGTATACGAGAACATATGATATACTATAAAAGCTTCTACTCGCGTGTAAAAGCAGAGGATCTATATTGATTTTGATCTGTGTTTACTTGGCACATTAGGCAGATTTGGTTTTCTGCTATAGACTTGTTCAAGAAAAAATTTGGCCCACCCTAATGTATATTCATGTGTGTGAAGCGCTTAAACTTAAATAGTTAAGATTATGTTAAGAGCAAACAAAAAAAAAAAAAAAATGTGTAAAGTAAATTTAGTACATATCGTATAAACGAACGCAAATACGTCGTCGGTCGATGATTGTTGTGCTGTTTGTGTCTTACTTATCCCGAAATGTAAAAATTGCATCGAAACCGAAAAGCACTCCATTAACAATGGATAACGACGCTTTGATGAGCGCCAGATCACGTGTACGCGTACGAAAGGAAAACTCCCATGCCTCAATAATAAATACGCCGGAAGCAACGAATAACGCACAGCCCAGCACACTGAAGAATATATCGATGCGTTTGTGTATAGGCGCACGCATCAGTACGCCTGTTGAACACAGCACAGCACAGCATGGAGCGATGTTCCGGCACACAACATGAAATAAAATAAAGTATTGAACTGCTTTAGAAACATAATTATTATATGAGGAGTTTTTGTATTTTTCATTTGTTTTGTTGGAATTGATTGTAATACATTAGTCCGGTCAAATTAGTCATAAAAATAGTGGTCAAATAATAAAAATTCCGACAGAGCTAAATTTTGGTCAAGACCTTGGGTAGTACACCATTAGAAATAAAGTGTCAAACGTTCCCAACGATCCCATGTGTGCTAAAAAAGTTATTCGATATCTCAGGTATGGTGATTCTTAGAAAAACAAGTATAAGAACCATTTTTGTAGATAATTTTAAGATCTATAATTTTTGTCTGTGGGCTACTTTTTTGATAAAACTTACCGTTTTCGCAAAAAAATCAAAAAACCTAAAATTTTTAGCTTTGACCCCGTATAACTTTTTTAGCACACGTGGGATCGATGGGAACTTTTGACACTTTATTTCTAATGGTGTACCCAAGGTTTCCACCAAAATTTAGCTCTGTCGGAATTTTTGTTGTTTGAAATGTCTATTTTGACCGGACTACATATGTAATTGAGTATTTTTATCATGTTGCGATGGAGTATCGTCGGACTTTTTTTTTTTTCAATTAAGTAAAGAAACGAATTCGACGTCCTATAAAAGAAAATGTACGAGGAGTGTGAGCCAATTTGCAAGTGGGCTAATTTGCAATCAGTCCAACATCTAGGAACTATAATCAAGTTTGATAGTAACTTATATACATATGTACATATATTAACAATTAACTATAAAAACAGAAACAGCATTTACGATGCAGAAAGACTTATGATATTAACTTGATTTGAGATGATGAAATGATTTGAGAGGGAACAAAAATTACTGCTAATTAATTAATGAGGTGCGATTTGCCAGATTCAAAAGGTGAAGTCTTTTGAGCCTGCGCAGAATATTCCCTCAAGTTTTTGAAGGCATGTTCTCAAATATGCTTTATTATCTAGGGAATAACTTTGTCATTGGAGGTGATTTTAACGCCAAACACCAATGGTTGGGAGCTAGAACTACCTACCCATAGGGTAAAGAACTACTAAAATGTATCATCGCAAGAAATTACTATGTTTTTAGCACAGGTAATTCTATATATTGGCCCAGAGATCGAAGAAGATATCCCGATATATTGGACATAGGAGTTCTTTGTGGTATTGACAGAAGTAGGTTGCAAATAAGAGATTTTCCAGATCTGTGTTTGGATCATTCTGCTGTGTAGTCATCTACATACGAGGGGTACTATTTATATTTCGGGAATAGCAAATAATAACAAACATTTTTCAATGAAAATGGCTTTATTGTTTTTCAAAATATTCCCCTTGATGATCAATACACTTTTTCATTCGTTCAAACCATTTGTCATAGAAGTTTTTCCATTCCTCTTGAGACACCTCCAAAACATGGTTTTTGAACGCTTCTACTGCTTCTTCGGCGCTCGTAAATCGTTGACCACGCAGTTTACCTTTGATAAGTAACATAAGTTCACATCAGTTCGGGTTTCGGCGAAGGCAGTCTCTAGCAAAAGCAATTTAAAAAATTCATCATCGCGTTGAGAATATTGCGGGTTGAGTGATATGTGTAAAATAGACATTCGTAATATTGGTGGGGATTTGTGAAACATGGCAAAAAAATTGACACATTTTTGTGTTTTAGCTTTATTAAAGTTATTGAAAATGAAGATATTTTTTTTAAACAAGTATGCAGCTCGATCCGGATACATTGCAATGAATTGCGTTGTACCGATTCAAATTCTTCGGCATTGTGCCCTTGCAGATAAGTCTGAAGTCTTCGTCTTCAGAATTTGAAATCGCCACTGCTGTGATGATATGGAAAGTGTACGACGATTACGCTTTTTTGGTTTTGGTGACATCTCTTCTTTCGTGTTCTTCTGCTGTTTCTCTTCCTTTCTTGCTTGCTTTCTCTGACTCTCCGCTCCGCTTTCTTGTGTACGAGTGCCACTTTTTCAGGTATAGTCAAAATGGTAGATGCCAAAATTTTGTGGTCACGGTTGGATTTTTCGACCCGTGTAACACTCTTCTGCGAAGCGATACAGCTGATGTGCTTGGTGCCGTTGAATCAGTGGCCGTTTTACAAAAGGGAACCTCTTCGTTTGCATCTGAGTCATCCTCGATGACATCCGAATGACATAACTACAACATGACAATCGGCAGGATCGTTATCGCCGCTTGAGTTTCCGCTCAACTCACCCGCCAAGAAATCTAGCACAAAGTGTACGGGATAACGTGAACATTCGGTCCTTCGAAAACTGTGTTTACCAAAAATAACATTTGAAAAAGTGTGTTGATTCATCAAAATTAACCAAAAATCTTCGACGGCAATAGCTCTGCTTCAAGTGGACCAAATGTCATGAAATTTCTACTTAGAAGTTGAGTAATACGTGTGCCTTGCCCACGCTCTAAGACTGATATATGTAGGTAGCGGAACGAGAAAACGGCACATTCCAAAATTTCTGTTTTACGTGTTCCTTTTTTTTTTTTTTTTGTAAAAATTAGCTTTTCCAGAGCGAAAACAAAGTAAACATTCCACAAATTTTCGTAAACACATGTTAACAAATTAAAGCATGCGCTCTTGGAAATGTTTCGGAATATTCACTTTTGTTTGCATTTTAGTAGGTACTCGTACATTATGAAATTTAGTTCTTTAAAAGCATTCAGATGAACCAAAAACTCTCCATATAACATTCGAGCACCAATTTCCTTTTACAGGTGTGACATCGATATAATAAGTACAAGAAAACAAGCGCGTACATATTCGAATGCAACGTTGTATCAAAATTTCAAGACAATCGAGATAATTTTTTTTTTTTTTCGGAGATTTTATCGATTATAAACAAACGATTATTTATATATTTATTTAGATTTAATTTACCTGCAAAAACGCCAAAAACAACGACAATGTAACCCGTAAATGTGCCCGTTGCCAAAAAGGATGTCATTATGTCACGATCATTGAAGCTATAGAAGTGCAGCACCAGACAAGCGACGGCAAAGCCCTATAGCATTATTAAGAAACACATCTATTAACACACTATTCTAAATTATTAAGATAATTTAATTGAGCAAAATTGCACAAAATTTACCAATTCAAGAAATTTAACCACGTTTAGACGTGGTTTGCGTTCACCGTGGGACATTTTTTGTTTTTTTTTTTTGTTAATTTTCTTTTAGTGTTTTGATTAAATCTTAATGTGTGTATTATTCGTAAAGGATATATTAATTTTTTTATATGGTATTATTCATATAGGCACATTTCTTTTGAAGATTTTTGTAGTTCTTATACCGATTTTTAATAATGCGTAAGATGATGGTCACGCGTGCGTTTACTGCGTAGAATTCTTACTGAATGAATTGCTGCGCGTTTTCGTAGCACAAAATTATGCAAATTTTTGATGCTTACAACAAAATCAGTCGCAGCACCAGCGGCACCAGCAATGTCGCAACAATAAGAAATACAAAAAAAAAAAAAAAACAAACTCAATTAATTAATTATATAGGTACTCTAGCCTGTATAGTCATCGGTTGGTCGGTCGGAAATAGGCTTTTCATTTTTGAAGTGTACCGCCTGGCGTTCGAAATGTAGAATACGATTGTAACGAAACTACAGATCATACATATGTACATACATATGTATGTATACTATACTACTTATTATTATCATCCAAAACTGTCGACTTTAAGATGTAGTCGCGGAATACGGAATTTCAGTTCGATATACGTTTCATTTAAGTTAGTCAGGCTGTCAGACTGCACTGGCGCGAGTGAGCAGTATTTTACAAGTGAATCGAATGGGCGGGCACGAGTGGTCTACTAATCCAAAGAACACTTGATTGCTGTTGGATGTATGTACAGACGGACGGACGGTCGTGCAGAATGCATGCGAGCAGACAGACGGACAAACTGGCATGTAAAATGAAACAACAAAAATTACTATGGCAATTAATAGCGCTGTGGGATCTGTTGGTCTGGTCTGATGATCTGCTCGATTCGGGTGTGTTCTATGAGAACACAACCCTTTTGTAAAATGTGTGTGTGTGTGTGTGTGTGTGTATATTTTTTGTGCTAATTTTTACAAAAGAAATTATTAAATGCACATAATTATGTATGTTGCTGTTGTGCGCAGCTGGATTCGGTAATCTGTCTAACGAAATGAGTGGGTGGCACAAAATGTTAGCCAAAATGTTAGACACTAAATCAAGACAAAACATAATCGGCGTATTGCGCGAAGAGACCCGATTACTGTGGAAACTCTATCAAAACAATAAACTCACGGTATAGACTCTGTAGCTGCCGCAGTACTACAACTTTATTAAAAAAATGTCTTTTCTCGCAAGCGTTTTGGCATGTTCTCATTCTCAGTCGATCAGACTGGGAGTAGGGCAGCCCTGGTACTGGACCATCTACGATCAATTGGTTCACTGATGGTTTACTAACCGATACGGGCACAGATGCGCGTACCTTCTGACCCAACGCCAGGATCTCTATTGCCATGGGTGCATGGTCCGACGGTTTTTCAATCTGAGGTCCACGCCATCGAGGTCTGCTCCCGACATCTTTTGGTTAAAAATCCTAAAGGTGCCAAAAAAAAACCATCATTTCGGATAGCCAAGCGGCTATTAAAGCGCTAACCTCTTGGAATTTATCCTCGAGGCTGGTTCTTCAATATTATGACATCCTCCAATAACTGTCAATCGGCCGTAAAGTCACGAATTTTTAAGTACCTGACCATAAGAGTATCGCGAGCATCGAAAGTGCTGATGAACTAGCCTGGACTGGTTCGGTAACTTCCTTCATAGGTCCGCAGGGTAACGCCGGGTGTGCCTGCTAGTCTTGAATATATGGTTTTCTAACTTGAACAGTTAGAAAGCTCACATTTGTACGCAAAAAGGCTCAAAAACAAATTTAAAAAAAGTTTAAGTTTCGATTTAAAAATAGAGTTAACATAGACACCAGTTCTCATTCATTTTCATCGAAAATATGTATATATTTGTAAATATTTGCAGGGTATAATACTACATATAGTTGAGCAGCTCAACTATAACTCTTACTTGTTCTATTTAAAATATTTATTCAGAAACTTCACTTTTTTTCTTTCTATATTTCAATAGTTAAGCTTTATTTATGTTTCATTACTATGATTGCTCTTGACTGTTGTGGCTGCTGGGATGTGTGCTTTATGGTGAGCCGTTCAGTGGCGTAGCAAAAACATATTATAACATGCTATGTTCACCTATCTTTTGGAGACTATAAAATATAGTGTCACCAAAATTCGAAATTTTTAATTCGCCTGATAAATACGCAGTTCAAGTTTAGATGCCACGCCTACCATGCTCACAATAGAGTTATTTGTCTCTTATTTGCATACTTTTCAAGATTGTTGGCGCCATCTATTGCCATTATTTACAAACTAAGACGATTTCATTGGTCATCCGTCATCTTTTAGCAGTCTATTTCGATGTCGTAAACTCAAGATTGAAGCATTCTTACTTGTTGTAGCCTGAACCCAAAGTGCTAGAGTATAATAAGTAAGTTTGTGCGAATGTATTTAACAGGCAGAAGTAGACATGGTAGATCACATAAAGTATACATACATATTCTTAATCAGCAACGAAAGCTGAGTCGATTTAGCCATGTTTGTCTGTTCGGTTGTGTGCACAACAGATTTCGCAAAGTATTGTACAAGTGCAAGAGACTTCAAACTTGAACATTTCAGAATTGAATCAAACATTTTTAATTCGTTCCATTTTGCTAACGTATACGTATAGATCAATACTTAATTAACTTTATCAGTGTACTTAAGTATGTTTCTAATTTATGTTCAATACTGATAACACAATTTTAAACCACTTCACCATATCTGATTGGATTTAAGTTTATCATACACTGTCTGATGGTGCCGAAGATAATTTAGTACTATATAACTGCTGATGGTTAAATCAAAACGAGCGATTCATTATGTTTGCCTAAACCGAAAGTACAATAACAAATAACTTTAGCAGTGTATAAAACCGGAACCGTTAAACGAAACTAACCGATTCAAATTGAGAATTGAAACTGGAACCAGAATTTTTTTTTTTTTTTAATAGTAATATTAATATTTTAATTTTTTTTTAAAACCCAAAAACCTTTTCCGAATTAAAATGAAATGAAAGAACCATGCCAGAAACAAAATTTGTGTACCGGTATAGTTTCGGTGCTCAGTTTTATTTTTTCTTATACAAATTTTTACTTATGCATAATATTCAAAGAAAACAAAAAACAGCTGATACCATACATGCAAGTTTAGAAAATTCCACAAATTTACCAGAACTTTTCCAATTGTCAAAAGTTAATATCCATGTTTATTATGAATCTGCTTAGGAAGCTTCTGGACACAATAACATTTCATACAAGATTCGAAAAATGGGCGGTGAGTTTCTATGGTGGTTACCACTAAAAGTGCTACTTGTGATATACATATATTCAGCATACGTACATAGGAAGTATCTGTACACGATTTCAGATCGATATCTTAAGAACTAAGGAACTGGTTTTTATTCATACAAACAGGGTGCAGACAGACGGACAGACGAACATGGCTAGTTCAATTCGTCTCGTCGAGCTGTATAAATAAATATATACATAAATACTTTAGGGTATGTCCGATGCTTTGTTTAATTCTTTACATACTCCGTGACAAATATGTGAAGAGTATATAATTCTAAGTATATTTGTATTTACTTACTCTTGTATAAAGATAATTTGATACATGGTCTTTGAAACGTTAGCAATATTAATTATTCTCTACTTTTTTTCCAAGGATTTTTTATATTCACCGATAACGGGACAGTACCGGTATACCGAAACTAAAATCCAAGAATCTTACCAAAGCGAATACCGAAATAAATTGTAAGCAGTTACAGCATCTTATACCGAAACACACGTTTCGGTACATATCAAAACCGGTACATATCAAAACCGGTACATTATCAAAACCGGTACCAATGCCGTAATACAGTTCTGTTTTATTCCCTGCATTTAAGCTAATTTAGATTTGCGTTTTACAATTGAAATGTGGAAAATGCTTAAAAGTACAATATTGTAGTAAAATAATATTAATAAATATGCGTACATATGGGTTATGCTTTTTGCTGACAGCATTATTTGGGGTAATGTATACTCTTAAAAAAAAAAAAATGAAAATGTAAAAACCCAATTTCTATCTTTGTGTCCCCTTTTACTTTTACTAAACTTTTAGACCAACTATCATAAATTATACTGCCGACTGTGCAAAAATCAATGAAAATTGTTATCGGTTACTAATTAAAGTTAATACGATGCTAAAAAAGAAATACAACGTCTTGGAATCGCGACCAACAACTCTCACTAAAATACTAAACTTCCCTCGTTTT
Organism: Leucophenga montana; assembly: GCA_035044765.1. Taxonomy (NCBI): domain Eukaryota; kingdom Metazoa; phylum Arthropoda; class Insecta; order Diptera; family Drosophilidae; genus Leucophenga; species Leucophenga montana. Next base: position 577,300 of record JAWNNQ010000712.1, read on the forward strand.
GCCGTGCTGCTATGGAAGCTGTTCCGCATTTTAAGGCTATGGCACCGATTTTTCGTTATTGTTCGTGAAATTATTTATGTGATTTGCCTAATGGTTTTTGCATTCTTTGTTGTTCTTTATTTCTTATATGGGAATATGGTTTCTACAACATACCATGTACATAATGTGTAAAAACACTCTACTCTAGATTGTAATATGCTTGCTTAGGAACTCAATTTGCTATTTTAAGAATTGAGTACACCTAATTAAAAATGATATTCAGTATATAACATTGAATTAAAGAAATACATATTGTAGAAGAAGTACAGTAGTTTGATAAAACAGGCTTTTCGTTTGGTACAACTCATATGAATGTATTAAAAAATATGCTATTTTTTTTATTTTTATTTAGTACACCTATATTGACATATGTACATATATCCATGTATATATATATATATATATATATATATATATATATATATATATATATATATATATATATATATATATATATATATATATATATATATATATATATATATATATATATATATATATATATATATATATATATATATATATATATATATTGTATATGTCGATTGAAATTTTAATCGATTTATAACTGATAAATGTAAATGTAGAAAGCTTTTAGAACTACGTTGCAATAATTGTAGTTATTTAGTATGTATATAATAGGCAACTGTTGCGTGTAAGCAGAACTTACAATCGCAAAACAATCAAGTTTCCAGTGTACATTTGCAACGTACGGTCAAGATACTCGCATTAAATCAAGTTTAGATCGGCTCACAAAAAACGAAATTCGAAAGGGGATAATGTCTACAGCAAATGGTAGTGTCGTCGATTTACTGACGTTGGATAATGTTGTATATCGGACATATATATTTTGGGTAGCAGTGCTCGTCTTGAAGATACACTTCCTGGGACTCTATACGGGAGTCATGCGTTTCGTGACAATGGTGAGTGGTGCTGAAGATTCGAGAAATCCGGCAGTGGAAAAAGTGTCAAGTAATGCTGATATATAAATTTAACTGCTGCTGGAGGTTGGATAGTACACATAGTAATGCAAGTAATTGCGAGAGTAGGTTGATATGTAATTCGCCTTGGAAATTTAATTTATCTTTTAAAATAGTTATTAGCTTGATATACACACATCAATCAGCGATGTATTAATTTTGTTATACGTTTCGAATAGCACCTGAAAAGTGGCATCTGCCAAAGCTCTTTATTCGATGCAATGCTTTTCCACATTGAGCTATTTATACAAGTATGGAAACAAATACACATCTGGACATTATGTATGCATAAAGAAACATTTCTTTTCATATTGACATCTCATCGATGTGTTGTTCCGTGGGAACAGCATTTCTTGTTTGTCAAATGCCGCCTTTTTTGCTTTAAAACAGCGTCGAATTGGTCCAAAATCTCGAGATAATGTTCTCCAGCAAAAATGCAATGCCGTTAACTGTTCCTTGGTCTCTAGTTTGGTCTGATGATGAATTCATGTTTCGTTGACGGTTTCAACACATCAAAAAAAGTCCTTTATATCGTGGATGAACATCGTTAAACACTTGGAAATGTAATATACCTTTGGCAACGAGCTTAGTCATTCGGAAATATCAATATCAATCAAATAGTTCTAGCACGTTCCTTTTAGCTACCCAAAGTCTCAGAAATCTCACACAATATTTCGTCGATTACCATAACATTTTTTGTGTTATAATATGCTAGTTGCTCACATTATCGAAATTGCTCGTACGACCACGTTTAAATGCAGATTCAAGTGTTGATCTCACCATTCGTTTTCTTTAATTTAAGGCAACTTTGATGGCTTGCTGAAAGATTTGTTTTGTGTGCAGTTTATTCTTCTAATCCCGTGAAAGGAGACCAATTGCTGACGCTCACAACAATGACACATTGTCATTGTACATCAATATAGTGTTGGTTTCTGCCAATAGTTAACCAATAAATTTACAAATTGTTGTTGCTAGACAAAATTTAAAACAAGAAAAAAACGTTAATATCGGCACCATTTTTATCTCATATGAAGATGGCGTAGCACCGAAATGAATGTTATTTTTCTTAGAGCCCTATGTAAGAGTACATATGTAAATCTATCGTCAAATATTTAGCAGCTGAAAATTTAATCTGAGCACTCAGCCTGCCAATTTTGCTGTCAATTTGCATTGTTACCGTGTTACATATTTCATGGAATTTTTAATAATTTTTAAATCTCAACTATCTGCATCAAATAGTTGCTGATAGTATACTATATATGGCGAATTTGGTTTTCACTTAAATGGGCGAGGCGTATCACTGCCCACCTTTCCAGTGTATTTTATTTTTCCCGGTTCTCTTTACATACGTGGCAAATCCCATCCATTTGCATTAAATTGTTGCTGAGATGTGACGGATTTGGGTATGTATTTCTTCCGGTACACTTTACATCTGTATTAAATCTCATCCATCTAAATCAATTAGTTGCTGAGAAATGACGAATTTGTTGTTACTCTAAAATGGGGGAGACGTGGCACTTTCCAAGGTTGGTTGTGGCACCGCTCATTTTTCCCAACGATGTATAGCAAGAAACTTGCTCTTAATGAATACAGGGTGTCTCAAAAGAAAGTTCACATTTGATTTGCTGATTGCGTGAACGTAACTATTCCGAGGCGCGCGGGGGGTATGTCAATCGGTAGCCTAACTTTTGGGAATTTAGTCGCTATGGAGCGTTTCTCGGGAGCGGACCATGAGTTGTGCATACGTGAGTTTTACAAAAACGATAATTCAGCGACTGTAGCGCGTAGAAAATTCTGAAGTATTCGACATATTCGTCATTTAAATGATGCTCCAAGCCCTCGACTCATTGGAAAATGGGTCGAGAAGTTTGAAGAGACCGGTTCAACGCTGGAAAAATCAAAATCCGGGCGTCCAAGGTCTTCGAGAACGTTCGAAAATGTAGACAGTGTTACTCAGTCTGTTCGTGATAACCCGTACCTTTCGATTCGGAAGCGTGCTGTTGCATGAAACGTGCATAGATCATCATTGTTCCGCATTTTTAGCAACTTCACACACGTCCAACAAATCTCTACCACGAGTTTATGAAATTTTTCCCGGCAAATTGATCTCCAGGAGAGTTGACATAAATTGGGCTCCACGAAGTCCCGATTTAACCCCTATGGACTTTTCCCTGTGGGATTATGTCTAATCTAAAGTTTACGGCAACAAACCCACTTCCCTGGCACAATTAAAAGGAAATATCCGTCACGAAATGGCAGCCATCACGGAGAATACCTGCCGAGCCGTCATAGAAAATGTTAGTGCTCGATTAAATGAATGCCGGTTTACATTTGGACAATGTCATTTTTAAGAAATAAATTCCCTAAGTGTGTATTTTAATATGTAAAAAACATTTTTTCAATAAACTACTTACATTTTTTTTTTATCGATTTTTTAAATGTGAACTTTCTTTTGAGACACCCTGTATTGACATCTCTATAAATTTCATAATGGTCGATTCAATAGCTTACACGGTTCAATAGTTTACACAGCTATAAAGGACAGACATACAGACAAACATTTATTTAAAAGAATATATAATAAAAAAAAAAAATGTTAATTTAATATTATTGGAAACAGTTGTTGCCAATATCGATTACTTGTCAAAACGCTCTCGTACACATGCATATATTCATATATACACAAATACATACATACATATGTATATGTACATTGAAGATAATAACAGATCGCCACGCATGCTTTGGACGAGCATCAAAGGTTGTTCTACAGTCGCACAGTCGTTAATTTATTTAATATACCCTGCTCACATATTGTATACAGTGTCAAAGCGGTATTTTTATAATATAATGTATTATGCAACGCGCTCGAAGGATTTCATTAATATATGTATATACAAAAAGAAAAGAAAAAAAAATGTAAATATATATGTATAAGACTTAGTGAAGAACTAGTTCCATTTTTCAATTTTAATTAATTTAGTTATCAAAGTAATTGTATCTATAGTCCAATAATTTGGTAGTTTTACGTGGAGTGGTTTCCGGGAGTTTTGCAAATTGGTGATTTTCCGAATTTCAACTTTGCCATCTCGTATTTTTGCCGCTTGCGTCATCAAAAAACTATTTTTAAGGCGCAATTTTTCCAAAATGGCGCCTTAAAAATTTTTTTTTTGATGATATCTCCTTTCCGACTCATTTTACTATGAAAATAGTTATGTAATAAATTAAACTAGAGAAAATTTCCTATAATTTATGTAGTAACCTTTTTTTTTTTGTAAAATGAATAGTTTTAGCGTACCAGCGGCGCAAAGTCTACTCGAACACGAGTTTTGGCCAAAAAACTCATTTGCACACCACCATGAGGTAGAGTAATTATCGCGTTTTTTTATTGTGGTATCCCCAGTAGGCCTAATCTAATAGCAAAATTTAGTGCATTCTCCTTCGCTTTGATCGTCTTGACCTGTTGCAGGTGTGGCAAGTTCATCGTCTTTAGTACCGATCGAAACGTCACAGATAGAAATTTCTTCCACATCATCCGCGGTGAGATTATCAGCTTCGTAATCCTCTTCTTCCTCGATTTGATCGTACGTTTGCTCGAGAACAGTCTCCGTTTCATCCTCTTCATCGGTATCTTGTGATGATACTTGCGAATTATCACAGGTACCACTGCAATTCTTGCATATAACAGAGCACTTTAATCCAGCCTTTCTACATCCACAGGCTATCTCACAACCGTTTTTGCATTTGCAAGAAGTAAGTTTCAACAAGGTTTCCGGAGCTGGAGGCTCGAGTGTGGTGACAGGAATTAGTCCATTCTTGCTTCTTTTCCATCCCCATCGTTCTGCATTTTGTTCAACTCCATACCACCGCTGAACTTGGTGATAGGTTCGGAACGAATGTTGTCGTGCTGCTGCTTCTGTCGGTGGTTTATGTAGCATACATATCTATAGTTATTTAACGACGCACTTTTAAGGCCACTGTAACCGTACAATGCAAGAAGGAAGCGTTCTCCAGCTTTAGCAATGATCTCTGGATCAGCAATTGGGTTTTTGAAAACCTGGACAACCTCGTTTAATTCTGGGTTTTATCGGGATACATTAACAGATTTTGTTGTTGTTTTTCCTTTATTAAAGAGTGCTGATGTTGTATCACAGCCACTAAAGGCGTGGCAGAATAAGATGTGATCTTTGGCTATTTTATCTGTCATACTCTTTGTTGAATATATTTGTTTGCGGAATTTTTCCTTTTCCTGGTTTGAGAATATATATGTTTGAACGCGTAGATAGAGCCGTCCAAAGAATAAGAAGATCCATATCTTCGCCGACAACTATTACGGAATCGAACGTGGATGAAACGCTGATTGCGGTATTGATTATTAGCGTATTCGCACTTTCCGTGGCTTGTCGATAATCGCTATAGTCGATAATCTCATTTGGTATCAACAGAACGGGTGCTCCGTTCTGTTGGTACCAAATGTCTCCTTAGACCAATTTATCAAGCCGTCGAAAAAAAACTACTCCAACATGTTCACATAATGGCCTGAATTCACTGTCACTGTGACTTCATTTACTTCAATTAAAAGAAAACAACAATAACAGAAGTAGGCCTTGACGGCAAACTTACTGTTCCAACGCATGATGCCGACTGATCTGGAAGAAATAAAACTTTAGAGCCACGCCTGTCTATTGGTATTACTTCCGCCACGCTACGATCCCTATAGCCTGAATGGCGCGCATTTCAAAATTTCGAGATGAAGTTTGTAATACACAGAACATAAAGTATATATGTATGTATATTTGTGATCATAGCTACAAGGCGGGTCGATCTTTGAATACGGAAAATTGTATCCATAGCTTAATCGAATATTTGGAAAAATCGGAATGGAGATCTCATGCCTATACCTCATTTAGTTAATGAGATGTGACGACTTTAGAGTTTTCGTTTATGAGAGAGGGCGTGGCAACGCTTCTTTCACTAAAAACTTTATTCGGTTCAGCCGTTCTCTAGTGATTTGCTTACCAACGAACCATATTTAAGTTTTAAAAATAAGCACACTATTTCATAGTGTACATTTGAATTTTTATCAATTGGGATATACATACATGCATACATACATATGTCTTCGATACGATACTGAAGAGTGTATTATACAGTTGGAATAACTTGACAATATCATTTCTACTTGTTATACCATTCACACATAGTGTGAAATGATATTATCAGTTTGTCTGAAAGTTTGTAACGCATTAAAGGAGCCATCGTAGCATAAAGTATATATATTCTAGATCAGCTCGACGAGACGAATCGATCTAGCCATGTCCGTTTGTCCGTCTGTTTGTTGTTGCTCATTTTTTGGGGACTAATTTTTATGCTATCCAGTTGAAATTTTTTTTCTTTTTATTCCAGTTTAATAGAGTGTCGAGATTGACCCGCAACGCCCACTTTTTGGGGTAGCCCCCATACAAACTTACCGCTCACTTTTGACTTTTTTTATGAAAAACATTTTTATTGTAGTCAATATCAACTTAATAATTGATATAGTAACTTTTAGTAGACGGATGCTTGACATATAAATTAATGGGTGGGGTAGCTCCCATATTTGGTAGCGTCCACTATTTGGGGTAGCTCCCATAAAAAACCTACTGCCCACTTTTGACTTTTTGTAAGAAAACTTCTTTATTAAAGTCTATATTCGGTTGAAATGCAATGTGGTGCCTTTTTATGGTCAGCCGCTTAACATACATAGACTAACGGGCGTGCCCCGCCCACTATTTGGGGTAGCTCCCATACAAACCTATGGTCCACTTTTGACTTTTTGTAAGAAAAACTTTATTATGACAGTCAATATTAGGTTGAAATGCGATATAGTGTCTTTTAAGACACAGCCGTTTAACATACATAGACAATTGGGCGTGGCCCACCCACTTTTTGGGGTAGCCCCCATACAAACCCACCGTGCAATTTTGTGTTTTTTATGAAAAAATCCTTCATTTAGATCAATATTAGTTTGAAATTTTATTTTGTGGATTTTAATGGACAACCGCTTCATATGCATATACAAATGGGCGTGTCCCGCCCACTTTTTGAGGTAATCCCATATAAACCAACAGTTCACTTTTATACATTTGTATGGAAAACGTCAATATCAACTGGAAATTCGATATGGCGGCATCTTACACATCTACTAGTGAGCGTGTACCACCCACTTTTTGGGGTAGCCCCTATTTAAACCCCCACTTTTATGTATTACAATACAATTTAAAGTTTCATGTGAATGGTATTAGAGCTTCGGTTCTACCGAAGTTAACGTTTTTTCTTCTTTTTTGTATTGTTTTGTCGTTCAATATTGTTATTAGCTTAAAGCACTCGACAATCATAAACCGAGACGACCTAAAGCTTAGTAAGTAATTATATATGCATAAAAATACGGTCGTCATCGTTGCCGGCAATTGTTGTTTTTTAATACCCTTTATGCATAGAATAAATATGTATATTAAATTCGTGCAAGTGTATGTAACAGGCAAAAGAAGGCGTGTCAGACTTCATATAGTATATAAAAATGTTCTTCATCAGCAGCAAAAGTCGCGAGTCTATATAGACATATACGTCTGTCCATTTGTCTGTCTCACCGTCTTATTGAACTATGAGATCTTGAAGAATATACGAGCTAGAGACAAGTTGGAATATTTGGACTCTTATTCGCTCTACAGATAAAGTGTATGAAACTAAGCCGACTTATGCGATAGTCGCTATACAAACCAGCACACAATTTTTGGTGTTTTGGTTGAAAATTTTTGGTTTTTGTTGTTAATTAAGCTAGAAACATAAAATTTGGTAAGTCTTACATCCAGGCTTGGAACTAAAACGCTTTCTTGGAGGGAAAATTCTACAAAAAAGAAAAAATACGAAAAAGGGAAAACTATACCATTTTATTGTATTCCAATTATCAATACCAATTTTATATACTACATTATATGTATAAATGCTGCCGTATCCGCTAACGCTTACGACTATTCTAATAAAAAAAGTGTGTGTGTGTATGCAATTCACACACGACAGCAGTCAAACTTCAGAAAAGTAGCCAACAAGAGAATGAGATAAATAAAGAGTATCATGCGTATTAGGATAATAAAAAGGTTTGTTATTGTTATTTTTATTTTTATAAACATTTTTTTTTCTGCCGACACTCATGCCATTTTTCAGCATTAGTTTTCGGTATTTTTGGAAAATATTTTATTAAGCAAAAACATTTCAAAAAAAGATAAAAATATTCACACTGTCAAAATCGCATTTTGAAATCAAAACGGGTAGAGCATCTAATTCGTAATGTCTAAAAATTGTGAACATAAAAAAAAATCATCTGTTACACAATTTTCTTATATGTACATGTCTGCAAGATCATGACCACTTGTTCTAAGTTCTGACCATTTGCCTGTGGTCATCTCGCACTGCCGATACTATGTCCTACTCCAATCTACCACACTTTTTTATGGTCATAAGCTCAAACATTTTCCCAAACCTTTTCGAATTTTCGAAGTTAGTGTAGACAGCATGCAAAATAATTTATCTCATTCTTATTTATGAATATGTTTATCTCTTTGCGAATTGATTTTTATATTATTTTCATGAACCTTTCGAATTTCGAACTCAATTTTCGTTTCAACGAATTCAATTTTCGTTTCATCGAATTTTCAAATGACAACGTTGCTAAAGAAGTTTCACTTCAAAAATCTTATATAGGTTCAGATACACTATATGTGGTAGTCCCTGTACAAACATGTTCCCTTTTTATTAGTTTTTGTAAAAAATTCGTGTTTATGTTTGTTCTTAATTATTAACCTGAAACTCTTCTTTGGGATACTAAAAGAGCTAGCTCCCATACAAAAATGTATCTTACGTCTATCCTAATAAAATAGCTCACATAGATGCAGTCTGGTAGCATATAGTTCCCATAGAAATCGTTGGTTGAAATAGAGTGCATTAGGACAAGATACAGGGTATCTCGAAGTCGAACTGCGTAGCTTCTTGTTTATTCTCACACTTTCGCGCCAGCTCTCTATACTGCTCGCTTTCTCTATATATCTCTATATCTCTCTCTCTATCTCTTTATCACACAGTGTAGATGCATTTACAAAAAAGCTCATACATATAATCACATAATAGAGCTATTTTGCAAGCATTTACCTATATGTGTATATATGTATGTACATACATACATATGTATATAAATATTGTAGTTAGATGACATAAAAGTTGGAAAGAGATAGATAGATACATTTGTTACTAACTTATACATATGCATTCATATGAGATGATAAGCGCTTCAAAAAAAAAAAAAAAAAAATCAAATATATACGCAATACATTGCATTGACTTGTCTATGTAGTAACCAAATAAATATTTGACCGCGACTTTCACTGGCAAGCGAGCAGTCAACGCGTCTGGACGGATCCGAACCAAAGCGGTTGCATTTAAGTGACACTTTCTTAACTTCAAAACATTGTACATACATAAATCAAAATGGGTGTAGCTGATCTGTTGAGTTTCGATAATAACGTTTTCAAGAGCTATTTGTTCTGGAGCGGTGTACTTGTTGTTAAAATGCTCGCCATGAGCGTACTTACGGCCTATCAACGTTTCAAGACAAAGGTAGGTGAATTTTTCCAGGTTTTGAGTACAAAGTCTACAAAAATTAAGCAGAGTAGTTTTGTAGCCGGCATTTACTTACATACATATGTATGTACATACATACATATGTATATACATATGTATGTATATACGCTCGAAAGCTTAATGTGCATTTATCAATAAACAAACATACATATATGTACACACACACACACACACACATATATATATATATATATATATATATATATATATATATATATATATATATATATATATATATATATATATATATATATATATATATATATATATATATATATATATATATATATATATATATATATATATATATGCTATTTTGTTTTACATACTATATACTAGTTTCGCACACTAAGTTGGCAAAAACCTTTTGCTCAGCATGATGCTGCACAATTTTGCTCTTGTACCCTGTACCCAACGGGTATACGATTGTAGTATATTAATTTTGTACAAATGTTTCTGGAAGTCAAAATGAGGCGTGGCATATATACATATGTATGTATGTATGTATGTATGTATGTATGTATGTATGTATGTATGTATGTATGTATGTATGTATGTATGTATGTATGTATGTATGTATGTACCTATATATACGGTGTTTCATTTGGAGCGATTAATTCAACTAAGCATGAATCGTTTTTGCACCGCGTATACTATAAATAAAAATTGGACTTATTCATTCATCCGAGCCAATAGCGACACCCACATTACTGAAATTATATTTAAAACAGTTATAAAACCGAAACCGTTAATCAAAATTAACCGATTCAAATTTGGTACCGGAACCAGAACCGTTATTTTGTTTTAAAGCCGAAACCTTTTACAGAAATAAAATAAAATGCAAGAAGCGTACCGGGAACAAAAAACAGTTGTACCGGTGTAGAATCGGTTCTCACACACTTTCATTATACCATTCACACATAGTGTGAAATGGTATTATCTGTTTGTCTGAAAGTTTGTAACGTATTAAAGTAGGCATCGTAGACTCCATAAAGTATATACATATATTCTTGATCAGCTCGACGAGACGAGTCGATCTAGCCCTGTCCGTCTGTATGGTGTTGCGCATTTTTTGGGCATCAATTTGTATGCTATCCAGTTGAAATTTTGCACATACACTTACTTTTTATTGCAGTTTCTTTGAGTATCAAGATTGACCCGCTACGTCCACTTTTTGGGATAGCCCCCACACAAATCCATCGCTCATTTTTGACTTTTTGTATGAAAAACATTTTTATTGTACTCAATCAAAACTTAATAGTTTAGACGGTTGCTTCTGGGTAGCCCCAATACAAACCTACTGCCCACTTTTATGTTGTTGTATGGAAAACATCTTTATTGAACTCAATATTAGGTTGAAATGCAATATGATGCCTTTTTATGGACAGCCATAACATAACATACATAGACTAAAGGTTGTGTACCGCTTAATTTTTGGGCCACAAAGCCACCACCACCTTTTGGGTTTTTTATGAACAATTCTTTATTTAAATCAATATTAGCTTGAAATTCGATTTTGTGGATTTTATTGGACAACTGCTTCATATAGTACATAGACAAATGGGCGTGACCCGCCCACTTTTTGAGGTAGTCTTATACAAACCCACAGCTCACTTTTATGCATTAGTATGGAAAACGTCAATATCAACTTGAAATTCGATATGGTGGCATCTTTCATATGGTTCATACACATCTACCAGTGGTCATGTAGCATCCACTTTTTGAGGTGGTCCCTGTTTAAGCCACCGCGTTTATATTTTACAAAACGATTTAATATTTCGTGTGAATGGCTCCGAAGTTAACGTTTTTTCTTGTTTTTTTTTTCTTCTTCTTTATTTAATTTTTTTTTTTTTTTGTAAGAAATATACATACATATTTACTTATGCATAGTGTTTTTATGCATAATGTTCAAAGGTAAACAAAAAACAGCTGATACCATATATGGTTAAAAAATTTCAGAAATTTCCCCAGCACTATTCGAATTGTCAAAAGTTACTCTCGCAGTTCTAGCTACGCAAGTAAGCGTAGAGCGTTTAATTTCAGGCGTCAAGTTTATAATGAATCCGCTTAGGAATTGGCTGGACGCAAAAACATTTGTATGGTACCCGTTTTCAGATGAAATTCTAAAAAACTGAAGAACAGACAGACGGACATGGCTAGTTCGATTCTTCGAGCTAATAAAGAATATATAAACTTTATGTGATCTCCGATACTTCATTTACGTTATAAACTCTGGGACAAAATTATAATACTATGCAGAAGTATACAAATTTGAATATGTTTGTATATTTACTTACTTCTTAAAAAAAGAATAGTTTATTTCAATAAATTTAAATAACATGTTATTAATTTGATATATGGTCTTTGGAACGTTGACAATAGAAATTATTTTCATTATTTTTTCTCAAGAATTTTAATATTGACCGGTACCGGTACTAAAATTCAAGAATCGTACCGAAACTGAAATAAATTAAAACCGATACAGCACCTTAAACCGAAACCAAAATATATTTCGGTTTTATTCCCCGATTTAAACACTAATAGCATAAAATTATCTTTCTAATAAAGCCAATTTTCAGTTTCAAATTATGTAGTCTCAGTATTTTAATTCAATTTACCTCCAAAAAGAAAATCCTATACTATTGAACAGCATCAAAACCGAACGCGATATAGCCATGTCCGTCTGTCCGTCCGTATGATATCGAAAACTGTAAAAGATATAGCCACCAAACTTAGATGTTTAAATTCTTCGAAGATCATTTCACATAAAGTACTTACATATTGTATGTAGAATAAAGGTTTCCACCCCACTTTAAGGAGTTGTGCATACAAACCTTATCCCCATTATCCCCCGATAAACTATATAAACCATACAGGGCCGAACTTAGCTTTGTTGTGGTCCGGGCCAAGGATGTTGGTGTGCGTTCCGTTTCGAACGTTCATCGACAAGTGATAAAGGAATTGACAAAGAGTAATGACTTTATTTGGTTTTTATAATATTAAAGATCCAGGTAAAGGGATTTTTGACGTTTTTTTTTTTTAAGTGAACACATCAAAACATAAATTGCAAAGACTGTCGCTTTCAACACACACACAATTCTAACAGACTGGTAAGACAAGCCTCTGCTGATCTTGTGCCTAATCTGTTTTTAAAAAGGGTCATTTTTGAGAACGATTTTTCGCAACTGTAATAAGTCACCATCAAGCACAATTAAAGACGAAGTACTATTTCCATATTGAGCGGAAATAGTTTTCTATGATTATGCAATAAAGATATTCTTCCATTAGTTCTTCGCCAAGCTCTACATAGATTCCCATACCAATTTACTGAGGTTGAACAATTTTGTTTGTTTGTTTTTTTTCTTTTTTTCATTGTGGTCTTCTAAATTATAAACATTTTAACCTTTATTACAGACTTTTGCCAATCCAGAAGATTTGTTGTCGCCCAAATTGAAGGTCAAATTTGACGATCCTAATGTGGAGCGCGTACGCAGGTAAATATTTTTTAACTAAATCACAGCGCTTACTTTATTCTTATACTTTTTTGTTATTATTTTCAATTATAGAGCGCATCGCAATGACTTGGAGTGCATTCTGCCCTTCTTTGCTGTGGGTTTGCTCTATACGCTGACAAATCCTGCAACCTTCCTAGCCGTAAATCTATTCCGTGCTGTTGGCATTGCACGTATTGTGCATACCATTGTCTACGCCGTATTTGTTGTACCACAGCCAGCACGTGCCATTTCATTCTTTGTGGCACAGCTAGCCACTGGCTATATGGCAGTACAGGTTATACTTGCAGCTCTATAAATATGTTGTTATATGCACTATGATTGGCGTTTGGTGAAACATAGCTTAGATACATACATACATATATATATATATATATATATATATATATATATATATATATATATATATATATATATATATATATATATATATATATATATATATATATATATATATATATATATATATATATATATATATATATATATATATATATATATATATATATATATATATATATATATATGTTTAAATTTTTTAATCCTGGTTAGTTTATTAACCAAACAGATTTTTCTTATTAAAAGTTCTTATTTTTTTCACATCGAATAGAAGATTTATTATTTATATTGTAGTACTGGGTGTCTCAAAAGAAAGTTCACAATTGATTTGCTGATTGGGTGAACGCAAATATTCCGAGGGGCACGGGGGGTATGTCAATCGGTAGCCTAGCTTTTGGGAATTTAGTCGCAATAGAGCGTTTCTCGGGAGCGGACCGTGCGTTGTGCGTACGTGAGTTTTACAAAAACGGTAATTCAGCGACTGTAGCGCGTAGAAAATTCTGCAGTATTCGAAATGTTCGTCATTTAAATGATGCGCAAAGCCTTCGACTCATTGGTTCAATGCTGGAAAAATCAAAATCCGGGCGTCCAAGGTGTTCGAGAACGTAGACAGTGTTAGTCAGTCTGTTCGTGACAACCCGGACTTTTCCTTTTGAGCGCTTTCCAACGTTTACCCACATCTTGTTTTCGGATGAAGCTCATTTCCATCTTAATTTCCAAAACACAAACATCAGAAACCCCTACATTCGCCTAAAGTGACCGTATGGGCTGCGATGTCGGCCCGATGAATTATCGGCCCTTACTTTTTTTTTTTGAAGATGAAAGGGGACGCACAGTTACAGTGAATTCAGAGCGTTATGTGGAGATGTCAGACGACTTCTTCGTGCCTGAACTGCAAAACTTTCCTAGTTATAACCAAAGAACATGGTTCCAGCATGACGGAGCAACTTCACACACGTCCAACAGGTCTCTACCACGAGTTTATGAAATTTTTCCCGACAAATTGATCTCCAGGAGAGGTGACATAAATTGGACTCCATGAAGTCCCGATTTTTTTGTAGGATTACATCAAATCTAAAGTTTACGGCAACAAACCGATTTCCCTGGAACAATTAAAAGAAAATATCCGTCACGAAATGGCAGCGGAGAATACCTGCAGAGCCGTCATAGGAAATTTTAGTGCTCGATTAAATGAATGCCGTGAACGCAAAGGTTTACATTTGGACAACATCATTCATAAGTAATAAATTCACAAAGTGTTTATTTTAATATGTAATAAACATTTTTTCAATAAACTACTTACTTTCTTTTTTATCGATTTTATAAATGTGAACTCTATTTTGAGACACCTTGTATATAAAAAAAAATTCTAAAATTATCATTAATTGGTGTAAATATCTCAGTAGCTTAATATTAATTTCTTGTTGTAGAAATGCCATAAGAAACTTAAATGTAGAGAAGATAGTCTTGCAGATTCTTCTAAGAATGCATAAGATGGAGGTTCTACTAGCTTTTTGTAAATTTTTGTTTTCTTTTACATACTCGTACAAGTACATTTGTGATCAAACAACATTTTTAGCTAAAATACTCACCAATCTGTGTTGTTTGACAACTATATATTACATATCTCAAGAATTTGGTTCTTTCTTTTTGATCTGAACAGTGTTTGGCTTTTGTCCATTGTTTGAGTCATTGCGTGCCATTGTTGATTATGATGAGTTGCATGTATATACATACATATATAGATAGAGAAGAATTTCTCTAATTCTATCAATTCTTTTCCGGTTCTCAGTTTAGAGAAGATTTTGCAAAATTGAATTCGAATTGAAGTGAGGAAGTAATATAACGCTACTCAGTGTAAGTAAACTCAAATGGCAAAATTTGCAGAAACGTGGAAAATTTAACATTTTGTGGAATTCACTTTCGGAAAATATTCCCATGGTATTATGAATATTGTTCGTCTGTTGTTGCGCATTTTTTGGGCATCAATTTTTATGCTATCCAGTTTAAAATTGGCACATACACTTCTTTTTATTGCAGTTTAATCAAGATTGGTCCGACACGCCCACTTTTTGCGGTAGCCCCCATACATACAATTCACCGCCCACTTCCGACGTTTTGTATGAAAAACTGTTTTATTGTAGTCAGTATCAACTTAATAATTGATATGAAATTTTAGTGTACAACCGCTTCACATACATATACAAATGGGCATGTCCCGCCCACTTTTTGAGGCAGTGCCACACAAACCCACAGCTTACTTTTATGCAGAAACGTCAATATCAACTTGAAATTCGATGTGGTGGCATCTTTCATATGGTCGCTTTATACACATCTACTAGTGGGCGTGAACCGTCCACTTATTGGGGTAGCTCCTATGTAAAGCCCCTACGTTTATATTTTACAAAACGATTTAATATTTCGTGTGAATGGTAGTATTAGAGCTGCGGTTCTCCGAAGTTAACGTTTTCTCTTGTTATTCTTCATTAAGATAGAAATGCCAAATCTTAAAACTTCAAACAATTCTTACAAAATATTCCATATAGGCGCAGATTGAACAACTTTAAGGGGTAACCGCATTATAATTTTTATAAGCATATAATCTATGATTTATCTAAGGAGCCCTAAACAAGGTACAGGGTATTTCGAAGCTAAGCACACTCGACTTGAGCGTTCTTTCTTGTTATTTCTATTTTTGTTTTGTACTTACATGTGTACATATATTCGGTGATAGTCAACAATTACATCACATTGCTTTGTTCTGTTGTTCAGAACGTATATTTCAGGTGTGTACAGATATTCTAAGTTTGTTCAAATAAAGTCGCTCTTGTCTTTCTAATTGTTATACCCTACACTTAAAGTGTGTATGGAATATTTTCAGTATAATGAAGGAATTGTGTCGGATGACAAAAAGTTTATAAAATATCTACATAGCTATATATATTGTATATTGTCTAAGTTAAGCTGTAAGTAGAAAAAGACTTAGACATCTGACTAAGCGAACATTTAACCATTACTGAGACTTGGAAACAGACGTTTTAAAGCTAAAAACTATAATATGACTTATATGGTATGTACGTATTAGAACAATCCATCAAATCACTGTAAGTTTAGTTTTCGGTTTTAACTACATACTAAAATTTGTTCGGTTCGGTTCGATCTTCTTTTTTTTTTTTTTTTAAATAAAGCGAACAAGTATATTTTCATGAGTCTTTAAAAAGTTTTCCAGAGCGTCGTGCGAGACTACCTGTTCGTATCATCCCGAGCTGAGCCGTTTATTTCCGGCATTCTTAAGTGCGCATTGTGTAGCATGTGCGAGTCAGTCTGCAGCTCGCGTTCATAACGATCTCGTCTCATTCCTGTCTTTCGTAATTAAAATCAGATTGAATATTATAATACGTTAATAAAAGCCATCGGACTATTGAATGAATTTCTTCTTAAAGAAAAGGTGTAAAGATTAGCAGTGAAATGTGATAAACTAGATAATTAACTATAGTGATATAATTTAAATGAAAAAATGTTTATTAAAATACAATAAGAAGCTGAATATCAGACCATAAGAAGAAGAAGAAAACAATTCTAAATTAAAAAAAAAAAAATCTTTAAATTAAGCTGAACTAAAACCATAATAAAACGTCATCGCTGTTTCACTCCTTGCCCATCCGAACAAAATGCTAACGCTTTGGATTAAATGGTTCCAGATGCTTTTGCTGTTCCCATGCTTCATTACAGCGATTGATACAATGCATGATGATAAATTATCATCAGCAACAGAACGAGCTACTTCAGTCTCTCTTTCGGAAAATTTAGTAAATAATCTGAGGAAGAATGATAGTGAGAACATTGAGGAAAACTCAAGAAATCTAGCAACACAGAAAAACGAAACACAAACACTCACAACGGCATTACAAAAATCAAATAAAACAAACGATTCGGTGGAGATTTCGGACTCATTTAATGCTACAATTATTAGCCAAGCCAGCATACAACCATCAAGTCAGACAACAACGCTTGCACCTCCAAAATTTGTGCGTGCCGTATGCGAAGATCCTGATGCCAGCGGAAAGACCTTCTGCACCAAAGTTAGCAATTATCCGAAAATTACAGAATTGCGTTCTGTGCTCTCTAGCGAATTCTCACATTTCTTTAGTAACGAAACTTTTGAAACATTTGAAATTCAAACACGCTTGGGTAATTTCGATGAAATATCGGATGAATATCTGTGCAAAAGTCGAGACCGCTTCATCTATCCAAAAATGGGCCAAACAGTCGAACATAGGCAACAGTTTATTGTAAATACAGATGAATTTCTACAGCCTGTGCGTATAGAGGAGTGTGTTGATGATGGACATACGCGATGCAGATATATGGATAGCGTAATGAATAATATTGTTACTGTATGTAAACAGCATTACAATTTTCGTGTGCTAGTATCCGTCACAGAAGATGGCCAGTCGGCAACGCATGCGCATTTCAAGTTTCCGTCATGTTGCAAGTGTGTCTTGCGTTATCAGTCAAACTAATCGACATGAACAGAAAGAAGTTCTCCCAACTGGACGTTGTGATTGAAGATATTCTGGCTAAACTGTCCACGGGTTCAGTTTAGGCTACAAATAATATGAAAAACTCGTTGTATTACTATTTATTGAAATTAACACTGCATCAATTGTAATAATACTCCTATTGTAATACATGTAAACATCAAAGAAATTTTGCATTTCTGGTTTTCCAATGCTAAACTGATAAATTCTGAATTGTTTTGAATTGTTTAAACAGTTTGGAAGCTAAAGTGGTGTCATGGGCTGATCCGAAACAAAGAAGTTTTTTTGAATGAACAATTCAACGGTTTTGAGATGGTCAACTGGTGTGTACCGCTCTATTTTAATAATTGGGCTTGATAAAAGGAGTCAACGCTATAGCGTTGTCTGATGAGATTAAAAAGTTTGGGCTGGTCGTTATAGCTTTTCTTGAAACGCTCAACGAAACGCATCGATCTAGAGATTTGAATGTGGTAGTACATATATGGCTGAAATCCGGTATAGAGTCATAAGGTATATATTTGTTCTAAGCTCATAGTGTATACTATACATATCAAAGTTCATATAAAAAAATTGAAGAAAAAAAATGTACCCGACAAATTGGAAAATTTGGGAAAAACTGAAAGTACTTTTTTCTATGGGTTTTAAGTTTTACACCCAAGGGAAAACGAGCGTGAACGTTTATGTGGGGAAAGAGAAATACTAAGTTTGTCACAAAGATCAGCAACTATTTGACACAGATGGATGAAATTTGATAAATATGTAAGCGGCACCGGGAGAAATAAAGAGCACTGGAAAAGTGGCGTGTACAACGCTCTATATGAGGTGTCGTTCAGTTCGTCTTGATTGCGAGAGTGCTACAACATTTTCTGGGTCCGCCAATAAAGAAATAGAGATGGTTATTAATTGTTTTTAATATTACTGTAGCTTTAATAGCTTGATGGATTTTGACACATGAGGTGTTGCTTGATTCGTCTTGATTGCGGATAGGGTTGCTGTAGGGTTTATTATTTTTACATAGCGTAATTCGTTTAGGATACACTAATAATAAAAAAAATAAAATTTAGAAAACACCTATGTATTCTTCTTTATTTGCATAAGCTAAAAATATTATAGTCACTCCTGTAATCAAGACGAATGTAACGATACCTTATACAGACATCCATGGAAATTAAATTTACGCAAGCTTCTTCACTCAGGGTTGAAGTCTTACTCGGAATTAGACATTTGATGTTCGAAAGTATATCAGGGTGTTTGAGAAAACGGTTTGGAAGGTGAGTGATGAATAAATTGAGGTATGGTATATAAGTTGAAATTCGATAATAATCTTTGACATCAGTGGCCATCACATTACCAGTGAGTTTTGGCATTTTGATTTCGATGTTGTGTTTGTTCGCAAACCTTGCCAACAGTTTGAAAAATAGTACTAAATTTGTTTCTGTCTACATTTTCTCTTCGTCCTGTCCACTGATTCGTCGTTTACAACATCTGCCAACTCAATAGCCTCAACTAAATGTTGATTCTTAGTTTAAAGAACTCGTCACAATGATAGAGCTAAAGAATGTATTGAATGGAGTAAAGGTTATACTTTGTGTATATTATATTGTGCACGACATGATGTCTGTCCAAGTGCTGGAAATAACCTTCAAATCGTTGTTAATCGTGGTGTACAAGAATACACACAAAAATGGAGAAACCGTATGTTGTGGTTATTTATAGTTTTAATCATCGACAAATTTTAGGAAAATTTATCGATTGAATACTTAAAAGCGCTTAAACAAACAGTCTGGTTGAAAAATGATGTATGAATGGTTGATACGATATATTATTATCTGTCACAAGAAAAGTAAAATTCTTTAAAATCAACATACCTTAACCTTAAGATATAACTTTTTTTGAAGTCACTCTTAGTTGTATGGCGGTATAACTCCGTGGAGTTCGGTCAAATAGTCACACTTGCATGTGAGAAAACTTGATTAAATATGGCAAAAAAGTGTAGATTGTACCATTATTTATTATTATATTTGTGGAAAGATGTAGATCGTAGCATAATAGAATATAGCATCCATACGAATCTATGGCTCAAATAAAGATGATTAGACTGGCTGCAGGGTATCTCGTAGTCGAGCATATCCGACAGCAGCTCGTTTTTTTTTTCTTTTTTGTTCCAGTACTTGCTCTCAACTGAGCGCCGGAAACGCAATCCGCTCCGCCGTTCTAGCATTAATCACATTATGTAGGATGTTTTTTTTAGAGATGTAGAACTTTAAATTGAATTAAAATAACTTGAAACTGAAAATTGTTCTCTATTAGAAAGATAATTTTACAAGGTAAGCTCTAAAAATAACACAACTTTTAATTTAAATCATAGAATACGTAGCGCCATCTATTAAATGTTGGCAGTGTCAGAAATATACATTTTTCTTCTTTCGAAAGCAGCTAAGTTCATGCTAATCGTTTGACAGGTTACAAAATGACACACGTTTTAATAGCAGCAGTTTTTGTAGTTGATGTCGTAAAAACATAATGGAACAAAGAGCAAATATTAAATTCTTTTTTAAACTCGGTAAATAATTTGCTGAGACTTACGAATTGTTGAAAGAAGTTTTATGATGATGATTATATGAGTTGTACTCAAGTTTACACGTGGTTTACATGATTTAAAAACGGTCGTAATGATTTAAATGATGATCAATGACCTGGACGACCCAAAGCATCTTATCGTGATTTAGTGGAAAAAGTAATTGAAATAATCGCTATCGATGCAAATTTCACTGTGAGAATGCTACCAGAAGAATTAAATTCATCAAACTGTACAATCTACAAAATATTAATTGAATATTTGCGTAAAAGAAAGATGTGTACATGTTTTGTTTCACAGCAGTTAAATGATGATAAAAAAATCGTTCGTGTAGAGCATTGCAAAAACATCATTCCAACAGCTGAAAACGTTCTAGATTTTCTTGATTCGCTCATAGCTGGTTTTGAAACATGGTGTTTTAAATATGAGCCTGAAACTAAGCGTCTATCTGCAAAATGAAAGTCGAAAAACGAGACAAAACCTAAAAATCTGCATTTTCAGAAGTCAAGAAACAAGACAATGTTGATAACTTTCTATGATTCCAATGGTATTGTTCACAGTGAATTTGTTCCAGAAGGTCAAACTGTCAATGGAGAATATTATTTAAAAATTTTACATCGTTTGTGGTCGAGAGTACTACGTGTTAGTCCCAAATATTTCAAAGGGAAGTAGCTATTTTTATTGCACGATAATGCACCACCTCACAAGATCAAAAAAATCAATGAATTTTTGATGAAAAAAAAAAAAAAGAATTGTCTCATCAACGCTTTTTATTTAGAGCACACGTGGTGTTATAATGATCCATGGTCGATTCTGTCGAACATAAAATGGACGTAGCGCACGGTAACATTTCCGAACTGAAACACGATTTTCGAAACAAAAATTTCTACAATCATGTATACTAGTCTATACATGATAACATGAAAAACCAAACTGTGCATAAATGACAATAGCGTTGCCAGAGCTGACCAACTGATGACAGTTTCTGTCTCTATGGCAGAAATGATACCTCTCTAAAAAAAATACCCTATATTTCTCTCACGGAGTATTGCTCTCTTCCATTACTTTCGTCGTGTGGTGCGGTGCGGTGCAGGTCTGTGCGCTGTTGCTGCTGCTTCGGCCTCTGTTTCTGCCGCTCTGCTCTGTTCTGCTCTGCTCTGCTCTGCTGTGCTGTGCTATGCTGTTTGCGCTGCTGTGATTTCGATATCGATTCGCCGGCATTTGCTGCTGACCTGACGAATATCAAACGCTTTCGTTGACATCTTTCTAGTGGACGTGGAAAACGCTTGCCTTGCACTGTTGAGCTGCATACTCGATATTTCTGAAAATAAAATAAATATAATAAAATAAATACATAGTATAATAAAAAAATAGAAATACTAGAAAAAAAAAATGTAAGTAGTAAACACGTTTATTATACATATGTACATACATACATATGTACTATTAGAAGTGTGCGCGGTTATAAATCAAAATTGTATTCGTTTGTAAACAAAATTTGTGCATCTGTGTTATAAAATATCTATACGCCGGGCACGGTTCATTGTACGCCTTTGACACAAGAACATCGTTTTGCCATATCCCATGTGGTTGCTAATACAAACAAAACATTTATATACATACATATGTATGTACATACATTTGTATATAAATACATATTTAAATTTCATTTGCCGGCTGGGCACACAACTCCCAGCAACAAAAAGTCGAAAATAAAACATGCGGTTTTTTCTACGATTCATTTTACGAAGGGTGTTTTTGTTTTGTAGGTTTCACTTTCCGACAGGCATTAAGCTGTCATAAATTTGTCACATCTAGCAATGCCATTGTTGGATGCAGGGGGGAACTGGGGAACGTGCATTTTATTGCCTTCATTTTCATAAAATAATTGGCAAAAAAAAAAAATACCATATAAAATTGGTATATACTACTTGTAGGTATCGTCTTGTTTTGTTTCAGGTGTTTTTGTTTTTAGTAGAGTATAAAAAAAAAAAAAAACAATTTTCAAACTATCAAAAAGTTGTATCTTTGAAATTTTATATCTTGAAAACTAAGCGTTATATCGAAAAATTGTCTACCTAGTTATCGTCTTATTTTGACTAGTTCTATAAATATTCCACATCATATCGCCTGCTCTCCGGGAATCGTATTACCGTGTAATTTATCGAGATTTTAACTTTTTGACGGGCAGACATATAGCTGGTCTTTTTTTTTTTTAGACACGCAAAATAATCGTCGTTTTTCAGAGGAATCTTTTTGAGTCAAAACTGCGCAAAAATGGTTGTTAAGCAGCCCAGACCGAAGAAGAAGCCAGTTATACCAAGAAGGTTGCCCCAGCACCACTTGCTGTCAAGTAACCAGCGATCAATAAAGTTGTCAAACAACTCATTGTGAAGTGTCCCAAGAACTTTGGCATTGATCAAAATGTGCAGCCTAAGCACGATCCTTCACGCTAGATGCCAACACCAATACATCATTTTAGCCAGACGCTCGATAAGACCAACGCTGTCAAGCTCTTCAAGACACTGAAGAAATATGGTGCATAGTTATCGTTTGCCAAGAAGCAGCAGCGTTTGCAGAAAGTTTCCTAAGTGCAAGGATGTTCAGGATGTTACCAATACTGTTACCAAATTGGTTGATTAGAACAAGCCACAATTGTTGGTCATTGCTCATGATGTTGATTCACTTGAGTTGGTGCTCTTCCTGCCCGCTCTCTGCCGCAAGCTGGGTGTACCATACTGCATTGTGAAACGCAAGGCACGTCTTGGTCTGTTGGTGCGCCGTAAGACTTGCACCGCTTTGGCTTCGATCAATGTTGAGACCAACAATAAGGCTAACTTCAGCAAACTTTTGGATGCCATCAAGACTAACTTCAACGATCGTCATGATGAAATCCGCAGACACTGGGGTGGTGGTATTCTTGGTTTCAAGAGCTTGGCACGCATCGAAGCAGGGTTAAACTAAATTCTGTGATCTATATTCGTATTCGTATTCGATGTATTCGTACATTTTTAGTGGTAGTTTCAGTCCAAATGTTATCAAGAGTTGGAAAGAGAGAAGATCTACATATTAGAAAAACTAAATTTAATGTGTATGTATCTTATATTATGCCAAATAAAGTATATATGTATATGTATATATGTACTTTCCCATCCGACCACTATAGCATATGGCACCTCATATGAATCTATGCTTCAAACAGAGACACTTGAACTGTGTACAGAGTATCTCGTATTCGAGCACACTCGACAGCAGCGTTCTTTCATGGTTTTTTTGTTTTGTTTTATTTATATATTTTTTTTTTTCTCTATACCTACTGAAAACGTGTTTTGCACCGCAAGTGTTCATTTTGTGTAGGTAAATAAAGTTCTTTAGATTCATGCGTTGCCTTTTTGTTTCGTATTAATAGAAGTAGAAAGAAGTGCGCACTCTCTTTGATAGAAAGGAAATACGTAAAGGCTGTACATAAACTGTTATGTTAGGTCAATGAAGCCTAGAGAAATGTATACATACTACTCCTGAATACTCCTGCAGAGAAAACAAATATTAGAATACTACCTGCGTTAACAATACATTTTGAGTTTGAAATATTTTGTAATTTAAAATATTGTTGGTTTTGGGAATTCGGCGCTAGATTTTAAAAGCACATTCAATACAAATGGACTATAAGTCAAATAAAATCGAACAAAGACTTGAAACTTTGTCAAATAGAAGTCATTTTTGTATTGCGACTACTTTATTTATCTTTGTGAATTGTATATCAATGGGAAATGTCACTAAAAGTGTCGCTACTATATAATACTAATAATAATACTTTCCAAATAGCAAAAAAAATAATGTTCTCAAAAATCCAACAGTGAAGATCTACATATGTATAAGACCCATATTTTAGTTTTTATTTAGAAAAATTGAATTAAGAGTAGAAAAGTAGCGTTCATTCTTTAGTGCTACAAGTTTTTGTAACAGAAGTGTTAATTTCGTTGAGTTGCTAAATGAATTTCTCACTTATGGAAAAATGTTATGGAACATATCAATAACAAAACATCATTTTCTGCATTGTAATTAACGATAGAATAAACGATTCCACCAAACAATATCAACAATAGAAAAGCGGTTTGAAGAAATGAGCCAAGTCAAAATGCTAGCTAATTACTACTGATCATTTAACAGAGACACTAACGATGAGATCTATAAACATATTTCATATCAATCAATTTTAATCCTTACAAACGAGTTGACGTTTAGCCAAACACAGCTTTCGTTTGGCGAATCAAAAATGAAAAGCTAAACGAATATTGTATTCCATTGGAAAAATTTTAATAACTTTGTTAATATTTATTCGATTTTGTTAAATTAAAGGCTATTTAATGGAAAATTTAATGTTCTATCTAAATATTATGCGTTCAAATTTCAGGCTGAACAAAAATTGCATTAAATGGTACTTAAATGGTGCTTAATGTGTAACAAATTAAAAAAAAAAAAAAAGTAAAATTTCAGACTACTATTTCGTTCAAAGCTCTATTTACTTTCATTTCAAGATAATTTACAAAAATGAAAGATCTATACTTACATGTAAATTTTAGCTGGATTAAGGTAATTTTAAGGGTCACCTGTTGAATGAACACTATCAAATTTTCGTTTAGCTTTGGCTAAACAAGAACTTGATTGTAAGGGATAATAATAACCGATGAACGCTTACATTTATAAAACAAATCGTCAGTGTCTCTCTTAAATGGTCAGCCGTGATTTGCTAGTATTTTGACTTGCCTCTTTTTTTCAGAGCGCTTTTCAACTGTCGATATTTTTTGTTTAAGTCATTTACCCTATTCGTCGCTGAGTTGCCAAATTACAATCTAGAAAATAAATTCAAGTTCAAGTGTCACTACCTATCATCAGTTGGCTTGGTCTGTGCAAACAAGAAGTTGTTCGGTGTTCCTCCTTTCGCATTGAGGAAAACTATATGTAAAATTACCTTAAGCCAACTAAAATTCATATATGTATACATTATATAGTAGGCCGCTAAGAAAATTACGATCTATTCTTATTCTTTTCAAAACCGTCTAGAGTTAGTTGAAATCTCACTGAGTTATTGGATGAAGTGTCCCAAAAAAAAAAGTTATTTTTTACCAATAACTTTCAAATTTGCGGTTTTTAAAAATGCATAAATGTTGTTCTAGACCTATAATCTGTACCTATTTGCTAGAAACAGGCTAATAGCAAGTTAATCCACTATCTAAAAATGCTGGCTAATCTGTAGTGAGACAGAGATAATAAAATCTTAAATAATATTCAATATAAAATTGCTCAGACAGAAAACATGTCTAGTGATCCGACCGTAAATCTAATTTACGTTTCACATCATCAAATTAATATTTGGCCCTTATACAAAACCATTATCTATGTTTACATTTTAAGTTTTACAAATAGGTACATCTATTCTGTGTTTGGGATATACAACTGCTATACGACTTTAAATTTCATGTTTCGGTTGTTCAGCTTAACGAGACGTATCGATCTAGCTATGTTCGTCTGGATGTTGCTGAGCATATTTTGGGTTTAAATTTTCAAGATATCCAGCTGATACCCGGCACCTATACACATTTTTGTTATAGTTAAATAGATTATTTACATGGTATATTTATATACCATGCACCGTTTTTGGGGTAGCCTCCAAACAAATCATCTGTCGACTTTTCACTTTTAGTATGAAAAATTTTTCAACTTAAAAATGTTTATGATGGCTTCTAATGGACGAACGCTTCACGTATATAGCAAGGGTTGTCATACCATCACTTGTCTAATTTCAAGTTTATATTGACTTCATTAATAAATTTTTTCATATAAAATGGCAAAAGTAGACGGTTGATTTGTATGGGCGCAACCTCAAAACTGGGTGTGGCATATCAATATGAATACTCTAAAAAAAAAAAAAAGCTTCAAATTTTGTGTCACAATTAATAATACAATAATCTTAATATATAAAAACGTTCCTGCAGGGTGAGAAATCCAAAAACTCAAAAACCGCTGCACCAAATGACACCAAATTTTCAACATAGTATGTATGTTAGTTTGGTTTGCAGGAAGGTTTCTCTTCAGTTTCCGTTTGACTTCCGCAGGAGTCAAAATATCCACAAAGATGTGTTTCTTCAGTACAATATATTGCTTGTGATAAACAGCATTGTACGGAGGTAGAGTAAGGGATCATAGGGAAGGATGGGTAAAGTTAGGAGATGCAGAGGGAATGGCAGCAATGCGCTGGCTACCATTTAAGATAGAGGGATGAAATGTTGTATACATGTTAATGGGATTGAAGCGGGCAGGGAAAAGGGGTGGTAAAGTAAAAAGTGATAGGGAAAGGGGGCAGGGGATTGGGGGCTGCATAAGAGGTGGTTGCAGGGATAGGAGAAGAGAGGTAGGAGAATTGGAGGTAGATTAAAGGGGCATGGGGAAGTTGGGGCAGAGGGAAGTAGTGGCAGAGGGAAGGGGAAGGACAACAACGCGCCGGGTACCAGCTAGTTGTTTTATGAAATAAAAAGAAAAACCCGAAAATGAAGATAGGTTTGTATGCGAACTATTAGTGAAGTTAGACCTTTAAATTCGTACAATCTATTTTCTATGCAGAGGAGTTAGAAGATTTCCACTATTCACAAGTTTTGTGGCTCTGTATTGCATATGGCTATATATGTATGTATGTACGTATGGACAGCAATTTTGTTGCTAATCAAGAATATATTGTATATACATACATATGCAGTCTGCCACGCCTTCTTTTGACTGTTACATACATTTGCAGAAACTTTAACATTTTACCCTATAAGCTTAAAGTACATATGTATTGTATATAAAATTGTTGGATGAATTTTGAGGTTCACACTATACATACTATGTATATTTTGATATGCACGATATATGAATGCGAGTACATTTCTTCACTCTGTGACAACGATGTTCCAGTTTTACATGATAATATGCCACTTATCTTATCTATTAGAAAATGTATTTACCCCATTTATATAATGTGATTGATTTATGGTGCTTTAATAAATGTGTTTTATTGTAAGGATTCACTTTGAATAGCCTGAAAGAAAAACAAAACCATGAAATAGTACTGCAATACAATAATGGAAAAATTGTAAGATAATGTATGGTTGCTTAAGGTAGTGACGTTGCATCATACTCATATGAAATGAAGAAGGGGCACGCACATCATTGTCGTCAGCGTTATCAAACTTAATTTATATTTCTAAGCTTTTTCTACTCGTACGTTTTTATGCACTCTACACATTAAGTAAATGTGTATATTAAGTTGTGCAAATGTATGTAACAGTCAAAAGGAGGTGTGGCATAGGGTATATTGTACATTCTTGAACAGCATTAAACTTTCGAGTCTTTATATCAAAGTTCCGCCTCTCTCTCTATGTGTATGAGCGTCGATATATCGAAGACTAAAAGATGGCAACACAAAAACTTGTAAATTTACACTCTGCTGGCATAGAGTTTATGAAGGTTTAGCTCCCATACAAAACTTCACCACATTTTTTGTGGTAAAAAGCTTATGTTTCTTGAACTAGAATAACCATATTTTGTGTGTAGAGTTCTTACATCATTCCCAATAAAATATTTAACATATATTCAGATTCCAGCATGGTTCACATAAGCTCCATATGACTAGGTATAGTGCATCGCGTAGTCGAGCACATTCGACAGAAGCGTTCTTTTTAATTGGAAAACATTTTTTTTTGTCATGGTTTGTTTTTGTCTTTGCCAACTGATTAGACCATATTATTGATAGAAACGTGAAGCCAAACTTGGCCTTGTACCAAAGTACCGCGTGGCTTCTTCAATTAATTATCTACGCTATAAGTAGCAAGAAAACAACAATTTCACAAAGCTATATGATTTTTACAAATGAAATAAAGCAAAACAATTGTAAATACATACGCAAATGTGTGCACGTTTGATTAGAAGTTCAAGTCGGTTTGACCCTCACCCAGCTTTTGTGTCAGTCATTGAAGAGCATCTATACTACGGCTAAGCAGCACTCGCAGATTTTGCGAAGCATATTTCAATGCGACTTTATTCGCTGGACATTGCGCACGCGATTCCTGACGTTACGTTGTACAACTGCTGAATTTTCATTGCGTTTGTTTAAATTTTTGCAGTTATCAATATGTCCGCCAGCAAACCATATCAACGTCCAGCCGACTTCATTGATCCTGGCAAGCCATCACGTTGTAAATGGCATTTGGCTGCAAAGGAGCAGACACCACACACGCAGCGTCCCATGCGGCAGCATGAGAAAATTACACCGAACATACTTGAAGTTATTGGTGGTACGCCGCTGGTTAAGCTCAATAGAATACCACAAGCGGAGGGTATTAAGTGTGAAATGTGTAAGTCAACTGTGTGCATAAAAAAAATAAAGAAAATAATAAAATTATTAGTATGGAAAAATGTTAATTGTGTTGGTTTTATTTTTTATTAAAAAAATCTCTTTCAGATGCCAAATGTGAATTTTTGAATCCCGGCGGCTCAGTTAAGGATCGCATTGGCTATCGCATGGTACAGGATGCTGAGGATAAGGGTCTGCTGAAACCGGGTTACACTGTCATCGAACCAACATCGGGAAATACAGGCATTGGTCTGGCTATGGCTTGCGCTGTAAGAGGTTACAAGTGTATCATTGTTATGCCTGAGAAGATGTCCAACGAGAAGGTATCCGCATTGCATACATTGGGCGCCAAAATCATACGTACTCCCACCGAGGCTGCATACGATTCACCCGAGGGTCTTATCTATGTTGCACAGCAGCTGCAGCGCGAGATACCCAATTCCATAGTGCTGGATCAGTACCGCAATTCGGGTAATCCATTGGCACATTACGATGGAACCGCTACCGAAATACTCTGGCATTTGGATAACAAAGTCGATATGGTTGTCGTTGGCGCCGGCACAGTAGGCACCATAAGCGGTATCGGTCGCAAGATCAAGGAGCACGTGCCAACTTGCACAATTGTTGGTGTTGATCCATTCGGCTCAACACTGGCGCGGCCAGAAAAACTTAACAAGACTGATGTTAATTTCTACGAGGTAGAAGGTATTGGCTATGATTTCATACCAACCGTATCCGATCATACGGTAATTGATGTTTGGACAAAGATCACAGATGCCGACTGTTTTCCCATGAGCCGACGTCTGAATGCAGAGGAAGGTTTGCTGTGCGGCGGTTCTAGCGGTGGCGCCATGACCGCTGCCCTTGAGTTTGCCAAAACGTTGAAAGAGGGTCAACGCTGTGTTGTCGTTTTGCCGGATGGCATACGCAACTATATGACGAAATTTGTCTCCGACAATTGGATGGAGGCACGTGGATTTAAAGAAGTAGCAAATGTGCACAATCATTGGTGGTGGAATGTACCCATTGCCGAGCTGCAGCTAGCTGAGCCGGTTGTGCTTAAGTCGACTTGTACGATTTCAGATGCCATAGCACTCATGCAAAAACAGAAGATTGATCAAGTGGCAGTGATTGGCGAGCCAAATGGGTAAGTTGTACACTAAGCACATTTTATATGTTCGCTGATCTATTTTTATTAAAAACGTTTTTTTTTTTTTTAGCGAAATTTTGGGCGTTGTCGGTCAGGAGACGCTTATCAATCAAATAGTTACAATGAATCGTCAGCAGAGTGATCCCATTCTGAAGGCCGTCAATAAGCGTATAACACGCTTACAATCGACTGATATTTTGGGTAAATTGGCACGTGTACTTGAGATGGATCCAAGCGTATTGATTGTCGATCAAGCAACTACCAATGCCAAGCCGGTACTTAAGGCTGTAGCCAGAAAATTGGATGTCATGGCGTTTATAGCCAGTGGTCAGAAGGATAAGACTAATGGTGCCACCAATGGAAATGGGAGCGCCAATTAAAAGCCCCGCACCCTAGTAACGTAGAACTCATTCCGAATCCTACCGAATGTAATAATAATTTTACTATATCAATTTTCTATATATTTTGTGCAATATCATTTTTAATAAAAAAAAAAAAAAATCATTTGCTCAATAAGTGTAACAGGTTTAAATGATGGGTGTACATTTTTGTTTATAATTGTTTATTAATTCTGTCGGTTAACACAATTTTTATATACTCTTATAAATATAATGCAAGGTCTTTCAATGCTAGCGACGGGTATATTCGCCACCTGCGTTTAAAATCGACAAGATTGTTAGTTAGTACGAGTTCGAAATGGAATATTTTATTATTTGAGTAATCCAAAATAATAAAATGTTTCATTTAGACTCCTAAACACTGGGTGGTGGGTTTATATGTAAGCTAACCTTTACAGTAGGCATAGGTTTCCGTATTGAGTATTAAATTTAAAGCTATGTGGAGTGTTTGTATGGGTCTAAACATTTCAGTGTTTGTACCAAGGGAATTTTCTATATTGTATGTTCGGCCAAGGTTTCCATAAAATCTGCTTACTAAATTTCCATTCGACATTTTAAAAACTGATGGAATATTGCAGTTTTTATTGCTCCAGACTCATCGTGTTAAGGCCTACAATGCTTTCTTGAAAGTGTTACAATGTACGTGACAAAAGTATAATTCTATTCACACTAGTTGTGAGGAGCAAAAAAACATATATTCTAGAAGGTCCAAGAAGATAAAGCAAAAATAAGCTATATTATCTTCAATATCTAATTGGTATAGTGATCCAATCAGAACAAAGGGTAGCTATTTTATGGGGATACAGTAATTTAGAATCATAACAAACCGGCATATGAGCAGCCAGCTGAGTCCTTCAAGACCATCGGCGCATAGTTGGTAAGGCGTATGCATCAACTCTTATTATGGTCCGATGTATGCACGCGCAACGATATGATTTTCAGTGTTCTTTGTCCTATCTTAAAAAAAAAAAAGAAACCCGTTGTCTGCGCGAAATAAGTCTCCTTTCAATCGGATATAAATATGTGTTCCACACGTACTGTGTAAACGGCTCGAGTTACACACGGATGCATTGATAGGAGGACAGTATCAGTGTGGCGGCTGCAGATCAAACGGTCGACCAGTGACCAAATTTTCACTCTACGATAAATTCTGGAGAGGACCTGTGAGTTCAACAAAGACACACACCATTTATTTGTCGACGCGCCGATAAAAAGAAAGTTTTTCAACCTACTTGTGCTTCTTTGTATGATGAAGTGAGTAGGAAAGAATCTTCCCGAGCCTTTTTATACCAAAACGTGTTTCAGGTAGTTTGATGGCTTGTCGACGGACTATAGTACAAAGTTAAAAATCTATAAAACACTGATAATCCTGGTAATACTTTATGACGCAGAAGCGTGGACCCTGACAACATCGGGAGAGTTCGAAAGAAAGATTATTTGCACAATTTCGAATTTCGGATATGTATCAACCACGAGCTGTATGAAGAGGTTCACATATTCCAAGGCATAAAATTTCATTTTTTATTTGGATGGATAACAGAGATCCAGCAAAAAACATTCACATGTGAAACCCGAAGCTAATTGGTTGTCAACGTCCAAGAGTGTGACCGATCATGCGTCGTATGGACCAAGTCTAAGAAGACCCCTGCAAATTTGATATTAACAAGCTAGCGTCTAGTGTGTCCTTCTACGTGCGGCCATTACTGATAAACGATTGTAGCGCCACATAAGTAAGATATAGCAAAAACTATGTACGTTTTATGCTGTTCACGATCACGAAGAAACAAGACCTTTTGAAAACCAGAATATTAATGCAATTTTCCCTCCTCAGTCTGTGTTGATGATAAGAAGGCATATTCTAAAACCAAAATAAACCATTTATCCATTCCAACCACGCCACGACTTAAAATCAACTAGTACTATAGCAGTGGCTATGGGCAGATAAAAGTCGTTGGAGCTTCTCTACTACTATATGCATGTATGTATATTAATATTGTTATTAAAATATGCATTATTTTAGAAGTTGATAGATACCTATAATAAAATAAACATCGTTTCATACCATTCCAAAACTCTTTCAAACAAAACTTTTAGTTAGTGTAAAATTTTTATATATTTTGTTTTAATTCATTTCGTTAGGTTCATCGCTTTCTTTAGGATTATACAATTTAGCTTAGAAGTACTTAGATATCTAAAGTTTAGAGCCGCAGCGGGAAACAGAAGAAACGAGATTATAATGCCAAAAAAAATTTATAATAATGTATCATAAAAATAAGCACTTAAATGCTTTAAGACATGTAGCTAAAAACTATCAGAATCAGATTCAAAATTCATTTTGCAAAAAAACACTAATTAATTAATACTCAGCGGTTCATTGCGTAGAGAGATTAAAAAGGACAGAGAGAGAGAGAGAGAGAGAGTGAGAGAGACATAATAGTGCGTTGCTTAAAATGAGCAAGAAAGAAGATAAAATGTTGCAAATGAACAAGAATCGAGCTCAGACTCCTCGATTGCGTAGATCTTTAACCTTATAAATACGCACTAACCAATGTTCCGTAGTATACGCCTCCTCCAGTACATCCAGCTCAAAGTCCTTGTTGCCAATTTCCGCTGCACGTACCCGATCATAGCCAGGTGCTTTGCCGCCCTCCGTATAGACTTGTCCGAAACGATAGTAACACATTTTATACATTAGACAATTGAGCAACGTTGGTGAGCCCTCCTTATCGACACGAAACTCGCCATTAGCTGCATAGTAATCCTTCTCCTTAATGTGTGCACCGCGATCTGTACTACCACCGATACGCACCATCCACAGGAACTTATTTATATCATCCGACGAATAACCAGTAAGGCCACCAAAAATGACCAACACATAATCCACATCTAATTCACGCATAATTTCATAGGCCTTTTCTTCCGACGAGGCCATGGCTTGCCCAACACGTGAGATATGTGTATTATTCCATGTATTATTATCTACTAATATTGTACGATTTGCCATTGCTGTTATCTGATAGCCATAATCCCACCAGGACATAATGCGCGCATCCTAAAACAAGGTAGAAAAAAAAAAACATAGCTTAGTTGCAGCATATTGTTTACCAAAAAAAGAAAAAATACATTTAAAAATTTTGCAATTCAGCTAAATTTGTAGTACTCATTATGTATCATACTCTTCCTATCAAGAATTATATAGTATTCATCATTCAATTGGTTGCAATTAATTCATGCCAATAAACCGCATAAACTTACCTCGGGCGTGTTCATCTGCAGCCAGTAGTAAGCCTCGCGAAAATCATCGAATATAATGCGACCACCATCATGTGAACGTGCGCTAAGTACAATACTTGGTGAAGAGTAGGCCTCTGATGTGACCCAGGTGCAGTGGAATGTATAAACGATAAGCATAAGCGTTATAATTGTGACAAATCCAATGGCTACTTCGCTCTTTACACCGCCACTTTGCTGCTCAAGCTTTTTGTGCTGACGCCTGCTTACGTCGTTCGACTTGGCGCTGCTGCTAGTATCAACGCTACGTATATACTTTGCCAATAAATGTGAAATTGCTATGCCGGAGAGCACACACATAACCGGCGCCAGTACAAGCATCAAACGCACCATGACGCCCTACATTCGAATATAATAAAATTATTTATGTTATAACATAGTATTAAAACAGATGATTTTTAATAATATTTGAGTTACTTACCGCAAAGTAAATGCTTGTAACTCCATACAATATAATGAATATATTCGAATCGGTTAGTTTGGAGAAGCAAAAATAGAGACCGGCCGGAAATAGAAATACTAAAATCTTTATATATATACATGTATATATATAATATTAAAAAAAAAGAAAAGAAAAAACAAAAAAAAAAAAAATAGATTTATAATTCATGTATTGCATATAATTTGTCTGAGCCTTAGTTTAAATCAGCGATCAAAGTGTTAAAAATCACTGGGTGATAAATGCACATCTTCACATGCATTTACGTACATTAAGGCGCACTCATATTACTAAACTTCACATCATTTGAATCTTATTTCATTAGGTAGTGATAAGCCTTTATATTATGTTGCTCACCTGTAGATCGAAATAAAACGAAGACCACGATGTGGGCTGATGCTCCGATACAGATGCAATAATTGGTATATGATTTTTGGCATACGATGGATCTAACAATGAATAAAAACGACCGGTCCATGGTGACACCTTGCCTGTTATGGTCAACACTGTGCCGACGAGCAGCACCAATGATAGCACGCCGGAAACTAGTGTTTTGAAGAGCAGCTCAAAGTGTTCCTTACTCATACGCGCACGCAAAAAGTCAACGAACTCATGTATTTGACAAAGTCCAAAAACTCCTAGGGCCTGCAAGCAAGAATGAAATAAAATATTGGTTAATGTAAAAAAAAAAAAAAAAAAAAAATATTTACTAATATACTCGTATAAATTTAAAATATTTTATATCAGTTCGGCATTTCGTACTCATTATGTATCATACTCTTCCTATCAAGAATTAATGCATTCATCATGTATAAACAACAGTGGCGGATCCAGGAGGAGCAGTTGCGTTATGGGGGACTATGGTACCGCTCGGTAGACTAATTTTCAGCGAACATTTCAAGCCTAAATTCAGCAAACTCGATTGGAAAATGACGAATATATATGATGATGGAAAAACTGCCAAGATTGTCAATTTTATTGAATCGAAATTGAACTAAAATGTTCGATCATGGCATTTTTAATAACTTCGCCATTGTCCAACAGATTTTGCTCAAATCAGGTTTGAAATGTTTGCAGCTAGCTAGTCAATCTACAGTATAAACGACTCACAGATTCTGCGACTTGTGTCTAGAATTAGTGTTACAGCAAAACCCGTGCCGGATCTGTATTCAGCGATTCTCAATTATCGGGAAAAAAGATCTCTCAACCATGGACGTTTTTCGTGTTCAAGAGTTAAACTTTTTTGGCCTTTTTTGCTAGCATCAATCATGTCATCAGCGGCAACGCCAATGATAGGACCATGGCCATTCTGTGGCTTTGAGACCAACTACATAACTTCAACAAAACAAATAGGGCAAAGAAATGGCACTGGGCCAGAAGGCAAGGACTAAGGTAGGCAAAAACACTCCTAGGCTCCAACAAGACAGAAAACAGCTAAAATTTACTAACAGGACAGGAATACTAACTACTGTCGACTGAGGAAACACTTCTGTGTAATAGGTATACATAATTCAACTGAACGAAGATGTTCCGATCATGAGAAAGAGACTCCTCATCTCATCCTTTGTATAATGTGAAGCAGTAGCGAGAAGCAGATTTCGGATATTAGGCAGCTTACTTGTCATCGAAAAACAACTGAAAATGTTAGATTCTAGTAAAATACTAATCTTTATTCAGCAGATTGTATTATAGCAGGATATCTAATCAAGGAAAAACAATATATCTTCTTCTTACGTAGCAGGTTTACAATTTCCCAAATATTTAAGTAAAATTTTAAATCGAAAAACACAAATATGTATACCGTTATATAGGTGAATATACCAAATAAAAAAAAATTAGTTTTTTTTGTGTTCATAAAAAAAAAAAAAAAAAAAAAATTGAGAAAGTTTCTATTTTATCGCTGTAAGTTTATAATCTAAAAATAAACTATAAATTTTATAAAATGTTAAGACCGCCATCCCCCACTCCCCCCATTTTACTGATTCTAGATCCACCACTGGGTATAAAATTAACTTACGCCAGTTTAACACACATTTAAGTAGTATAGTACGAGGGAAATTTGATAAGTCAGTGGTTTTTTGAATTTTGAATTGTATTGATTTGAGAGTAATCACACAAAATTTTTTTAATTATATTGATAAAGGTAGTCCCTGAAGTAAACAAATTGACGTCTGACGTACCTTAACTGTAGATGAAACATTTCTGTTCGTCTGTCTGCCTTTCATATCTGCTTTCAACGGCTGTCAAACACATACTTAATGATGCAGACCGCTTACAATTTGACCGTACTCTATTAACAAATTCTAGTTGACAGGATTGAAAAATTCACTGACTTATCAAATTGCTCTCGTATTTAAAAAAAAAACTCAACTTACCAGCATATGTTCGGAGCTCTGTATTGGCTGAAAGCCAACAAATGAAATCTGCATGGAGAGTATGGTGCCAACACAGTACAGCGTACTATAAGCAATATAAATGCGATGTGAAAAACGTCCAGTGACCATCAATGCAAGCACATGCAATGGTATTAAATTTATAAGGAACACATAACCACCCCACGAGGATACCATATAGAAATACGCCAGCGCCGACATGGTTGACCAGAATATTGTGCCCGATTTGACAGCCTTGATCCACAGATAGTAGGTCAACAGCATGCAAAATATTGCAATGCCTTCATTGTCATATGAACCAGCTACTGAGCGTGAGATATAACCAGGTACAATTGAAATTAATGCGGCCGCAACAAGACCAGCGCCAGTGCTCTATAATAAAAAAAAAAAAAAACAAAAACAAAAAGCAATATTAATACCAAGTTAAATAAATGTGTCTTGCTTTAAATGTTTTTAAATGTATCAGAGTTATTTAAAGTACTCATTTTGTATCATACTCTTCCTATCAAGAATTAAAAAATGCTCATCATATGCATTGCATACACCACGTGTTAAACCTAACCTCTGCAAACAATACTCACATGTATCTCTTTGGTCAGCGCGTAAGTAACCAGCGTTGTTAGTGAAGAGAAAAATGGTGCCAGGAAGACGCAGACATTGCGTATGTCCACGGTAATATTAAGTAGCCACATCATGCGATAAAGCGCTGCAGAGGTAACCATCAATCCGGGATAGATGGTGCCGCCGATGATGCGGCCCAACGGATACCAGGCGCGATCATCGAACCAGTTGTGAAATTTATAGAAACCTTGTTCCGCCAGAAACCGCGTTGTGCGGTAGTTGAAATATGGATCAAACTCATGGATGACACTTTCAAAGCGTAGCACGGAGAAGAGACGCGTTGCGAACGCTATCAAATGAAGCGGTAAAATGAATATAATGTACAAAAATTTTGTAGTGTTGCCATTTGCTTAGCTGTGTGTCTCTGTATGTATGTGTGTGTGTGTGTGTGTGTGTGGAGCGTAACTATCAATGCATGTACATATGTAGATATGTTAATGTGGAATTTGTTTGTGCGTTATAGAGTTGCTTTGATGATCAGATACAAATACATACGTTCTAAAGAAATGTTTTTGGAACTCATGTTTTTTTTTTTTGCACAATTTAAAAAAAAATATTATATATTAGAATTAAATATATGTACATATGCATGTATGTAAATACTTCTGATTTTCACAACACAACAAACGTTAGACTATTTATGTAAATATGTTTGTTTTCTTTGCTTTTAAACTTACACAGCACTGCAGCCAATATGAGTATGGCTAATTTAACAAGATGCTCTTGCTTCTCCCACGTCAATAGAATTTTCGCTTTGGCTGCCATACCGGCACCAGCTGTTGTGGTGTCAACGCTCATGGTGTTCAAGATCAACAGCAGCACCAAGCAGCAATAAATAGACACGAAAACGCGTATTTACTCCAAGTTCTTCAGCTCCTACGCACCTACGCTAGTGCAAAGAAGAAATGCCGGTTTAGCTAGCGGCTCAAGCGTTCGTTCCCTTGTCCCTCTCTTTATCTCTGTCACTCACGCCCTTAGACACAATCACTCACTCACTCACGTACACAGTAGCTGACAACAATTGTAGCTATTTTAAATAAACGTAATTTCTGTCGTTACACAATTATTTGTTTAATAAATTTACTTTGACACATACTTAATATGCGTATTACTTAAATAAAATAATATTCACTGCTTTCGCATTTAAAACAAAGCCGCAATTGTTCGTCGTGTTCGTGGCAGCGAAGCGGCAAAAAATCTGCAAAAAACGCCCCAAACGAACAATCGAACTTCACGGGTGTGTTCCGCAAATCGCTTTAGCCTCAAATTCGCCAACATTTCTTGACAAAGCTGGCTGTTCCTGAAAACGTTTTAAGCAATTATTTTTAATCAGGGAATAAAACCGAAATGTATTTCGTTTTTAGTTCTGGTTTCGGTATGTTTCGATATAAGGTTCTGTAGCGGTTCTAGTTTATTTCGGTTTCGGTACGGTTCTTGGATTTTCGTTTCGGCAAACCTGTACGGTACAGGTCAATATTCAAATATTCAAAGGTGTCTCGCCTACTTTTAGAGATAGCTCTCATAGGCCCAAGTGTTTTAGCAGTAATTTGTTTAATGCGTGTGAAGGGTTTTGAAGCTTCGGTTCTACCGAAGTTGATATTTTTCCTCGTTTAATCTTGAATGCATTATGGAATGCAGAGTTTTTGAGTACAGCTGATTCCATGCGGATTTATACTAAACTTGATGCATTAAAACAAACGCTCTATGCTTACTTGCATAGCTGCAACTGCTAGAGAAACTTTTGACAATTTGAATAGTTCTGAGAAATTTTCTAACCACCATTACAGTACATTTTCTTTGTTGTTTAATCGTTTTAGTCTGAGAAAAACCTTCAATGAAGCTACAATAATAGATAATTTGTTGATAACATATTACTTTTTGTATATGCGCGATTCTTATTAAACATATTCATGTATGCATCGAGTTCGTCTCCATTTCCACATAAATTACTTGAGCTAACACTACTTACTGCAATTAGTTGAACTTTTGCAACAACTTTTGTATAAAACTCTGAAATATAAATCTGTCAAAGCTGCTATACAAATACTAACCTGTTCAAAAGTCAGCTTTATTGACTGCAATAAAGAGAAAGGTAAAAGTGGACGGGTGTTTTGTATGGGGTCTACCCTAAAAAGTAGGTGTGGCATGTCAATATGGATACTTTAGATGGCTGGATATCTTAAAAATATATCTCTAATTTAAGCCGTGTCCTTTATGTGTAGGTGACCTATTATATCTGAGTGGTCATCAGTGTTAGTGCGTTGTGAAAAAAGTTGCGGTACAGAGCTGCAGATCCCTGGTCGAAAAGATAGTAGTCACCAAAAAGAAGAAAATTCAAATCGAGAAAACAACTTCGAGATAAGCTGGGAATGATTATTTGATTTGCGATTATTGAGACAGTAGAGTTGTAGTATTGTAGCCGCTGCGAAAAGCATGCTGAGCATCATCAATTAACGAGTGTGTATTAAAATGTGTCCAAATTTTGATTTTCAGTATGTTTTCAACAACCTTAGTTAGAATCGGTAATATAATGATTAGTCGCTGGTTTGATAGAACCGATGTGGATTCCGTTTCGGCAATTGGAATATTTCTAATAAGTTTTAAACTTTTTTCCTAGAAACAATATCGAGATAAGGAGAATGAAAAACAAATAAAAAAAAAAAAAAATAGTATGTGAGTCAAATCTATCTAACTATTTACAATATTATGTACATAACATACGCGGCCTATAAATAAGACCATAAAAACTTAACTTTAACTATTTAATTTATCTGACCTAGAAATGAAGATAAATTATGGAAGAATTTAATGTGCTTGAATATACGTTTTATGACAGTAGAAAATTAAAATATATATGTGTATCCACTCTAAACAATTGCTATTACGGACAACGATGCCTTCTTTTACGCGCCCGACCCGTTCGGGTAGCTACCAGTATCTCAGTGACACTCCATTTTGATCGAAAAAAAAACCGGCTAAGTGCGAGTTGGACTCGCGCACGTAGGGTTCCGTACCATTATCTATAAAAATAAATATTTAAGTGGGGCTCCCAT
Source organism: Leucophenga montana (assembly GCA_035044765.1). Classification (NCBI taxonomy): domain Eukaryota; kingdom Metazoa; phylum Arthropoda; class Insecta; order Diptera; family Drosophilidae; genus Leucophenga; species Leucophenga montana. The sequence goes on from JAWNNQ010000712.1 coordinate 617,699, forward strand.
ACAACAGACATGCTTTTTTTTTATAGATAATGGTACGGAACCCTTCGTGCGCGGGTCCGACTCGCACTTGACCGGTTTGTATGGGGGCTATACCAAAAATTAGGGGGCTCACACCTATTGATATGTGTGAACATTTCTTTCGTAAGAAGCGACCCTGTCGAATTTCGATATCGATTTATTTATTTAAAATTGCAACTACATATATATATAAAACAGTCGCTTAATATAAAAATTTAAGTTTATACATTAACTAAGCTAACTTAAAACTAAAAGAAGGAAGTTGCGGACACTCAGACCCGTTGGAGGAATTTTTGTTTGGCACGCCAGGTTGACCAAACAACCCTACTCAAAATGCAACAACATCCAGACAGACGAGCTGATAAAGTATATATACTCTATATGGCGTCTACGATGCTTATTTTAATGTGTTACAAACTTTCAGACAAACTGATAAAACCATTTCACACTATGTGTGAATGGTATAAAAAAAAAAAAAATGCATAAATAAATTTAATAATTATAAATAAATTTAATAATTATAAAATCAACGGAGCTGTTTCACAAATTGTCATTAAAGTAAGTTTATTTTGGTTAAGTTTATTTATTTTACGGTTCTAAGCAAGCGTAGAAGACGTCTCGCAACAAGTAACTCTATCTGTCATTCACATCACAGTGACATTTCAAATTCCCATAGAATAGTAATTTAATTTGGCAAAACATTCGGTTAACTTCAGAACACACCAGATACAGTGGCGCTGCTATACACAGAGGGGCCTAAGGTTATTGGCGAATTATATTTTTTTTTCAACCGCGCGCGCTACGCCATTGTCTCGGTTCAAGTTGATGTTTATTGTGAGCGCAAATTGCAATATAAGTATATTTTTAAGTTTTTGCGTTTTTAAAAAGTGCTCTGCTATAAAAGCTGCTGTGCAGCAGGTTATTTGGCAACAGACAGAACGTTTGCACTAATTGATTGTGCATAGAAATATTGTAGAATAAACAAAAGTGTGAATTGTGTGCACAGTTGTGCATTTTGTGTGACAAAAGACGCCAAGGCCAAACAAGTTAGTCAGTCAGCCAGCCAGATAGGCCGATAGCCAGCCGGCCACCCGGCCAGCCAGTCAGCCAAAGAAACAGACAAAACGGTATCGGTGACAACACATCAACGAAATGAGCAGCAGCAGCACCAGTTCCATTGCACCAGTGTCAGCAGGTCCTGGCAATGTGGGCAAAGGCAAAGATATGTTCAACTTGCTGACCGATTTGTGCACTCAAATTTCGGGCTCAAAACTGAGTCATTGTAAGCATTACCAATTTAACGCATAATTGCTATTTTCATTATTACTTATACATTGATTTTGTTTGCAGATGATAATCTCAGCTATGCCATAAATTATTTGTCCAAGTGCCCGAATTCAATACGCGGCGATTTGTCTATGGATGAGACATCAATGGTTTTGCGCATATCGCGAGAACTAGAGAGAACCGAGATTTCGAAAACTGTACAGGATGATAAGCCTTTGAAAAGGTTCAAGAGTTTATATGATGAACTATGTTCTTTTGTAAGTATTGAAAATAAAATAATGAATTTGAAATAATTCATAGCGTTTCCTAAGAGCTGAAAACTGAGTAGTGCTTTGCAGTATACCACTTTCCAAAATGCTTCCGTAAACCTACTGTCATTGAGCGTCGTTTTTAATTGTGTATGAAACACTTTTTACTACATGTCTCGATGTCTAACTTTCTGCCGGATAAGTGTTTTTGCAGAGAGTTATACTTCATTACTTTAACATGAACGAATGTGTTGCGGAAAGCCATGCAATTTTAGTTGTAGTTTTTGTAGAGCATGGCCTTGCTGATCAAACGAGTCAGAAGTGGTTTGCTAGGTATAAAAGTGTTGATTTTGAGCCAGAAGCCAAGGAACGACCTCGGCGGCCGAAAAAGTTCGAAGATGGAGTAGTTGCTTGATGAATATTCAGATCAAACACTTCAAGAATTAGCTGAATCGTTGAGAGTTTACTTTTAAACAATCAATCAACAATTCGTACCGTACGAATTGAAACTAAGAATCCAGAAAGGCACAAAAGTAAGACATTTTTGTATCGAATTATGACTGGCGATGAAAAGTGGTTTCGCTACGACAATTCCAAACGCAAAAAGTCATGGTTTAAGCCCGGCCAAGCATTAACGGCAAAGCCAAATATCCATGGATCCAAACTTATGCTCTGTACTATTTGCTGGGATAAGCTGAGTGTAGTCCACTATAAGCTAATCAAAGAAAATGAAAACATCACGGCCAATAACAATTGATGCGTTTGAGTGGAGTATTGTATAGAAAACGACAGCAATTGGACCAGAGTTACGATAAAGTGTTTTTTTCAGCACAACAATTATCGGCTCGTGCTGCAAATTATTTAAATTCGAGTTGGAAACACGCAAAAAGAAAAATCCATACCCCACACCCTGTATACATCAGAAACTAAAAACTGATTTGATTCTTGGATTGCTGTAAAAAAAAAAAATGGGAAAAAGTAGTGTCTGGCGATGGACGTATTGTTTGAATAATCTTTTTACAATATACAATTATGAAAACGCTATGAATTAATTCAAACACCTAATACTATACTTATTACCCATAGTTAGTTTGATTTGGCTAAGTTAAACATTTATTTTTTTTTGTTTTTGTTTTGCAGCAAATTGAACCGAATCTACGTCGTTCGATATTGACGTTTTTACTATTTTCGATGAACAGCGGTAGTGCAAACTTTCCGATTAATTATTTGGATACGCAGTTAGAAAACAATGTGGAACTACAGACACTGTTTCGAACAGAAAATATTTCAAGCAAACAGTCTAAAGATCGCGTAATGAAGCAAGTTTCCAGCAACGATGAATTGCCGTCTTCAGCTACGGAATTAGTTAGTTGGATGTCACATCTGAACAACGACAATAATCTCAACAACAACAATTTGAAAAGCAGTAGCACTGGCACTGTCAGTAGCAGCAGCATTGATAATCGGAGAATCGGCGATAATATTGAAAAGTTAAGTGGAAATAGCAGCAGCAGCATATACACGTCTGGAACTTCGCTATCCTATACTCCTTACATAACCACTGATGATTCAACGATAATGCATAGTTCTAGAACTACCTTACAGTCGGTGCCATATTATTTATCAGAACTGAGCAAGGATAGCAATTATGATCTCAATAGCGATATTATGCAACAAGTACTATATTCGTTAACCGGCATAGATAGCTCAGTTCTAAAGAAAGATCAGACTACGGGTCGCTACAAGGTACACACACAGGGAAAATCTATAACTTTAGCAGAAGCAGATGCATTGCAAATGATCTCAGAGCTGAGGTAGGCGGCAGTGCACACATTTATTTATTTATACAGATATATAATTTGTTTGTTTGTTTTTTTTTTTTTTTTGAATAGTTGTTATCACACTCGCATTCAACAGTATACTGAAGCTAAGGATGGTCTCAAAGCTTTAGGCCGTATGGGTGAAGGATTTCTGTCTGAAGTCAAAGTTGAGCTGTGCCGTTACTATGGTTGGGTTGCACTACTCCAGGATCAATTAACCAAACAGCGTCTGGAAGACCGTCTTAATCCGAATTTACCATTTCCACCAACCGAATGTCTTACATTGTACAAGATTGGTATTTGGTGTTCGGAACCATTAATGCGTTTGCAACACTTGACCAAAATAGCCGATGCTTGTCAATCGAAGAAAGGCGGTGAACTTGCAACGGTTATCTTTGAATATCTATCCAATGGCTGCACTAAACTACAGACGCTGACACATAGTTTACTAAAATCCACTTGCGCTCCGCTGCTAGAAATGATTGTAACGTGGATAATCGAAGGCAATATAACCGATAGTGATGAAGAATTTTTTATTGAATGTATCGAAGAAGTTGGTGTTGATCGTCTATGGCAGGACAAGTATCGTCTGCGTCCAAAAATGCTACCCACATTCATAAGCGACACTATAGCCAAGAAAATACTGTTGACCGGTAAAAGTATAAATTTCTTGCGTCAAATTTGCCACGATGAACAGCCATTAAAGGGACGCGATGATTTGAAACATTGTGTTGATACGAATCGTAAGCTCAACAGCAAATATATGTATTTGTTAAAACCCATAGCATTCATAAAAATTTTTGAACTATTTTGCAGCTGAACTAATCTTTGCTTATGCGCCGGACACAAAACTGCACATGATCATTGATTCTATTTATCAGTTGACATCGAAACGCGTGCTCGACATTATGGTTGGTCCACACAAGCTGCTCCATCATTTGCAATCAATGCGGCTCTATTTATTGCTTGGACAGGGTGATTTCGTTTGTATACTCATGGAGAATATGAAGTATGTAGTGTAGTGTATTAATACAACGTTTCGAGTTATACTAACCTGTACATTTACAGAAACGCACTTGATAAACCGGCTGCAGAGTTGTACACGCAAGAATTATCTACTATTATGGATGCCGCATTACGCTGTACAAATTCGAATTACGAAGATCTCGAAGTGTTGAATCATCTCGATGTACGCATTGAACCATCATATGGTGGTGAGGTCGGCTGGGATATTATATCGCTGCAGTATACTGTTTGCGGTCCGTTAGCCACTATGCTCGAACCATCCATGGGTATCTATCAAATGCTCTTTAAGCCATTGTGGCGCATGAAGCACATGGAATTCGTACTCTCGAATAAAATCTGGCGAGATCAAAAATGCAATGCCAAGGTAAGTGTGTTCATAAATACTTTTTGATTAGTTTAGTTTTCGCCTAACTGGCGAACAGTTACGATAATTAAGGTGTTTAAGGTTGGTCATCGATGGTGGCTTATCTCTCAAGTGGTCAAAACTTGGACTACGATTTCCGTTATGACTTTGTAAATTATACTGAAGTGTAAAGTACGTTGGTGTGTATAGTATAATGTCTAATTTTAAATTGAGAAACTTTTAAACGCTTATTGCTAAAAAGACGAATGAATAGTTGACTTATTTAATCGCCAAACATTTACTAATACGTTGCATTAGCCTTACACGTTTTTATATACAATTTTTAAATGGATAAGATTATAGAGCTTTGTAATCTAATCCAATAATAAAGTTTCATTTATCGATAAGTTCATTTTTCAACCAAAGTCCATTAGAAAAAAAAAAAACAAAAGAAAAGAAAAAAAAAGAAGAAATAGTTTCTTTTCACTTAAAAAACTCTGCTCTTTTTATTGAACCGTACACACACAAAAAGTTCTTCCTAGAGACACAGTAACACTTTTTTTTTTTTTGTTATGCAAATAATGATTATTATTTCTTAACTAACATTGAATACGATTATAATAAACAAACAAACAAAAAAAAAAAAGATTCACACAGAAAATGTTCCCGCACAAAAAGTCGTAGAAGAAGATTTACAACTTTGCATCGGCCTTTAACAACGGCGCCAGTTTCTGGCTCAGCATAATGTTGCCGGCAATCTTCAATTTGCCCTTCATGAAGGCAGCCTGTGGGTTCAGTTTGCCCAAGGCCAAATCAACCATATCTTCATCGGAGAGAGTCAATGTGGTGTCTACTTTGACGCCCTGAGCTGGTCCTTCATAGGCCTTAGCGCTCTTGCAGTCCAGTGCTGTTTGAGAGAGGGGGGGGGGGGTTGGACAGAAAGAATTATCACATTGGTTAGTAATGGTTTGGAACATATGGCATGGCACGCTTATAGCGAAATGTGTTTATATAGAAATATGCGTGTGATTGTGTGATGTATGTTTCCACTGCCTGACGCTGGCTTCCAAGCAAGCTGGCTGGCTGGCGGGCTGGCTGTGTGTAGTATTGCGCCATAAGCGGCAGTGCGAAGTGCAAAATGTGCACTTTGAACGCCAGCGCTTTAGTGGGCAGTGGGAATGGTTGATGCAATTCAACTTTCAATTTGAAACAACTTACTCCATTCCTTGGCCACTTTGCCATCCTTTGTGATCTTGTAGAGAAAAACGCCGTTGATTGATTTTGCCTTAGCTTCGTTCTCCTTAAGACCATCGATGATTCTCTGGAAAACAGCGTCAGATTGGAGTGCCATTTTTTCTTTCTGCGTGATTTAGTCTATTTTAGCTGCAAATAACAAAGAATTTAGTTTTCAATTAAAAAAAAATAACACGCAATATACATATGTACTATATATATATGTAATATATATGCATATAATTTTTTTTTTTTTTTCAATTAAGTATTAATTCCATTTGGCACGTTGTTGTGCTGCTTACACTTGGAATGGAAAATGTGAATTAATGAGTTTTCAGCGGTCTTTCGTTGATTTTATGTCTTCTATTACGCACACATGCACACACACACACTCTCTTTCTCTCACTTTTGTTATTCGTTTGCTCTTTTTTTCACTATTTTCACTTTTGCTATTGAGCAATGCGCTCACTTTTTGCTCGTATGATTTTATTAATGCTATTAGAGCGCAACAACAATTTGCTTACTCTCTGTGCTCTCGCCGTAATATTTTGGAGTTTGTACTAAGCTTGTATGTATTAGTGTTAAACAATCCGCTGTTATCTTGACAAATGTTGCTGTTAGATTAACAGTACAGCTGTTAAATTTTATGACAGTTTATTTTAGGCAAGTTCTAAATTCCAATTTCACAGCAGAACTGTGAAAATCAGCGCTTTAAATATAAAATAGTTAAATATAACATTGAGCGCCGTTCTCACGAATAACCAATAAATAAGAAAATACGAAACGTCAAGATATGCTATATGCGGAATAATATTGAGTAGTGCACAATTATAATAAATCAATTTTGAGTAGCCCTGGTGAATATTTGAAATGATGGACAGTCCAATTGCAAAAACTTAAACACAATAAAATTATAAATTAGCAGAAAAAAAGAAAAAAAAAATGGATGAGAGTGAGCGCCGACGCTGTAGAAAAATACGAGCCAATCTATGAATATACTAATGTGCACGTTTGCATTTAAAATTTTAATAAAAAATTTCAATTTTGTATGTTTTCTTTTTGCTTTTGCTTTGGTTTTTTATCGATCGAGTTGGCAGGTCACTTTGCAAAAAATTGTGATAAATTTATAGGCTTAATAAGAGTCGTGACAATGAGCATTACGCCTGAAAAATATGAGCGGTAAAGTTATAGGGAAGTCATGAAAACGGATAGAATTATTAAAACAACAAAATTGCCAACTGCAACACAAAAAAAAAAAAAAAAAAGAAGAACAATTATTAGAGGACATCCGAGGGAAGCAAAGCTTCTCCTCAAATAAAAAAGTGTATGTTTGTATATTATTTAGCAAGTTCTGTAGCCTAAACGGCTCGATGGATCTTAACTTATGAGATGTCCTTCAATTCGTGTTCATTGCGGCAGTGCTATAAGTTATAACATTTTTATATAAGTTTTGCCAATGAATAGAAATTTAATTTTGGTTTTTAGTATTACTGTAAGCTAAACAATGCCAAAATTCACTAAGCCATTTAGGCATAAACAAACAAAATAAAATTCTCTGCTTTTTATTCGTAGACACTATATAAAAATATTATACCTTTTGTTATACTTCCACAATGAAAAAACAAAAAAAAATCTATCGATGTCCCATATAATAATTAAGATCCATAAAAGCTTATTTTTTGAAAAAAATTTTTTCGCCATTTTATTTTACCCATTTTAGTTATCTACAAAAGGTGTTAGTGCGTTAAAAAGATGCAAGCAACAGTTGCAAGTGTAAATCGATGAGGTAAAAAAAAAAATAGTTCTGTTCAACAAACCGTGCTCACAGGCGCTCGTTATATTTAAATTGTCGGTCGAAATGGGTTGAAATTCATTTTTGACACATTTTTTATATTATTGTACTTTCATTAACCAAGGTTTTCGAAGCATCTGGATGTTTGTCCTTCTGTATGTCCTGCCAACCTTCCTTAAATTGCTTAAACCACTTATACGGCGAAAGCATGCAACTTTCCAACGCACTAAGTCACACATAGGCCAGAACCAAAAAATGCCGTTTTCCATGCGTACACACCTTGATAATCAAATAGATTTAATGAGAAGCAACAGAATTTTTTACTAAATAAGATAACCATCAGTGGTAACCTTTAGAAATTTTACCGCTACATGTGGTACCTACCATTAATAATGCATGGATATACTTTCTACTTTTGATAACTTTGGTATTGCTTTCTTGAATGTTACGCAATAACATGATTTTGATAGACTTCGCATGGAGTGTGAATATTATTATAATTTAGTGCATACTGCGCTATGGTTTTTTTGAGTTTTTTTTTGGCATAAATTTAAAAAATGAAGTTAGAAGTTAGAGCTGAAATTTGGTACAGTTGTATGTGATGATATATCAAAATTATCTGAAATAATTTTCAACCCGATCCGATCCGATCACGCCCAACCCTGCCGCCCATATAAGACGAAATTGATGCTAGTTGGATCATTAAAATAGCTAACCTTACCTATGTCATTATAATATACGATTTATTTGATACTCGTATGTGTTTATTTGATGAGATGTAAAGATGTTGTTGATGATGATTAAATCATATCATTATAAGTCAGTGTTGAGTCAGTTGGATTACGCTATTTTACTCACAACAAAGATAAACTTAATTTTCATTAGTATCAAAGAATTCTTGGTCTGATGCAATTACATCAATTTAATATTCTTCATCATAGTACTCTATGTTATCCTTTTCATCTCCCTTTTCGTCCTGCGAATCACCATCATAACTGATTTTAGCAGCGCAATTACTTCTTTTGGCATATTTTTTTATTTTTTTTTATTTCTCTTTTGTCGTTCTCCGAGATAAATACTGGACAATAAAGTATCAGGCGGTGTCCAAGGCTCTGTTGAAAACATCAGTCATATTGCATTTTCTTGCATATCCTCTTCGGTTGCTCTTATATATTTTGTTTCTGGATTCGGATGCATGTTCCCCAAGTCAGCCAACAGGTACCAAACAATAATCTATGAATCTGATGACCATGCGCTAATACTTTATGAACAGTAGGGAACATGGGGTACCATGGATACTTGTTATGATAGATCAAAAATACATTTTTACAAAAATTTTTCAACAGTTTTGAGTCGATTTCATACTCGCATGAAATTGTAATTGAAATTATAGAAAAACTATTTAATATATTGTAGTCAATATTTAATATTGTTGTTAGCAAAGCTGCATCAGAAAATGTCCTTCTGGCGGCTGTGTGTTGCCGTCATTAGAGTTGCCGGTGCCATTTGCTCTCGGCTTGTCCACATTGAGCCCCATTTGCTTCATCATAAGTTTTTGTATAATAAGTTTCCATTCCATCAATTGAGGTTTATCGCAGTCCTTCACATGCCAAGTTTGAAGATCAGCTCTAGATGAAATTTTCAATACAAATTCGAAGAAGCGAATCCAAGCGTGTAAAGGGCTTATTCCATATTGAAGAGATTCTGCTTTTGCCTCAAAAACATCCATATTGAAATCTTTAACATTCAGCAAATGTGTCGGCTTTGCTCCACAAATTGGGCAACACTGACATGACTTACCATCCAGACAATATGTTTAAAACTTTTTCGTCTATGAGAGTCATTTGACCAGCTTACTCCACAAATATGTTTTTATTGTTCCATTTTATTGTTCAATTTATAATTTTTGCAGATTACGAATCTGTATATCCAAGCTTTCCTTTTGCGACCATATGAGATTATCATGAGTTTCCTTAATAAATTAAATTTTTAAATGCCGACCAAAACCGTTCAGATTGTGTTGATTGTTGTGACAAACAATGAACCATCATATCAATATCACTATTGTGTTCAAAACGTTGCTTATATATACTGTGGCCAGTTGATCCATCATACCCATAACTAAATATTAATTTGCAATGCATCAATTCTTCGGAAATTCTTCTAAAACTTCATACTGCATTTCAAGAATACGGGAAGTGATATGGTCTAAGAGTAAGTTTTGTAAGTCAACCTGTGCATTATTTTCAAAATACTCTATGCCATTTGGTCTAAGTTTTAGTTTAGAATTAAGCACATCAGTATACGGCGGCGGGCAAATATCAAATCCAAGTGTCTTTTTGTTTTACTTTGTAAGCTAAGATTTGGGCTCTTTGTAAATCCATTTTCAAATACAAATGCCAATGCATTGTCAGCTGACATTTGTGTGAGTTCAGCAGACAAAATTTTCCTTTTATATTATTTATTATATTATGGTTACTACTAATGCCAGCGGTCACTAGCATTAGAATACTCAACTTTTGAACGACCAGCTTTATTTGGAAATTCCAATTTGATTATTATGTTACCAGCCAGCCAGCCAATTTGAGTGTTTAATTTTGAATCTTTCCAGCATTCGATAGCAACCTGGCAAGTGCTTTTGAATATATTTGATAAAAGTCTCAAATTTTTTATTTACTATGCTAGTCTAGTTTTCATTAACTTTACTTTTCCAGTCGAAGGCTGGGGTAGCTCAGCTTTTTCAGAGTTTGCTTCACATAAATTTGCATTTGCAGACCATGAGCAAAGGAAACACTTTATTTTTCTTTAATTTATATTATTTTCTTCTATATTATTATTCTGTTGATTATTCCTTTTGTCTTCTCCCTCTCTCTCTCTCTCGCTCTGTTGTTGGTGCTGTTGGTGTTATTGATTGTTTTGTTTAAGAGTCGGTTTCGGTCTCCTTTGGTCCACCACTATTATACTCGGATATATATTGATAGGTCTGCGTGCCAAGCAAGTCTCCGCTTTTGATGGTGTCTTTTGATTCGCAGCTAAAAAGTAACCAACAGTGATGCTTTTTGTGAGCCCTACACCCAAATAAATATCGTCGTGACAGTACGAGCCGTATTCCTCTCAAAATAATCAAATCCTTTCAAGCTATCTATAATTAGTGGCCTTGCGCCAGTGCATGTTCCGAATGCTCAAATTGATAACGTTTAATTTAAATTACTCTTGCTAGAGTGCAAGTGCTTAATTAAAGTGCAAATTAATATCAGTTATTCTTAAGATGATATCCTTGCTCCAATGCAAGCCTTTTATAATATAATATATAATTAATAATATTTATTTTAAAATATTATTCTGCTCCAATGCCAAATTAAATTAAATCACTTAGTTTCCTATACTTATTCTTAGAGTCCTAGTACTCCAATTGTTTTGAGACCCAATGCTCAACTGCTTAATTCCTTTCAGAACCTAATGATCAAATCACTTCTATTTGATCCTAATGTTCAAATTCATTCCTTCTATGCTTTTGAGACCCACTGCTCAAATCTGTTTTCTTTTTTCTTTTAAGGGAGTAGAGACACTTTTTGATTGAGTACCAAACTCAATTTCACCTTGACGTTTCCAACGAGCTCTAAAACCATACTGTCCTACTGTGACAATGTTGCTCCTTTTATATATACAAAAAAACAATATATTTTTACTGTTCCAATAATAAAAAATCGTACATAAAAAACCAATGAAAGTAGATAATTAATATTGTGCAATTTTTTCATATTTATGCTTCATTTTTGTATATCTCTGGATTGAGTCCCGATTTTTTCATTTCCACAGCCAGCTGGAATAGATAGTCGTAGCACTCCGCCCTGTGTTGAAAGAATATAGTTTTAAAGTTTACTCTAAAATTTCAACGACAATATGTCTTACATGGTTTTAGCTTTTTCCCAAGTGGAACCCCAAACGTAAACGCCATGACGGCGTACAAGCACAGCCGAACATCCTGGATACTCCAGCATGGCAGCATACATGGAATCGGCAAGATCTCGCTCGAACGGTGTATTCTCAATGATGGGCACTACAAGTTGCTCATCATAACGTAGATTGCGTTTTTCGACCTCATCATAAATGCCCTAAAATAAAGAAATAAATATCTTGAGGTAACAAATATACGTATATGTAGATAATATATACGTACGAGTATACGCTGTTCTAAAGGTACGAAATATTGTTTATTAACGATGCAGTCTCATTAAAATTGTATGAGTTATAGACCCTTTCCACTTTGTTAAAAAAAAAAAACAAGAAAAAAGGTCAACCTCGGTTGAACTGAAGTTCTAATACCATTCATACGAAATTTCAAATCGTATTGTAATACATAAACGTGAGTGGGTGATTGGGTCTGTATACCCAAAAAGTTGGCGGGACGCGCCCATTAGTATTTGTGTGTGAAGCTACATTCCATAAGAAGTCACCATATTGGATATTGACTTACCTAAAGTAGAGTTTCATACAAAAGCACATCGCTTAATGGGTTTGTATGGGGGCTACTCAAAAAACCAAAGGCCGGAATACGCTTATTAGTATATATATGTATAGGATGTTTTTTTTTTTTTTTAGAGGTGTAGGACTTTGAATTGAATTAAATACTGAGATAACATAACTTGAAACTACAAATTCAGTCAGTGCATCAATCATTAGTCCCAATCCTACCCTGTAACACTCAAGCATATTGCTCCATCCGGATCTCAGCTGTGCAAGTTTTGTTCTGGTGTTGTAAGGGAGACGTTTTTCGCTCTCGTCATTAGGTGATGGTCTACCACCTAGTACAATATTATTCCTATGACAGCTAATTGACTGTTCAATTGCATCTTTATGCAATTGTGCCCTACCGTAAGTATAAACATACTCCTCTATTTGACCCTGTGGTATAAAACGAGCAATACTTGCTTTATAGCTTCTGATATCATTCCTTATACGAGTGGTTACTATTTTCGTGAGAGTGCCATGGTTAGGATGATTGCTCCTATGACAGCTCATTATGCTACTGAACCTGTAGCATCATCGCTACTTCATGTAGGTGGTCTTCATGGGTCATTTGTAGATAACCAGTAGCAGTCCTATTGTGACATCTTTGCAGGCATTGCCATTGAGTCTTACTAAGGTAAGGAGTCCAGACAGAAGCAGCATAGTTTAGAACAGATCGTCCAATAGTCTTTATAGTTGGTAATTATTGTCTCTTTGTCTTTACCCCTTCAGCACTTTATTTCTCGACTTAGGCTTATTATTTACAGATGCACAGCTGGACATGGCTAGATCCACTCGTATTGATGAGCTGATCAAATATATATGTATATACTTTATGCCTATGCTACGATGCCTACACTAATGTGCTCAATACCTACACTTCCACACTATGTGTGAATGGTATAAAAACTCTACCGAAGCAGGTGATTTTGAGTTCACCTAGAGAATCTATATAGCCTATGTTGAGTTCAACGAATTCCTATATGTACACTGTAGATAGATAGACGGATAATCATAACTAGACACACATCTCAACGTGCGAATCCTGTAGCACACCAGCCACCAACATAAAAGAATTTTACTGATTTTTCATTCACCTTGATCATTTCCAAATGCGTACAGCGAAATTCCTTGCCCGGCCAGAGCAGCGTGGCCATGACAGCATGTTGCGAGTGTGTATGTATTACGGCTCGGGCATTTCGATGGCGATAAGCGAGCATGAAAAGCGGTGTACATTGACTCTTGGTTAGGCTGTAATTTGTTTGATATGTGAGATTAGTCAAGTATAAATGTAGGTTGGTGACGCCAGAGGTGATAGCTGATAAGCTAACGTTGATTATGCAAGTCATGAAATTATTGCTTGAGATTTGCTTACTGTTTATAATCAGGCGGTATTTGTTTATCCTTTCCATCGATGTCTTGGACAAAGAGATCCTCGGGTTGCATGCGTTCCTTTTGTACGCCAGATGGTGCTATGTAGATATCATCGCTATAATGTAAATTATAGCGTTATATGGTTATACTTTAAGTGCAATAAACCATCTATTAGCTTCACTTACTTGAGCTTAATGCTCATACCGCCACCGGTGCCGGTTACCCAGCCCAGATGATAGAATTGCTTGCATAGTTCCGGTATTAGATTGAGTGGATGCTCAGCAGGCAAATCTTTGTAAATTGACATCTTTAGACAGCTTTACTTGTTACACAAACACGTTTTAACTAAATAAAGGCTATGTTTGAATGTTGTTAAATCTTTGCAGATAAGCCAAAAAAAAAAAAAAACCTTTTTTCGCAGTTTCATTAAAATAAACAAAATGCGAGAAAATGCTGCTCTTAACAGTGACAGCTGTGTTAACAGCTACGCATGTTGTTAACAGTGTCAAGTGTTGATAACAGAATAAAATGAAACAGTAATAAACAGTGTTGGGCAGCGGTTTTTGTGACCGTTAATTTTGAATTACACACGTAGGCAAAAGTACAATATTTAGACAAAACTTTGCGCAACGTTTAGCGTTGTATTTTCAAGAACTGGAACATGTAACGGTTCTCTTATCTAGCTTACCGTTAAGTATATGAATGCATAAAGTATATTATACAATTTTTGTTTTGTTGCATTTTGCGTTTTCATAATATGAGCTTTATTCTCATTCGTAAGCTGAGTTTGGCTGGACAAAAGTATTTTATTATAGTATTCTATTTAGTTCAGATTGATCGGCTGTTAATAGAAAAGCAAATTTTTGCTGTGGCTTAGTTTGGTTCATAGATTATTGTTGCTGATAAGCTGTTTTTTTTTTCATTTAAAAATTTGTTTAATATGGGTAAAAAAAGTACTTATATATGTCGCCTACATAGTATATACAGAATATGCGAAAGGAAGACGTCAAAAGTTGTGTCGGTGTAGTTATGTCCGTCTGTATGAGTAACGAGATCTTGTAGACTCTAAGATATAGAGCCTTCAAGTTTGGATATTTAGACTCTCGTATGCTCTCTTCAGATAAAGTGTATTAAATGAAATAAAAATTTTAGCTTGTCCAGATTTTTTGATGATATACTGGATATATAGAATCCCTACCACGTCAACTATTTTTTATATATATATCCGTATATAATTTTGTTACGGTGTTTGTAAGGCATTAAAATAAACATTGGCGATTTCATAAAGTATTTATATTCTTGATCAGCTCAACGCGGCATATCGATCTAGTCTTATACTCGTATGTATGTTGTGTCTGTCCCCTGTGAATCAAAGCTAGTCCCTTAGTTTTTATATCAATCTAAAATGGTGTATGGAGACTATGTTTTTACGCTGTACACTCACTTTTAATGGTAGCCGTCTTAGAAACCGTGGTTTTTGTAGGTAAAATTTTCATATTTTTCGAGCTAATCATCTTCAAAATGGAATGAAGGCGTCAACATATTACTAGAGTATTAATAAACTTGCTAGTAATTTGTTAGCTGCTTGTGAAGATTATTGAAGATTCGGTTCTACCGAAGTTTTCTCACTTTCTCTCTCAAACTTGTGATAAGTTTGACTAGAGACAAGGCTGTCCATCTGTTTGATAATTTCTTTTAAACAAATGATTTTAACAATTTAATTGTCAACACCTCCTAACTTGTATTCTTCCCCTCTGTTTCGGCAGTATAGTAAATATTCTAGAACTTCCACCTCCATATCGTTGACTATTTATAGTATAATAAAATTTTTTTTTTTTTTACTCTTTTTCCAGTTGCTGGTCTCCATGAGAACCGATTTAAACAAAGTTTCATATCGTTTGAATCTTCTCACGGCGGAAATGATGCACTTCATATATCAAATGCAGTACTACATACTTTTCGAGGTCATCGAATGCAATTGGGTCGAATTTCAGCAGCGTGCACAGACGGCAACAGGGTTAGATGACATATTAACTGCACACAATGATTTTCTGATACTTATTAAACGCGGTGCCTTGATGGACGGAGATTCGGATGAAACATCACTGTATATGGAACGTGTTTATGAAAATATTGTGCGACTTGAAGTGTGGCAAGAAAAATTCTACGAAATATGCATTAAAGAGTTGGCATCGCGCAAGGAATATGATAATCGCATTATTGCATCCGAGAAGGAAGGTGAATTCGGTGTCACAGTTGAGCAAAAATTGGAACGAGATCAGGCGCACAAGATATTTGAACAATCATTGGCTTCCTATTATAAATCGCTGGAACATATTGCCTACGAGTATGAGAAGTCTATGCGTGGCTTTCTGCTTGCGCTCAACTCAAGCGAAGATCAAAATAAGAAATTTTTTGGCATTCGTCTCGATTTCAATGATTATTATAAGAAACGTGATATGCGACTGAGTGTGCCCCTAACATTTGAGCATATGCGCATGAGTAACGTTTTCGGTTCAACCAATAAGGGTATGCAAAATAGTCGCTATTCGATAATTAATTGACAGCCAGAATGCGAAAATCATCCTTGCTATCATCATCATCATCTACATCATCCACAACGTAACATTTTTAGCGGCAGTGATTACACACAGCAAAATCATTACAAGTTTAATAATCATCTTACATTGTTATCGTCTTATTCATGTAAACAATTGCAACATAATTTTCAAAGCTACGCTGATATTGGCAAATTAAAAATGATAACGCAACAGCAGCAGCAACAACAACAACAACAACAACATAAGGATCTACACTATACAACAAATTGTTGTGAAATTATCTAAATGCGATTCTATACTTGTACTATATAAATTTTTAAGATATGCTCTTATACAGAAGATGTACGTATAAAATGAAGCAAAAAGTTTAGGTTAAACATTAAAGTATTAGAAAAAATGCTGTTTGTTTAAAAGAATTTATCGTTAACTATGTTTTCTTTTTTTTTTTTTGTATTATTAATACGAATTTTAAGCACATGAAAAACTACTCTAAGCGAAATTATTAAAGCAATTCACGAGCGAGAGTGCCAGAGTATTTTCCATCTCAACTCAACAACAAAATATTCACAGTGTGTCAAAAAGTTTTGAAAGAAACACTAAAACAATTTATAACGTGAATTGCTGCATTTTATCGTATATAAATATTTATATATATATAAATATATATATATATATATATATATATATATATATATATATATATATATATATATATATATATATTTTTTTTTTTTTTTGTATTTCTTTAATATTAAATTAATATTCATAATGTTGTTTAAACGTTTGAAAGTACGAAAATTTCAAGTATTTGAAGTATTTTCGGTAGCAAAGATTTTTGTTATCTGAGTACTCATTGAAAAACAGTTCGTGCCGAAAATGTTTGATTGTTGTTTGACAGCGTTTTTTTTTTTTTTAATGATGTTTTTTCGGTATTAAAAATTTTCATCGATATCAGTACTGAGCTTTAAGCAGAACAAATGTGAAAGAAAATGTGTGTTCCCAAAACAGTTTTGAAATTTTCATACTTTTAAACGTTTGAACAGCATTGTGCATAGACTTAATTATATTGTTGAATAAAATTAGGCTGTAAGGGACAAAGTTGAATAAAATTTGAATTGTTTTTGAACGTTTATTGTTGATTTTTTAAATTAATAAATAAATTAGTTTGAAATTAATATACTATTCTGGGAAAATGATGCTTAATAGAACGAAGCACATAGTATATGCATGCCGAATATTTTGGCGTTTCCCTTTTGCATTCTCTTTCAGCTGTTAAGAATGCTAGCGGACAACGAATTTTTTCGTGGCATAAGTATTTTGACGTAGTCTTACCGAGATCAGGTGCTAAGCGCAAAACAACGCCCACCGAAGATCGAGCCTTACTGCGGGAATTGAAAAAAAAAATACTCAACTTAAGCCTCAATCTGCTGCAGATCAGTGGAATAAGTCGGTTAAGACACCAATCAGTGAGCGTACTGTTCGGCGACGTTTCAAAAATGCAGATTTTAAGACGTACAGAGCAAAGAACATTCCCTATATCACCATGGTGAACAAACGCAAAAGTTTAGCCTTTGCAACGGAGCATTTGCGCAAACCAAAAGAGTTTTGGAGAAGCGTTTTATGGACAGATGAAAGCTTCTTTGAGTACTACTCATCAAAGCAAAAGATTTTTGTAAGGCTGCCACAGAAAAAAATCTGTCCGTTTGTCAAAAAGTAAGCCATGTTGGAGGCTCTATCATGTTCTGCGCATGCATTGCGTACAATGGGTTGGGTGACTTGGTTCCCATCGGAGGCTCAATGAAGCAAGGACAATACTTGAGAACACTAAGTGACAACGCTT
This sequence comes from Leucophenga montana, assembly GCA_035044765.1. Lineage (NCBI taxonomy): Eukaryota > Metazoa > Arthropoda > Insecta > Diptera > Drosophilidae > Leucophenga > Leucophenga montana. The sequence goes on from JAWNNQ010000712.1 coordinate 635,750, forward strand.
TCCCTCCCGGTGACAGGCTGATTGGAGAATATTTTATTTCTTGAAGGATGTTGGTGTTGCTACTCAAGTCCCCAAAGTCCAGACTTGAATGTGATCGAGAGCGTGTGGTCTCTTATAAAACGTCAACGAATTGCTGCATTACATAAAACCAAAGAAGAGACCAGTTCCGAAGTCGCTTTCTTTTGGAACGAGATATCCTTGGAGGTCCTTCAAAATTCAGTTGACTCACTTCCAAGACGCCTTCAAAAAGTTATTGACGTCACTTTCTTTAGTCTTGTTATGAATTAAGCTTTGTTTCGTTAATAATAATCAGAGTCGTCAAAATACTTATGCCAATACATCAAAAGTTTGCTTGCATATTTTTTTTTTTTTTTTTTTGGTTTAAAGCGTTCAATTTCATCTTTAACAAGAGGAACTTGAAGTTCGTTATGTATATTTTCATTTCTAATACATCAAGAAGAGCTCCAGTTATGGTTTTTAGGATCTTAGTTTGCGCCCGGTGTATGACTTCGTTGTTATTGGCACTGGCATTTCCACATAATATGGTATTGAACCATTTGTCCAAGAAGGTTTAATGTGACACTGTTATGCAATAATAACTTGCAATCGAGATGTTTAATGAACCAATGAAAATTGCTGGCTTCAATATTCATTAAGGCATTTATCAAAGCTTGCTTAGTATAGCAGTGTCATCGACAAGTGTTAATGTTAGGAACCGTGAGTCTGTATGCAGGTCAGCAGAACACTTCTTTGGGGCAGTCCGGCATTTATGTACATCAAAGTCTTCTGCGATAAAAATGTTTGCATTTAACAGCAAATATTCGGTTGGTTAAGTAAGACTCTTGAATACATTGTGCATAAGATGGCATAAGCTTTTGTGGATTAGGCTTGAGACATATCTAGAAAAATTGCTGAACAATACATTGTCTACTCGCAAGTTTTTCGAATTTCATTTGTACGATTTACTTGTTAAGTAGTTCCATGCGTTTCCCGAAAACCAAATTGGTGTGACTTGGTTGGAGTTCTTCAAGATATGGCGCAAGGTTTCCAACAAAACTTGCGCCATATCTTGCCAAAACTTTTGTTACAAAGAATATTTTAGCCGCGAAAAAACAGGTTTCGAACTACGAGTTCTCATCAGTCGCATCTTGAAAAATTTTACTACTTCACGCTCACGGCACGCATCTAAAAGCACAATAAGATTCCTTATGACAACACGGCACGTAAGTAGTCTCTGTAATGGCTGCCAATTCGTGTTCGATATTTTCGTTTTAACTGCAACCGAAACCTGATATTCCAAAATTGACCCGGACTGGTTAAAAAAAAAACAACATTTTTATGCATTTTAATAAAAAAACCTTTATTATCGCCTTCAAAATAGGGTCCTTTTGAGTCAATACAAGCATGTCAACGGTTAATTCAATTTTTCATACACTTGTTATACGCCTCAGCTGGGATAGCCTTTAGTTTTTTCAGCGATATTTGTTTTTAAAACCTCATTCGACTCATGATGCGTTCCCCGGAGCGGATATTTAAGTTTCGGAAACAGTAAAGTCACAGGGTGCCAAATCTGGTGAATACAGTGGTGGTGCAATGAATTTTGTTTCATGTTTGGCCAAAAACTCCGTCACAATCAAGCTGGAATGTGCATAAAATGCAGGTCTTTTGGTCGAGTCTGGCGGCGACGCGTTTTATACGCAAAACATCAACAAAAATGTGTTGAATCGTTCCATAAGAGATGTTGAGTGTCTCTGCTATCTTTCTAATGCCAACACGACAATTTTCGAGCACAATTTCCATCACTTTTTCCATGTTTTTGGCGTTAACAGAGTTGTATGGACATGAGGCAAGTTTGCTACGATTTCACAACACTCACTGAATGCTTTAGGCCACTCAAATACTTGCGTTCTCGATAGAGTAGAGTCCTCAAAACACTTTTGTAACATTTTGAATGATTCCGTTGCCGTTATTCCATTGGAAACACAATATTTCAAGCAAACTCATTGTTCAATTTTTTTTCCATGTTAAAAATCGCCATATAAACTTTTCGCGTCGTAAAGAAGCAGCTGTCAAACATAGACTAATTATCGCATCCCAACATGGCAGCCAACTTAAGAAGAAGAAAAATTACCGATTCGGTTTAAATCCACCAGTTCGTATCAATTTAAATCGGACGGTAAATAATCCAAACGTCTTAAATCGCACGATCTCGGTGGCCATGTAAGTTCATTGTTTGACGAGCCAAGTGGCATGTGGCGCTCTCCTGTTGAAAAAAACATGTCCTCAATGAGCATCCCATTCAATTGAGGCGCGAACTAATCGCTAATCATGACTTTATAGCGCACGTTGTTGACGGTAATGTTACCGCCGGCCTCATTTTTAAAGAACGAAGGAGCAATAATTCCACCGCCTCATAAAAGCTACCAAGTAGCAATTTCTTGTGGCTGTAACGAGAATATTTCTCGGATATTTTTCACAAACTGCGTCAATTTTGCTTATTGCCATGTCCATTGCAGCTAAAATGAGCCTCAGCATTGAACAGAACTAGTACTTGTATGGCGCAAACGATGCTCATACAGCTTTAATACTTGCACCAGCTGGATCTTATAAGATCGTAAGCAGTGATCTATATGTAACATTTTTCGTAAAGTGGATGGATGCACAGAGCTCCAATTGACTCATTCGAGTCATAGTTAAAACTACGCTCTAAGCAGCAATTTTTTCTTATGTGCGCACTGTAAGACGTCTTTGCGGATGCGTTTTATTATTTAGAGAACTAAGTGGTGCGAAAACGATTCACAGCTAACTGAATTAGTCGCACGAATGTACGATTTAGTCGACCGCAAAAATGGACGTAGCGTTCGGAAACATTACCGAACTGAACCAAAATTTTCAAAATAAATTTGCACAATATTCAAGCGTTGTTCTGTCATTAGTCTATTTATGATAAAATAGTCAGATCTGACAAATTTATGACATCATAATCCATGACGAAAAAAAAAAAAACACCCTATATAGTATATATTACTCAATTTGAAAGAAAAAACAAAACTCGTAAGTACTCGTACAAAGCGCATAGTGCCAAATTATATATTAAAATAGATGAACATAAATATATTTTGTACCCTGCCTTGTTGCAAACCACCAAGTGAAGAAGTTTTTGCATTAAATCTACATATAATTATGTGTATATGCATGTAAGTACTTAATTAATAAAACTAAGATTAAAATATTTCATGCAGTGAATTTGTTTTTATCCCCCTTTTATATGTATATCGTCTTATATAGTTAAATATAAAATGTGGTTTTTTGTTTTCATTGCAGCAGTTGAACATCTTAAAATGTACTTGTATGGACGGATGAATAAAAGTGTTTCGAATTCGGACGCCAACACACTAGCAGAACAATGTACGTCAATGCAATTAGTGTGCCGAGTGTATGTAGTGCAATTGAGATGCCCAGTATGAGTGTCCATGCGCCGCGTACTTCCTCACAGCTGAGTTCACTGTAAAATGGACAAAAAAAAAAAAAACAATATATAAAACAGTTGCTTAATATAAAAATTTGAAGTTTATACTCTAACTAAACTAACTTAAAACTAGAAGAAGCAAGTTGCGGACACTCAGACCCGTTGGAGGACTTTTTGTTTGGCCCGTCAGGTTGACCGACTGTGCCCCTTTACTCACAGCCTGGGCAGTGGTCCAAGCGGGCGCAGTTACAAAAAAAAAAAAAAAAAAGGAAGTTGCTAAATGAAATTTACAAATTTATTGAATAGTGATTTGTCGGTACAGAGTTTTTTACGAGTACATAGTGTAAGGAAGAGTCTTAAGAAAAATATGAAGAAAACTTATTGTAGATAGAACAAAGAGTTCGGAGTGAATTATTGAGCGCGTAATTTGTCATAGAAAAAGGCAACTTTATTGGCACGAAGTATTTAGTAATATGAACTGAAGTAAGTAGGGAGAACCAATCTCCACAATAAGAGTTTTATGAAGAAAAGCAACAGAGTGCATAGAACGGCGTGAGAAGAGGTTTGGAAGATCAATTAATTTTACCCTATCATGATAGGGAGGAAGATTCAATTCGGAATACCAATTGAGACTCCTAAGAGCAAAGAGAAGAAACTGTTTTCGAACTGAGTCAATGCGATACTCGTGAATAGCATAGTATGGGTTCCAAATACAGAAGCCAAATTCTAAAATCAGACGATCAAAAGAAGTATAGAGGAGTTTAGTGGTACTATAAGGGTTATTAAATTCGTTAGAACAATGCTTAATAAAGCCAAGACCAACTTTTGCTTTATTTACTATTGAACAAATGTGACTATCTATAAGGATACCTAGATCATTAAAACAAAACTCTCTACCGAAAATGGTTTTCTGCGATGAAACGTCATACACTTGCATATAGAGAAATTTAGATGAAGAAAATTTAGACGACACCATGTATAAAGTGTGAATTTAAATCACTCTGCAATAAACACTGCTGCCAAAGATCAGAATATGACAAGCATAATTTAACATCAACTGCATACATTAAAGTATGGGCATGATTGATAGACAAAGGAAGATCATTAATATAAATGTTGAACAATATTGGACCTAGGTGACTCCCTTGGGGCATACCAGAAGAAAGAAAAATTGTTTTAGACAAACAATTGTTAAATAAAACTTTTTGTGTTCTACCGGATAACTATGACTCAATCCAAGTAAAAAGAGACGGAGGTAACGCTATTGCTTTTAATTTGCATAAAAGTTGCTTGTGACACAAAGTATCAAAAGCTTTACGGAAGTCTGTATAAATGACATCAGTTTGGCAACCCCACTCAAAACAGTTCTTTACAACAGTGGAAAATTTTAAAAGTTTACTTGTAATGGATTTTCCTCTAACGAAACCATATTGGAAAGAACAGACAACAGACTTTAACAACTGTTGCAATTGGTCACTAATGATTTATTTACAGAGCTTTGGAATAGCACACAGCTTTGCAATACCTCTATAATGCGATATATCAGACTTGTTGCCCTTTTTATGTAACGAAATAATAAAAAAGACTGCTTCCAAAGAGATGGAAATTTACATAACTTTGTGAATAGATTGCAAAAAGAATTGATAAGTGAAAGCAAATGGAGCTAGAAAAGTAGGAAAGAGAATTTAATCGATAAAAAACATGTTAATATATTTTGCATGTAGATAGCAGGAGGAGATGATGTGATGCTGTAAGGATATGAGAAGCTTCGATTAACAGAGCTGCTAGAGTACGTACTTTGGAAAGTCGGAAAGTCGGCAAACACATCTGTTATGGACGAATCGGAAGATGCAACTAAACAATTTACGAAGACATATGACTATTTTTTAGAAACATATTGGTATACATGGTAAGGAATGCCAAAAAAGTAATAATAAAAATATTTTTGTTGTTGCTAGCGAACTTTTTATGCAACAATATATTGTATATGAAGTTTAACAGCAAAATTAATTACGGAGGACACGCCGTAGCATATTCACATTGACAAGATGGTGTATGCACAATTGAAGAAGACGTTCAACAACACCGTACTCAACAACATTAAACACTGCCAGACAATTATTCATTACGCTGAAGAAGACTCTCGAGGAGTGTCGAAATATATTGCTGGAAACTGTGTTTTAAGCTAAGGCCTAAAACTTCATATGTAAAGAAAAAAATATGCTTGCATAATTCTATGACGCAAAGATTAAATTTATACATTGTGTTTCCCATACCATATTATATACTAATAATGTAAGCCTGCCCGTTTTCAGGCAGTAATACGGCTAGGCTATCGGTTCTACCGATGTTAACAATTGCGATTATGGCAATTTAAAAACTTTAACAGAGTGATATTAAAATCCTCAGTGATGTCTACATTGTGGACTCCAGAAGTTTTGTTTAATTTTTTTATTAGTTTTTTTTTATTGTGAATTATGATGAACTTTATTGGACTTTCTTTCGGAAGGCTTTTTTTTTTTTGGGGAAAATGAAGTTTAACTAATGACAAATACCATAATTTCTATCAGAGACTCACAGCACGTACGACCAAAAAAAAAAAAAAAGAAAAAAGAAACAGGTTACAAGTCATACCTCTCCTCTATGTAAGTGTACATAAAATACTGAAATTTGAAATTTATACACACCGATATTCTTCACTATAAAACTGATCATCGCCTAAATCCTCGAGTGCATTCTGCTCCTCCTCCTGCAGCAGTGCAACAACATCGCCAGCTATTGCGCTGCCATTGGATGTTGTTACTGCTGTTGGTGTCTTTGTTGTTGCAGTTGTTGTCGTAATGCCAGCTCCTTGCGTCGGCAAATTAAACGTACATGTGCATGAACCGTGCTCCAGCAAAGGATTTGTCGATTTACAACGTGTATTATTGGCGGTTAGACGTGTAAAATGCATGGATGCGCATATGAGCGCTATACAGCAAAGTAACAGCGCTAATAGCGACAGTAGATACGAATTGGCACGTAAAAATTGAAAACAATTTTCACGTAGACGATGACGTTTCGAGCGTTGGAAACGCACAATAGTCAGTCCAATAATGCCGGAGAGTAGCAGCTGCAGAAAACAAAAAAAAAAATAAATAAATAAATAAATAAAAGAAACACTTTATAAAGTAATGAATCTATATATATATATATATATATATATATATATATATATATATATATATATATATATATATATATATATATATATATATATATATATATATATATATATATATATATATATATATATATATATGTACTCACAGTTAATCCACTCCAATATGGATTATCACTGATCGCTGTATTTGGTGCCAGCAGAAATATCCAAATTGATAATGCGATCAGCAGGATTCCAATAAATATGTCAAAGATAAGCAATAGCCGTGCCAAATTTGGATGCTCGAAATTTAGCGGATTTGCAAATTCTTCGCCTGTATGTAGTAGAAAAAGTAGAGTTATTAATTGTAATTACAATCATTTATTCAATTATACACACATATAGTTTGTGAGCTCATATATACATCTTTATTAAAGCCAACACTCTAAATGAGCGTTACTAATTGCTAATTACAATGAAGGCAAAAATTGATTTTTAATGAACAACCTTATAACTTGATACATTGGTTATGATATTTTGTAATAACTTTAATTGTCGAACTTTTGACCCTCCATTTGTATAGCATGTCTGTGTATATAAGTCATTTACGTACTATTTAGCAAGTATTCATAAAGTAAATTCGGCAATAACGAAATAATAGTGCGCTACATATGTGAATAGTGTCGAAAGCAACCATAGCCAGCCAAACCACTTCGTGTTGCCACACACATAAGAACGAGAGCTCGCTCGAAGTCGGCTACTTGCGGCTAAAGAGAAATGAGTTATCTTGCGTTGTTAGGCCTATGCGGATGATATAGTCATTATGGAGAGTGGAAGGTTCGATGTTCTCAAAATAACACAGGACTGGTGCATTGTATAATTTAGTAGGAAGCATAAGCTGCCTACACTAAAGGAAATCATACTCGGAGGGGTAGTAGTGATGGTTAGCAAGGAAGTTAAATACTTAGCACTAACTTTAGAAAATAAACTTCTATGGAAAAAGTACACAGAGAAAACTGTACGAAAATGCACCAAGGCAATACTTGTGTGCCGGAAGTTGGCCGGAAAATCGTGCGGATGCAATCCGAAAATTATGCTCTGGCTATATAATATGGTAGTAAAGCTGATGTTACCAGTATATGGCATAGTCACAGTCACGAGGGAATTAAACTCCCTACAAAGACTAGCATGTATATGCATCACTGGCGCAATGCGCACATGCCCAACCATTGCCTTGGAATCAATTCGAGATCTAACACCACTGCAGTATAAAACTAAGGAAACTCTCCTGAGATTTTTAGTTGACGGAAATAAAGTTACCTCAATTTACTCTCAGTAACGTCTCTCTCTCTCTCTCTCTCTCTCTCTCTGTCACTGGTTCCCAACCAGTGGTCCGCAGAAGCCAAAATATGATGCGCGAATGATTTTAAATGTAGCTTTGAGTAACAATATTAGTTCTAGGATAACCGAACTCGCAAAGAAGATGCATGCTCAGAAATCACATTGATACAAAATTACAGAAGTTTATCCTAAAAATATTATTATTTCTTGTTGGAAAAAAGGCAATTCACTTGTGCCATCACTAATAAAGGAATGCATTTGCGCATATCTAAATAACAAAGCTGAATTGCTAAATAGGCAAAAACACATTGCTCATGCACACACACACATATTATAATATACAATGTGTATATATGTTGCAACGGGAATCAATAATGCGTATGTGTTGGTGATCGGTTGGTTACTTGCTTTTCTTTCTTATGCGTACAGTTTGATTCAGCCTTTTGAAGTGACAAGTCGTAATTAAAAGAATTGAAAATAAAAGAAGTGAAATATAAACTGAAATATTGTTGTTTCTAATTAAATTGGATTGCTATTGGACTTGGACTATTTTGTTGTGTTTTTCTGCTGTTCTGTTGATGTTGCTGCGCCTGAAGGTTGCTGTTGGATTGGTGCACGGATGCGCCTGTCTACATTGGTGCACGTTTTGTGTTCAATTTTTCAATATTTCTTTTTGTGTAAGTTCCTATTGAGTTTTTTATTAAAGTTTCAGTTTGATCATTACAGTTTATTTTTATTACACCTACAAGGTGATCCCTGCTAACAAGAATGATTTAAAAGTGGTCCCTGACCAAGAAAGGGTTGGGAACCCCTGCTCTATATGGACACAGGGAGAAACACTAGTGTCCATGCCAAGGGTTGAGATGACAAGGAGGAATATTTTCAATCGGAACTTCACCATTAAATTGTCCGATAAGAAGACTTGGACGTCGGAAAAGTCATATGCGTTAAAACCAGCAGGAAGCACTTATAATATTGGAAAAACTCGGCAAACACAACAAAGTCCACTTGCTGTGGGTGCAAGACCACAATAATATATATAATAGGAACTGAGCTAGCCGATAGGCTTGCCAAGTAAGGAGCGGCAATCAGAGCCTTTTTGTGGCACTGGGAGACACACAACACTGGCACTAATCCGCAATGAAAAAAAAAAAATAGGGCAAAGGACTAATTCAAGCAAAAATATTCATAGGGGGTTTTGACCCGCGCAGAGCGAAAACAATGCTCCAACTAGGACGAAACCAGTTGAGAACATTGACAGGAATACTAACAGGATACTGTCGACTGAGGAAACACCTGTGTGTGATGGGTGTGTATATTTCCCCAGAATGCAGATTTTGTGATCATTAGGAAAATACTCTTCTTCATATCGTTGCAGAATATGAAGCAATAGTCAGAAGTATACTTCGAATATTTGGCAGCTACGTTTTCGCCGAATAACAACAGAAAAAGTTAGATGCTAAGATAATACTAAGGTTTATTCAACAAGTTGGACTAGAGGAGGACATCTAAGCAAGAAGGACAAAACAATAGATTCTGCTTTAGAGTGATAATTTGAAGACTTCCTTCCATTTTGAAGTTAAAAATAAACAAAATTTAGCTATGAAAACAAAAAATTAGATGATGAGTTTTTACGGCAGCTACCCCTAAACGTGGGCGGAAAACGCACATTACTCCTTTGTGCATAAGCCACAAAACCAAATTTTAAATTAATATTTATTGTAACAAAAAAGTTTAAGTGCGTTAGAAACTATGTAGAAAAAATAAAATACTATACACAATACGTGAGTCGAGTGTGCTTGATTACGACATGTCTACATACAGTGTTGAAGCATGGATTTATATGTTGTTGTTATAACAGCTTGACATGCGCTGCACCAGAAAAAATATATATATATATATATATACAATTTATTATATAATGAATGTATTGTGCAAGCTGATTACGAATGTAAGAGAAAGATAAACCGAAATGTAACCCTAGGTATCAAGTTCCAGGAACGAAGCTACTACTGTTGAACGTAACCAAAGATCTGCAGAACTCAATTGAGTCGGATGGGAAGGACAATTGAACAGATGGGCCGTATTATGTATGCGGTGATTGACCACATTCAGTGCAGCAATCATTAGACCCAATCCTACCCTATAACACTCAAGCATATTGCTCCATCCGGATCTCAACTGTGCAAGTTTTGTCCTGATGTTGTAAGGGAGACGTTTTTCGCTCTCGTCATTAGGTGATGGTCTACCACCTAGTACAATATTATCATATTTATGCAATTCTGCCCTACCGGAAGCATAAACATACTCCTCTATTTGACCCTGTGGTATAAAACGAGCAATACTTGCTTTATAGCTTCTGATATCATTCCTTATTTGAGTGGGTACTATTCTCGTGAGAGTGCCATGGTTAGGATGATTGCTCCTGTACACACCTAACATGAACTGCTTTGAAAGCAGCTCATTATGCTACTGAACCGGTAGCATCATCGCTTCTTCATGGGTCATTTGTAGACAACAAGCAGTCCTATTGTGACATCTTTGCAGGCATTGCCATTGAGTCTTACTAAGGTAAGGAGTCCAGACAGGAGCAGCATAGTTTAGAGCAGATCGTCCAATAGTCTTTATAGGTGGTAATTATTGTCTCTTTGTCTTTACCCCAAGAAGACACAGCAAGCGCCTTCAGCACTTTATTTCTCGACTTAGGTTTATTATTAACAGATGGACATGGCTAGATCCACTCGTCTTGATGAGCTGTTCAAGTATAAATGTATATACTTTATGCATATGCTACGATGCCTACACTAATCTGCTCAATACCTACACTTTCACACTCTGTGTGAATGGTATAAAAACTCTACCGAAGCAGGTGATTTTGAGATCACCTAGAGAATCTATATAGCCTATGTTGAGTTCAACGAATTCCTATATGTACACTGTAGATAGATAGACGGATAATCATAACTAGACACACATATCAACGTGCGAATCCTGTAGCACACCAGCCACCAACATAAAAGAATTTTACTGATTTTTCATTCACCTTGATCATTTCCAAATACGTACAGCGAAATTCCTTGCTCGGCCAGAGCAGCGTGGCCATGACAGCATGTTGCGAGTGTGTATGTAGCGAGCATGGAGAGCGGTGTACATTGACAATTTAGATCAGTTTAGTCCTGGTGTTACGATGGAGACTTTTTTCGCTCTCGCCAATAGGTTGTGCTCTACCACCTAGTCCAATATTGCCCCTATGAGAGCTAATTGACTGTTCAATTGCATCTTTATGCAATTGTGCCCTACCGGAAGTATAAACATACTCCTCTATTTGACCCGGTGATACAAAACGAGCAATAATCGTCTTGTAGCTTCTGATAGCATTCCTTATGGTTAGGATGATTGCTCCTATACGCACCTAACAGCAACTTTTTCGAAAGCAGCTCATTATGCTACTGAACCGGTAGCATCTCGCTTATTCATGAGTCATTTGTAGACAACCAATAGCAATCCTCATAGCGCACTATTTTGACATCTTTGCAGGCATTGCCATTGAGTCTTACTAAGGTAATGAGTCCAGACCGGAAGAGCATAGTTTAGGGCAGACTAGTATATGACTATATGTTAAAGTGGTCCGGTTAGAACAATTATTAAACTATTTATGATGATCCATGTAAAACACAACTTCGCCGATTTTGCCAACTACAGCTCAAGTAATTCAAATATTGTTTATTTTTAAAGTGTCTGTATTTTAAATAGAATTTTCGTAATCAATAGTTGTCCGATTTACAATTTAGAATATAACTTTACATTGTTTTATGTTTCATTTTCGGTCTTAACTTGAGATAATATATTTTATCGAAAGCTTAAACAACATCAATTTTGACGCTTCTAGGATGTTGATTTATATGAGCGTTAACATTTTTATGAGGATTAATTTCATAGTATATGCTAACATCTTACTGAAGTTGAGTTGAAAAGTACCCACTTTACCTAACCACAAGAGTTTGAAGAGTTTGGTGCTTAAAGATTATTCAATTCGAATCATAGTCGAATTACTTATGAGAAAATCTTTAATAGAGCAATATCATAACATTAAAGAAGTAGTTACATACATAGTATTATATCGAGCCACAACTGCCAAAAAGGTGTAAGCAACAAAATTTGATATTTGGGTTTTTTTATTTTTTTCATACGAATTGATAATATGCGAATATACGCTTTATCTCCTGCAAAATTGATAATAATTCTTAAGTTTGCTGTCACTGTCATTGACATGCATGGCAAGTTTGAGCGGGATGCGATAATTAGTCTATGTTTGACAGCTGCTTGTTTACGACGCGAAAAGTTTGTATGGCGATTTTTAACATGAAAAAAAAAAAATTGAACGAGTTTGCTTGAAATTTTGTGTTTCCAATGGAATAACGACAACGGAATCATTCAAAATGTTACAAAAGTGTTATGAGGACTCTACTCTATAGAGAACGCAAGTATTTGAGTGGTATAAAGCAAGTCGTCCATCCACATCTGTTAACGACAAAAACATCGAAAAAGTGATGGAAATTGTGCTCGAAAATCGTCAGGTTGGCATTAAACAGATAGCAGTGACACTCAACAGCTCATATGGATCGACTCAACACGTTTTGGTTGATGTTTTGATGGTATGAAACGCGTCGCCGCCAGACTCGTACTAAAAGATCTGAATTTTTTGCATTTTTTGCACATTCCAGCTTGATTGTGACAGAGTTTTTGGCCAAAACATGAAACAAAAGTCATCGCACAACCACGGTATTCACCAGATTTGGCACCCTGTGACTTTATTCTATTAGCAAAACTTAAATATCCGCTCCGGGGAACGCGCCATGAGTCGATTGAGAACATAAGAAAAAAAATCGCTGACAAAACTAAAGGTTATCCCGGCCGAGGCGTATAACAAGTGTATGGAAAATTGGATTAACCGTTGGCATGCTTGTATTGACTCAAAAGGAGCTTATTTTGAAGGCGATAGTAAAGATTTGTATTAAAATGCATAAAAATGTGATTTTTTTTTAACCAGTCCGGGCCTATTTTGAACTGAAGGTATGTATATACATATGTATGAAGTTTCGATCGTAGCATTTGTACTCCGCTTATCTCTGCAGATGATAATCCTGCATTTGTTCCGAGAAGAACTTGAAGTTTTGTATATTGCGGAAATGAAAATCAATCATTGTTTGTCTCAAATTTTGAATTGAGCGACTTGTAATGGTCTTACCATTAATGCAACAAAAACCAAAGCAATGATTTTCTCTGCACCTCGAGCTAGTGTTCGTTTATGGTCTAGAGGAGTTCTAAGAAGAAAAGTTACCAGATATGTATTAAATTTTAGACGACATAGTCCCATGTCTAGGTACGTAATGTATTTTTTTAATTGTTCAGTGGATGACTTTATAAGATTAAGCGTTCTTTTTTTCACACATTTTTAAATTAATGAAATACCACATTTCTTCTTATCTAACTAATCTTTTTTCAATTTTCAATGTCTCAAAGAAATCAACAGACTACACAGGTCAACATGGTTTAGTTGTTGAAAAGCTAAGGATCATTTCCGAAGTAATTTGCTGCATAGAATACGAATCACGTCGAAGGGATATATTTCGTAACTTCAAATAGCCATAACATAAAAATCGTAATTGATCTCTTTAAATCTTAAATTAAAGGGTAAGAGTGGTACTAAATGATATAACTGAAGAGGAGACAGACCACAAAAATCTTTTGCACCTTCAACATAACCTCAAAAGTAGGAAAAAACGACGTTTTTCGGGTACAAACCCTCAAATATCTCAAAATCCTGACGTGATGGGCCAATTCTGACCCCGTATTCGCATTGTACGCACCAAATTACTTCGGAAATGATCCAAAGCTTTCCAACAACTGACATGACCCCGGTATTTGTAGACCTGTGTTATTATTTCAAACATTAAAGCCTTGCTTGTTGAACGAGCTTTTCGGTTGAGTGTGGAACAACTCCCCCCCTGCAATATAAGGAAGCAGTTTTCAGTGTGCTCTAATGTATTTAAGAATAATATTTTAACGCTATTTACTTCTTAAATTTAGACTTCAGCTATTTGCGCATGCTATACGAGTATCTATCACTGGAAGGCTTATTGGTTTCCTTTTGTGTTCTCTAGTTATTAAAAGTTTTCTACTTTTTGTGTGAATTAAATTTCTTTAAAATTTCTATTTAGTAAGTTTTCTTTTTAATTAGTTTAGTTTTTTTTTCACTCATAAATAGATAAATAATTAATTGTAATTGTAATTAATTGTTGCGAAATTACAACAACAACAAACTTGATGTAAATGTTCAAACGAACTTTGTTTATAATAATCATGACAGCAAAATGTCGCTTAGAGGAAAATTTCTTGCTGTAAATGAAAATATATAAATCTGACTTCAGAGTTTGAAAACAAATCGCAAATCGCATGCAACGTGTCCAGCTGTCATAAAAATATATATTATTTGAAACGTTACGTGCTGCCTTATTTAAAAATTACATAAAAATATAATAAGCAGATATATAATTATTTCGAGCATTCAGAAATGAAAAAAAATTGATCTCAAATCAATTAAAAAACCTTTTATCGTCAAAAAAGAGAAAAGCCAGAATTAAATTCGCCTAGGCACATCTCAACTAGAGTTTCCAAAAATGGAAGACTGTGCTGTTTTCTGACGAATCCAAGTATAATTTAAAGGATTCAGATGGCATAAGACGTGTACGCAGACCAAAAGGAGAAAGGTTGAATCCTAACGGCACTGTAAAGCACGGAGGAGGCAAAATATTGGTCTGGGGTTGCTTCTTTGGACAAGGGATTGGGCCAATTCATAAGATCGATGGAATTATGGATCGTTTCAATCATCTCGACATAATAAAGGACGTAATGTTGCCATATGCTGATGAAGAGATGCCAATCCAACATGATAACTACCCGAAAAATACAGCAAAAGTGGTTAAGGATTGGTTCCAGCGCAATGGGATAGAAGTTCTTCGTTGGCCTGCTCAATCGCTCGATCTAAACCCAATTGAGAACTTGTGGGAGATCGTTAACACGAAAATCAATCGAGAAACTAAGATCTATTCAAGGCCGTAAAAATAGCATGGGAAGCAGTATCACCGAATATAATTAATCATTTAATATCCTCTATGCCTAAACGATGCGCGTGTGTCATCCAGAATTAAGGATTCGCAACGAAATATTGAACCGAAGCTCTAATACCATTCACATGAAACTTTAAATAGTATTGTAATACATAAAAGTGGGGGTTTAAATAGGGGCTACCCCAAAAAGTGGGTGGTACACGCTCACTAGTAGATGTGTATGAAGCGATGTAGTAGATGTGTAAGATGCCGCCATATCGAATATCAAGTTGATATTGACGTTTTCCATACAAATGCATAAAAGTGAATTGTGGGTTTATATGGGACTACCTCAAAAAGTGGGCGGGACACGCCCCTTTGTATATGTATATGAAGCGGTTGTCCATTAAAATCCACAAAATCAAATTGCAAGCTAATATTGATCAAAATGAAGGATTTTTTCATAAAAAACACAAAATTTGCACGGTGGGTTTGTATGGGGGCTACCTCAAAAAGTGGGCGGGGCACGCCCAATTGTCTATGTATGTTTATCGGCTGATATTAATATTGGCTAATATTGACTTCAATAAAAAAGTATTTCTTACAAAAAGTCAAAAGTGGACAATAGGTTTGTATGGGAGCTACCCCAAATAGTGGGCGGGCCACGTCCGTTAGTCTATGTATGTTAAGCGGCTGACCATAAAAAGGCACCACATTGCATTTCAACCTAATATAGACTTTAATAAAGAAGCTTTCTTACAAAAAGTCAAAACAGGGCAGTAGGTTTGTATGGGAGCTACCCCAAATAGTGGGCGTGGCAGGCAATATTGATACTCTATTAAACTACAATAAAAAGAAGTATATGTGCAAAATTTCAACTGGATAGCATAAAAATTGGTCCCCAAAAATTGCGCAACAACATATAGACGGACAGATAGACAGACGGAGATGGCTAGATCGATTCGTCTCGTCGAGCTGATCAAGAATATATATACTTTATGGGGTCTACGATGGCTCTTTTAATGCGTTACAAACTTTCAGACAAACTGATAATACCATTTCACACTATGTGTTAATGGTATACAAAAAAAAACGTTCTGCCGAATTTATTTATTGTCGCT
This sequence comes from Leucophenga montana, assembly GCA_035044765.1. Taxonomy (NCBI): domain Eukaryota; kingdom Metazoa; phylum Arthropoda; class Insecta; order Diptera; family Drosophilidae; genus Leucophenga; species Leucophenga montana. Next base: position 651,932 of record JAWNNQ010000712.1, read on the forward strand.
TACACTCTTTTGTCTGCTAAGGCTCGATCAAATTGCACTAATATCAAATTTTTAAATTAGATTGGTTTACTTTTGCTAGTAGATGGCAATGTTTATTTTATAAGCAGCTTGTATACCAAACACGCACTTTGTATCAGCTTTCAACGACAGCAAAAAGTAGCATGGCGTACCAAGTTTCTGTGCAATACGAGTAGAATTTAAAAACAAAGCCAGTATACTATATTATGTGTAGATGATATGCATACACAAATTTACTTAACTGCATGGAAATTATTCTACGAATTGCATTAGATGTCAAGTTTAAGTAGGTACATATATAGGGTGTTTTTTTAGATGTATCGAAAACTTTCAACTGAATTAAAATATTTAGATTTTATAAATTCAAACTGAAAATTGACTTTATTAGAAAGATAATTTAGTATCATTAGTGTTTAAATATGATTTCGGGCATGTGGGCATGCTGGAAGCGCAATTTATTTTACCACTTTTTATTTAGAGTTTACGTGGTGTAAAATCTATTCTTGGCTAAATAAATTAGTCGCTTGGATGGCTAATTATGTCGATTGTTAAAATTGCCGAACTGAACCACGAATTTCAAAATAAATTTGATTAAAATGATACTAATAATTTGATCGAATCGAAGAGACAACGATGCAGTTTTTTACCAAAAAATTACACACGACATCAAATCGTCTTCTGTGTGTGTGTGGCGAGCGACTTTACTGCCATCTTTAAACAAAAAAAAAAAAAAAAAAAACGAAAATTCACATGCCTCTCTACACTCAGGCGCTGTGCCACTTACTATAACAAACAACTCGGCTTGTCCATACCAAATTCACGGCAAAGCAACGAACCGTTTCCCTAACTCGGCAAAAAATCCAACTTCCAGTTCTGAATTCCTGGCCCGTTTTTTATGCGAAAAAGAGATGTTTGGTGTAAAATTCTGGATGTACACTGATGGCTCAAAAATATCAGACTCTACGACTTTCGCAGTCGTGAACAGCGAAAGTCGAAAATACAATAATTGCGAAGGGGGATTGCTAACTCCATACAACACTATTTTTACCGCAGAAGCATTTGCGATACTCAACGAATGCCATTTTGCTATTAAAAACCAGGGATCTTTCGTAATCTTCACCGATAGTCTATCCACAATAACAGAGATCCACAATCCGGATCATAGCGTGAAATCACGAAACTAATCACAGATCATCAAAAAAAAAAAAAAAAAATTACCATTTTCTGGGGGTCTAGCCACCAAGGGATCCATGGATCATCCCACCTTTTCAGTTCTATCAACTCCAAGCACATTTATAATCCAATAAAATAGCAACTCCCGAAGAAAAAACTGGAGAAATGGAGATTTGTCAGCCATAGGTACTCAGAAATCAATCCAAACTGCCTAAAAATCGATTTGCCTGCCATCCTTACAAGACGTGCATGCGGAACTTTTATCCGCCTGCGCATTGAACATATCCAGAAGTCTCAACAACACCTTCTTAATGGCACTGTAAGGCCCGCCTGCCGGTTCTGCGGCAACGACCAATCGGTAATCCACCTGCTGGACTCCTGCTGGGTCCCCACTTTTTTTGGATCCCAAACTCCTTTCGACCTCCTTATTTTATAATACCATTTCGAAAATATATTATTTTGTACAAAGACCTAAACCAAATGTATACCAGTACTAGGCATACAACCTTAAATTGAAGGCCCCAGCATCTAGTGCTCGTTCAACTATTATTAAGTTTACTATTATATACTGGGTTTAATTTGTTAAATAAATAAATAAATTTACACAATTTGCCAGCGTTGACAATATGACAATATGACAATATATGCACAAATGACAATAGCATTGCCAGCGCTGAACAATTTATGACAGTTTAATGTCTGTCGGAAAATGGAACTTCTAAACAAAACTACCCTATACAATTGCTGGAAAACAAACTCTTACCCTGATAGCTTTTATTGTTGACCACCAGCATACGACTATGCCGTAAACTGTTGCGTGTAGGCGTATGACGTCCGGCAATCTTGCTGCCCTTGATATTCTGCGGCACTGTGGTAGTCATATAGACAGCCTGCTTGAAAAAGTCAATAGAAAAAAAAAAAACATTAATATAAATAAATAAATAAAAACAGAAAAAAACATTTGCACATTTTCATCAACTAACCTGTGATGGTTGCGTATTGGTATCGATGTCATTCAATGGTATTTGTTTGTATGTCGTCGCGTGTGGCAATATTTGTAACATTTCTGGTGCTGTTGTCGCTGATCCCATGCTTGTTCCCGGCGATACAGCCGATGATGGTGTTGCATATATTGATGCTGATGGCGACACGGACTGCTGTGTAGCTGAGAATGTGGGCGAAGCAGATCTTGCAGACATATCGGCGGCGTGCATCGTTGAATGTGTTCTCAACGGTTTCGGCGGCAGTTCTGGTGGCGCCGTTTGTTGTTCTAATTGCGGCGGCTGTTGTTGTTGTTGTTGTTGTGCACGATAAATAGCGCTGTTTTCCGGTATATTCTGATATTTCGGTATGATTTTTACAGCTTGATTACTTGGTATACGTTCGATTAATGGTGTTGTTGTTGTATTGTCCACTGTCGCTGTCGTTGTTGGCGATGTTGTTGCTTCGTAATTGTTTAAGCCAAAAAATTTCGATTTAGCGTCATTGAGCGCCGCTTTCACTGCGGCAATGCTCTGACTGGCTTCGTACAGCTCCGATTGTGAATGTTGACTAAGCGGTCTTTGTTTGTTGGAAAACGCATTTTGAGTTAACGGCAACGGCATCGGCATCGGCGTCGTCGTCGTCGTCGTCGTCGTCGTCGACGTTTTTATTGAAGCCGGTATTGCTGCCGCCGCTGCTGCCGCCAATGTGGATGTCGATGTAGATGACGGTGTAGCTGTCACAGTCGATTCGCGCTGATGATATGTATTACTTGGTGTTGTTGTTGGGTACACCTGACTCGTTGTCACCGCTGACTGTTCATTTATATTACTTGGATTGTGTTGTCCACTGTTGAGCAGCCCCATTACACGTCCCATACCCATACCCATACTGAGACCGACATCGAGTCCAAGTTCGTTGCGCGTATAATGATCGCTGCTATTCGGAAGTAATTGCTGTTGGGGATTATTGTGGCTGCTGACACTGTGGTTATTGCTGCTGCTGCTGCTGCTGGCGTTGTTGTTGCTGGTGTTGTTACTATTAAACTTGAATGATAAATCTGTGTATGGTGACGAGTTTGCATCAATCTCATTTGTTGTTGCTGTTGTTGTCAGCGTCATCGGTGACGTAGCAATTGCTAGCTTCGTTGGCGATGTTGTTGGTTTTGCACCATTTGGTGTATTGCTCTGTTGTGACTGCATTTGAGACGGTTGGAATTTTGTGTGTTTCGGTGTGCTCGTGTGCATGCCGCTACCGTTACCGCTTGGTGGCATCAAACTTAAATTATCGTACATGCTTACGGGACGGGGATCTTCAAAGGATGCCATATTCGTTGTGATAATGTCTTACTCGTCTGTCTGTCTGTCTGTCTGTCTGTCTGCACGTTTTACTTCACAAAATTCTTCGCTCACGCGTCTGAGTCATGCAATCTTTGAAATTTTCGCTGTCTATTTTTCTACACTTTTTGGTGTAGTAGTAGTTTAATGTAGTTGAGAACTGGAAGTATATAAACAGTGATACACACACATTTGATTAGCGCTATTATACTTGGTTCAAAGCAATACATACATTTATTGTAAAATTAACTACGAAAGCAGTTTAGTATGTAAAAATTAAACTGAACAAAATAAATAAATGAAAACAAATAAGAGCTGTAGAGCTATATGTATATTGTGATATGCTTTATATGCTTTATACCCTGCACTGCACAGAGTTGAGAAGTTTTGTTGGATTACAAATTTATATTTATATTTTATGGTTTTAGAAAATTTAAACGCCTACATCACCTCAGCTAGTACGTCGAGCAAAATGCTCTTTTTATACCATGTACACATAAGACAGCAGGGTATATTAAGTTTGTGCAAATATAAGCAAGAGGCGTGGCAGGATCTATAAAATATCATATACTTAATCAGCATCGGAAGACAAGTCAACATACACATGTCTGTCTGTGCGTTCGATCATCTGTTTGAACGAAAAGATCTTGGAGACTATAAGAGTTAGAGACTTCAAGTTTTGTTATTTAGATGCCACTATCCCTCTTCATAAAAAGTGTATTAAATGCACCGACAACGACACTTTTAGGCATAGCCCCATATACAAATTTTGATTTATTGTATGCAATTTTTGTTGTTGTTAATTACACTATAAACACCGAGTTTGGTGAATATTACGTACATCCTAATAAAATATGGATAGCCACCATACAAACTTGGCCTCCATTTTGAAGTCTTTGTATGGAATTTTTGTTTTTAGTTAACCTAAATATGTCAAATTTTGTGTATCTTACATCAGTCCTTATAGAATTTTTGATATAGGCCCAGATCGCAATACTATAAGGCATATCGCCATACAAACCTGCCACCCATTTTTGTGTTTTGGTACGAAAATTTTTTGTTTTTTTTTTATAGTTAAGCTATAATCAGATCAGATCAATACTACTATAGAATATAGGCCCAAACAAAGCTATGACTCATATCAGTAGCCTTGAGCAAGGTACAGGGTATCTCGAAGAGCACACTCGACTGCAGCGTTCTTTCTTGTTGTACTTAAAATTGATTTGAAATTGAAAGCTTATTAATGGTTTATGTCGGCAGACAATATCTTAAATTTTGCGAAAGTTATGAAACATTTTCTAAAGTAGTACGCGTAGTTTGTGCGAATGTATGTGAACAGCTGAAGCAGGCATGAATGTCTCTTTATCCATTCGTCTGTCTGATAGTATGAAAGAACAGATCTACCGTAAGAAAGCATTTGGTGCCAGAAAACACATGGTGTTGTCCAAATTCTGCTTTCTAATGTCAATTTTTGTAGAGGATTGTCCTAAAATGGTACAAAAAAACCAACCGAAAGTTTGGGAGTTAATCGGAATCATTGGGCTCCCGTTACAGGATATACGCTCTTTACAAAGTGGCCGGAACATGGTTTTTTATTTAGTCACCTGATTTGTATATATTCTAGTGCCAACTATTGTTGATTGCAGCGCCCATTCCAAGAACCAATTGGATCATGTATATCCCATATTATCCTTCGCTGTATTGATCAAGTGGGATATCTACACTACAATTCCTTGGGACTAATTTTTTACTTCGAGAAACCGCCATCAGTTTCTGGAATATCTTCTATTTGGTGCCAGTTCCTGGAGATGAATGGCTTAAAATGGCATAAAAACAAGAGGAGAGAGTTGGATATAGTCTCAATCATAGGGCTCCCGTAACAGAAGAAATATTCCTTACAAAAATTCATCGATTTTGAATTTATTTTAGTGCCAACTATTGCTGATTTCATTTCCGATTACAAAAATTGACTAGATCACCTATTTTGCATACAGTCCTTGCCAGGATGAATCTAGTGCCCAATCTTCACGACAACTTGTAAGGACTAAGGTAATATTACGTGAAACCGCAATGGTGTGTTGGAAGAGTTGTGCTTTGATGAAATTTTCTAGAGAGGATTGGATATAAAAACCCAAGAAAATATCAGAAAGAAACCTTTCATTTTCCACTCCAGTGAAAGAAACTAGATGCTAGCAGAGATAAAAGCCAACGAAGCATAAAGATTGAATTCAAAAAAATTCAAGTGCTTAAATAGTTCTATTAAATATGAAGTACTGTGACCACTATGTGTGTGATACAATATATCAGTTGAGTGACTTAAACACGGCAACTGAGAATCTCTAATCGATATTGTAATTCACTGTAGAGTTGAGCGATATTTAACTACATCTGATTTTATTACGGCAACTGAAAATCACTTATCAAAATCACAATCAGTTTCTATGCGATATTGTTATACACGTCGTAACAGTAATATATCATGCATGTAGTGTTAGCAGCACAAAAAGTATCAACGTATAAGGTGATGCATGATATACTCGTATTACAGATACGCGGTGAATCACAGTAGAACTACTAGTAAGAAACAATTGATACTCAATCACTGATTTTTTTAATATCGAGTTGCAACTGATATCAGTGATTTTTTAGTTGTCGTGATTGAATCACAACTCTAGATGGAACAGTGACAACTTCTTCACACTAAAAGGTCTAACTCCAATGATCAGTTTTGTGTATATGTATAAAAAAAAAACTTTTTTAGATATCGTCTTAAAACTCGGTACGTAAGCTTCATATGTCGTAAAGAGTCAGCTACGCCTAACATAGGTGACAGCTTTTATACAAACCAACCGCACACTTGTTTGTATGAATTTCTATGTATTTCTGTTGCTTACAACTTTGAACTCTAAATCAACTGCTTGTTTTGTGGCATTTGTAGGAAAGAATTTTATATTCGTTGAGTTAACCATATTTTTTTGTTTGTTTCTGAACTCGAGAAAATATACTTAAAAAGTTATTTTGAATTGATACGTTTTTGTATGATTTTTCTTTTTTTTAGAAGGTAAGTCCATTAGTTCAGCTATTTAACGAGCTAGAATCGAACGCTCTAACGCTCTCATCATTGTACAGAACGAATTTAAAATAATAAATTTTTTGATGCGTGTCAAGAGTATCAAAGCTTCGGTTCTAACCGAAGTTAACATTTTTGCTTCTTTTTCATTAACTTCACAGACTCGTACAACCGCTGTATATAGACGTGGCGCTTCAACTAAATGCAATGAATGACTAATAAACTGAACTAAACCGACTTACAATTCACACTTAGTACATACATATGTATTTGTTGCGGTTCAATTAAAGTTCACAATTTATTTATGTATCGGAATGCGTGTTTATTTTAAACTTTATTTGTTTTTTTTTCTTCTCTTTTTTATAAATAAAAAATATCTCTATGCAAATACAAAAATACAATTTAGCTCACTTCACTTCACTTCAGTTGAATTGCTCAGGCATGAAGTACTTTAATGCTGTTTTTTTTTTGTTTTTGTGTATTACGAAGCAAATGCATTCGCTACACGTGATAAATAACCTTATTCTGCGATTATAGTTAGTAGATTTACGTTTGTTTTTGCCCAATATGTTAAATATATACGGGTAGTTAGCAATTATCTTCGCTGCGAAGATTTTCGAATTCGAATAAATTGTTCGAAAGTGATTTTAATAAAATGGTATTTAATAAAAATGTATTTCATTTTGAAACTAATTTTGCTATATGAATTCATTTGGACTTCACACTATGAAATTCATATTCTCAAGATCTGGCAAATTTAAATCGCGAAGTTTTTCTGAAAATGAAATAATCATTTTCGAAAAATTTATTCTGATGCGAAAGCAAGAATACGGATGTACATATATGTAACTTATGATACAATATTATTTAGTAAGCTATAAACGCAATACGTTAGATTTATAGACTGACTTCGAAGCCTCCGAGAATTGCTGATAAGAATATTTTATTTTTTCTTAATTTACTATATTGAAAATATACAAATTGAGTGTTGTTAGACAGCAGCGGTTCAGTGCAATAATCCATTTAATCTATAGACAGATGCATTTATTACAAGATGTTTGTTTACACTAAACTGTTTTGGTTTCGTTTGAACTAAAAATAAAATTTATTTATAGTCCAGTCATTATAAGCTAAATTATATATGTAAGCCCAGGAAAACTTCGAGAGTATGCAATATATATATAAAAAAATCCAGAAAAAAAAACCATCACGGGGGGTAGAGCTTACATAATTTCGCTAATATTTCGTTAACTGTTGATGAACATCGAAAAAAAAGTTCAAGAAATTTTACTAAAAAGATTATTTAACAAATTTTCGAAAAAGTTACTCAATTTCCATTTTTTCGATTATTGAAAAAAGTTTTTGCCAGCGTTCCAGTTAAAAGTTGGAACTCCAAAAAAAACTATGAGAGTTAAGACTAGTACGAAGTAAAAGAGGAATTTAAGGGGATGAAATGTTCTATTTAATATAGTGTCAGCACCATTGATCACATTTATAATTTGAATATATAAGTAAGCACAATAAAAACAAGAAAAAACGTTAACTTCGGTTGAACCGAAGCTCTAATACCATTCACACGAAACTTTAAACAGTATTGTAATACATAAAAGTGGGGGTTTAAATAGGGGGTGGTACACGCTCACTAGTAGATGTGTATGAAGCGATGTAGTAGATGTGTAAGATGCCGCCATATCGAATTTTAAGTTGATATTGACGTTTTCCATACAAATGCATAAAAGTGAACTGTGGGTTTATATGGGACTACCTCAAAAAGTGGGCGGGACACGCCCATTTGTATATGTATATGAAGCGGTTGTCCATTAAAATCCACAAAATCAATTTGCAAGCTAATATTGGTCTAAATGAAGGATTTTTTCATAAAGAACACAAAATTGCACGGTGGGTTTGTATGGGGGCTACCTCAAAAAGTGGGCGGGCCACGCCCAATTGTCTATGTATGTTTAGCGGCTGTCTCTTAAAAGGCACCATATCGCATTTCAACCTTATATTGACTTTAATAAAAAAGTTTTTCTTAGAAAAAGTCCAAAATGGACCATAGGTTTGTATGGGAGCTACCCCAAATAGTGGGCGGGCCACGCCCGTTAGTCTATGTATGTTAAGCGTCTGACCATAAAAATGCACCACATTGCATTTCAACCTAATATTGACTTTAATAAAGAAGTTTTCATAGAAAAAGTCAAAAGTGGGCAGTAGGCTTGTATGGGGGCTACCCCAACTAGTGGGCGTGGCAGGTCAATCTTGATACTCTATTAAACTACAATAAAAAGAAGTATATTTCAACTGGATAGCATAAAAATTGGTCCCCAAAAAATGCGCAACAACATACAGACGGACATGGCTAGATCGATTCGTCTCGTCGAGCTGATCAAGAATATATATATACTTTATGGGGTCTACGATGGCTCCTTTAATGCGTTACAAACTTTCAGACAAACTGATATGTGTGAATGGTATAAAAATAGTAGCACTCTGGTAACCTTAAAACTTTTTGTGTGCAGTCTGAAAAGAAAGGTCCTTAAATTTTATCTAAAATGGTTTCAGTTCTTTACATTTGTTTCAAAATTGGCGTGGATATCGGCGAAGTTATGAACAAAATTTTAGTTTCACTACCAACATTTCAAAAATACTACAACTCTGCTAAGTTTTCGACTTTTGGTGTGAAAATAAAAAAGAAGGGCATTAAAATTACATTCAATATGCTTTTTAGTTCTTTCCATTTGGTTAAAAAATAGTCGAAAATATAAACGATTAGAGAACAAACACAGTTTATTTTTATGTCTTTATTTAATGGCTATTTTCTCGGAAAAGGTACCACATACAAAAAAAATATTACATAACATTTTTTTGGTAAACTTTCCAACTTTCTTTGTTGTTAAGGCAAAAATTCAATATAGTCAATATAGTTAACGAGTTATAAGCGAAGTTGTAAAAGAGTACTAAGCTTCTCCTCCGAGAGGAATTTTCCTGAAATTTTGAGATATGATGCCAAAAAAATAGAGTTAAAAATTGACTGTACTGATTGATTTTAAACAGCAAAACAAATAAAATAAAAACACAATTCAATTCAGATTTACACTCGATATGATCTAAGAAATGAGTAATTTTTAAACACGAGAAAGTCGGGAGAGGAATACTGTGTCTATTCTAGAACATATGTATTTAAATACTATAATATAATAAAGTATGAGTATAGTTTAAAAACATTTACAAAAAAAAAAAAAAAACAAATTTAAAACCCATATGTACTATATTGGCGATATACGTTGAGAGATAATGGCTTGAAAAGAACGACGACGTCACCGATTTGATTGATGGCTGAATTTCATGCAAGTTGTTAAAAATTTTCTTGTGTGTGTGTGTTTTTTTTTATATTTTTTCCAATTTAAATCGAAATTTTCATTAGGCGGCAACGTAAAGTGACTTAAAGAATTTTTGGGTTGGTTTTTTTTTCCGATGCGTGCACACCGCACGCATTTCATTTACGCATTTTATCGCATTTGTTATTGTTTTTAAATCTAAAAAAAAAGAAAAGAAAAACCCAGAAAAAGAGTTCAACATGCTCATTGTGTATGTAGCATTGAAGACCTGTCTGTGTCTGCTTTGTATTTTGTGTACTATATGGAAATTGTGGTAAGAAAAAGCGTCCAATGTGAAATAATATAGAGAAAACACCAGTGTCAATGATGGACTTATTTTCACCGAGTTTGTATGTAAGTTTACATAAAAAAATATTTTCTAAACAAAGAAATTTCGAGCGATTTAGATGTGAGTATGACTAAATTCTAGTTCACATAACACATTGGTCTGTAGTATAGTTCCACTGCGAGTTTTAAAGTCATTTAGTTCTGATATTTTCAGACGAGCCGTATATTAATGTACAGCAGGCAACCGTCCATTCATATTAAAAATAAGACAAATCGTTAAGCACAAACCAGACCCCTTTAATAATAATAGGAACTAGAACTTTAATGCTTCAATTCAAATTGAAGTTTCAAATTGTGTACTTAGCAGCTATAAAGAGAAAAGAAATATTTCCAAAACATAACTAAACATACAAACCTAAACGTGGCTGGTTAGTTTTTAGGGGAGCTACACATTAAACGAAGAATCACGCTTGCTAATCGCTACTACTTTGCGCACAGCAAGCAAATTAGAAGTAGAGCCCTCTCTCGAAGTACGAAGATAAAAATCTATTAAACCCTGATAATCCCAGTCATGCTGGCTGTATGACGTAGAAACATGGTCCCTGACATCAACGCATACAGCGTCTTTAGGAGTGTTCGAGAGTAAGATTCTTCGTAGAATTTTTAGTACCCTTAGAGTTGGTGTAGAGTTTATAAACACGAGCTGTATGATGAGGTTGACATAGTCCAGTGCATTAAATCCCAACGACTGCACTGTGCTGGTCTCCTCATCCGGATGAACCCCGAAGCTCCAGCACTAAAGGTTTACGACGGAAACCTGTACTTGATTGGTGAACGGCGTCAGAGAGGAGGACGTCCGAGCATAAGATGGCAAAATCAGGTCTATGATGACCTGAAGAAGCTCCGGATTGCCAGCGACTGGCGCCGGCGCGCACTAAACTACACAGAATGGTGCGCTTCCCACGTGCGGCCTTGACTGATAGACGGTTGTAGAGCCATCTAAGTAAGTAAGTAAGTTGTTCGTCCATAAGGAACATCCTATTAAATTTGAAGCTGATACTATTTAAATAAATAAGTTTTTCATACGAAAGCCCAAAACTAGGCGGCAATCAGATATCTCAAAATTGTATACAAAAATAAGTCAGAATGCATCAGTTATAACTACGAAATACCCTCCACCCATGCTAATGTAAGACCTGTACAGAATTTGAAATCATAAAGAAAAAAGTTTGAAGTCTCTAGCTCTTACACTCGTAGTCACTGAGATCTGTTATCTCAACCATCTAGACGGACGGACATGACAAAATCGACCTAATTTCCGTTGCTGATCAAGAATATATACAATATATAGGATGTTTTTTTGAAGTTTCAATTTCAGACACGGATTAAACTGGCACAGATTGGTCAGATATTTTACCTTGCACAATTTCCATTTTATGATAACCGACATAATCGTTCATCCGAGCAACTAATTCGTTTAATGGAACGTTTTCGCACCAAGTATACTCTAAATAAAAAGGCAACTAAAATTGGACTTCCAGAATACACCACATCCGAGCCAGCGTCTACATGCCCGAAATCATATTTTTAAACATTAATGGCATTATCTTTCTAATAAAGACAAATTTTAGTTTATAAATTATGTAAATTATGTAGTAACAGTATTTTAAATCAATTTCAAGTTCTTCATCCCTAAAAACATCCTATACGTTAAGTCAGCTGTGCTCAGGGCATAAGCTCTTTATGCACATTTGTTTTCATAATGCTCTACAGATTAGGCTGTGCATGGTTTCACGAACACACACAGCTCTTTGCATTAACTGTGTAAATTACACAAACAATTTCATCGTTTGCCTTTACCTTTATTGCTATAGGAAAGTACAAAACAACAACAACAACAACAACAACAACAACAATGTCGCTTGCTAGCAGGTTTTGTTGTCATGTGGCTCAACTGCTGTCTTAGTAGTGGCTTTGTCTATAAGTAAAATTGTTGCATTTGGAGCGACGAAAATCTAATGACGATCTTTCAGCTACCGACACACCTTGAAAAATGCACAGTTTGGTGACTGATGTCACCATCTGGCCGGTAAAACGGTCACTCGTCAATAGCGCTAGATATCGAGCCATGTTGAACGATATTTTGTTGCCAAAGGTACGTGAACATGGTCTGGAATGTCTTTAGTTTCAACAGGCTGGCGCCACTTGCCATACTTCTTGAACAACCAACGACTTATTGAAGGACGATTTTTGACAACATAATCTGCAGAAACGGACTTATTGTCTGGCCCGCAAGTTTTTCGGTGGGTTATACTCTTAAAATCTTTGCTCTATGCGAATAAGCCAGCATCGATTTCAGCCAGCATCGATGGAAGTCAATATCGAACGCACTATTCATGAGCTACGGCCTAGAAATGTTTGAAAAAATTACTTATTCCATTTATTAGTATGTGTTTAATTGAATTTAAAGTTCTATAATTCTCAAAAAAAAAAAAAAAAAACACACACACACACACACTAATGCACTTCAAATTAATTTTTGTTTGTGTTAGATTAATATTTTACAGAATATAAACTCGATTTTGACTGTCAAATGTTTGGAACAGCATTCAAATGCTTGATGTTTCAAAAGCAAACGTGTGTTGTTTTTTATGGTGCTGCTGCTGGATGCTGCTGGTACTGAAGATGAAACAAACAAAACAATTTACAACTCGAGAAACGTTTTCAAAAACCTAAGTGTCATTTCAAATTATTATTATTGCTGTTCGCGTTTAGGTTGGCATCTTGAAAATGTAGCATCAACAAAAGGTAGGCAGGCAGGCAGGCAGGCAGGCAGGCAGGCAGGCACAAACGACTTAAATGACTCTGAAAACAAAATGCCTGCTGCTGTTGCTGCTCATACTATTGTTGCGCGCATGCGTGCGAGCAACTGACTGCGGTTCAACAATCCACTCTACTTCGCTAATGAAATGTAACTTTCAGCTACAAAATAACCACGCCAGCCAGCCAGCCAGCCAGCCACTGACATTTAGACAAACCGGACCGGACCCAAACTAAACGCGCTTCACTGCCACCGCCAACAACTCTGCAGACGTTGTATTTGCTTTTGGTTGGCGGCTTTGGTGCTTTTTGCTGGCGGAAGTGCATGTATTTAGTTGTACTCGTCTACGTTGTAAATCGTTTTTTAGTCATAATTTTCCAAAATGCACAAATAACGTATATACAAGAGTGCGCATACATAGCAAAAAAAAATAATAAATTCTTGTTTGCAGTTCAATTGTAGCGAAACCGTTTCGCGATTATTTTTTTCCTACAGATTTACTTAGTCCAGTCGCAACTAATTCAATTCGAAACACTGCATAAGGTTGAACAAAAACAAAAAAAAAAAACATTTTTTGTCGAGCTGTCCAAGTCTATGGATACGCTGTAGTAAATATACTTGAGTGCGTTGCAGGGTTTTTCAATGTCAATGTCAAAACATCAGTCAAGGTTTTCATTTTACGAATAACATGGTGCAACGTTTGTAAATTATTTAAAATTACTACCGAAATTCTGAGTCGATGGTCCCAACTTTTAAGAAAAATTATCTACAGCGATGTAGCTCATTTTTCATTTTTCGTTTAAAGGGTTTGTCAATAAGCAAAATATGCGTTATTGGACAGCAACAGACCCACAAGTACTTCCAGAGAATACATTGCATTCACAAAAAGTGACCGTGTGGTGTGGATTTCATGCTGCAGAGGTGATTGAAAAAGTGAGCAGTGGGTTTGTATGGGGGCTACCCCAAAAAGTGGGCGATACGCCCATTAATACGATACATTTATGTGAAGCGGCCCTCCATAAGAAGCCACCATATCGATTGTCAAGCTGATACGAGTATTAATACGATACATTTATGTGAAGCGGCCCTCCATAAGAAGACACAATATCGATTGTCAAGCTGATACTAGTATTAACTTAAAACAACAAAAGTGGGCGTGATTTGTATGGGTGCTACCTCAAAAAGTGTGTGGGGATCGCCTCCATTGCGAAACATGCGTCCATTTTTAAGTTGATACTGACTGAAATTAAAATACTATTCATACAAAAAGTCAAAAGTGGGCGAATGGTTTCTATGGGGTCTACCCCAAAAAGCATGTCAATATGGATACTCTATTTGACTGCTACAAAAATAGGTCTAGCTGCCGGATTAATAAGCTAAATATCATAGAAATTAATGATAAAAAATGCGCAATAACTACGAGCATCGTGAAAGAACTGTCAAAATTGGTATGGAGCATAGTTTACACGCAACTCGTAAGTTTACACTACAAAATTTGAAGCGTAAATAGCTTCGTGAAATTAAGTGGATGGCTTCAGTTCAGACATAATTCAGTCTTATGGTTCATTAAGTACAATGTTGTAAACAAAGCTATTTATGTACTTGTTTCGAATTCACATGCTACGTTGAACTTAAACTCTGCTAACATCTGGTTTCTTTCATGGATGTGGAAGCGTAAAATGCTTCTTTATGATATCCAATCCTTTCTAGAAAATTACAACACAACATAACACTTCCAGCAATCCATTTTGGTTCCCTTAGTCCGATTTGTTGTTAAGGATATTTCAGTTGATAAATCTTGGGAAAGACAAAGTGGGATATACAAAACAAAAATGACTACCGGAAATAGTATTTTCACGCCTCAATTTCTGAAAATTCTATAGAAAAGAACACACCTTCTGTTCCGGAAGCCCAATGATTGGTATTATCTCTCTCTCTCTCTCTGATTGCTTCTTATACCGTTTTCAGCCAATGCTCTTAGAAAGCGAACACCAGTGGTTACTTACATAACATTTAAAGGAAATATGTGGAGTGCTCAACAATTTGCTTTACAATGCCATTTTCTGAAGAGAATTTGCTACAAAGAAGCAATCCGCCAGATTAGACGATAGTTGCACTCATTGGGCTCCCGTAACAGAAGAAGTATTTCTTACAAAAAAATCTTGGAAATTGAAGCAAAAAGTCACAAATTTTGGATTCATTTCCTATTCTAAAAATCCATTGGATCATGTATTTTCCGCATTGACCTTCTAACAATTGATGAAGTGATATATCTTCACTACAACTAGTGAGAACAATACTGTGGGAAACCGTAATGGGCTGTGGGAAGAGTTGTGCTGAAAGAAAGAAACCAATGAAAAAGAAACCAGATGCCAGCAGAGTTAAAGGCGAACGTCGCATAAATATTGAATTCAAAAGTAAATAGCTATATTAAATGTGATGAATACATTTTTGCAGTTGCGAACTCTGGAGAATACGTAGCCGTAATCAAATTGTCAAACTGAATTACGGAATTTTTTACGTGATTTAACGACGGTGCGTTCCCGCAAATTGCAAAAAAATCGAGGTTTTATACCCATAATACCCATAATATGTTCAGTCCTTTCCTGAAAATGTCATCTGGCATCTGTTTTCGTCATTTTTCACCACTTTTTGGTTAGTTTCACGATTTAAGTTCTATCTTTTGTTACAAATTGTACTGCTTTGACGTTTCCAACGCTTGCTGAAACACGCTGTATATATAATTTGCAGATAGTTAGCGGTGCTATAGTACGATTTAAAAACCGATTTGCAGCACTGAATATAATTCTACTTTTAAAACACGAGAACTAGATTCATTGCTCGAAAATTGAATATCAAATCTTCAAAATTGTTGGACCAAAAGGAAAAGTTCTCAATACACATTTTAATTATTATAATTAACTTTAGATGCCGCCGCCTATATAAATAAATTTCTGCTTTCAATAATAATAATCATCATCATCTTTTTATCTGTTACATAATTTGTGAAAGGTTCACACAAAACATAACATAACATATACCCACTTGGCCATATGTGGGAATAGGGTATAGAATTTGTCGCCCACAACAAAGCACACAAGTTAAACACAAGCAGCACCATCATCAATATTTATACTCCCCTTCACTCACAGCGCCCGCGCAATGCATTAGCCTTTTGGCAGCATTTCTGCGACGTTGAACAAAAATAGCCATCAAAATGAGCAAACCGGATTTGTTTGAAATATAAGTTAAATAAATAAATGTTGGTATGGTATGTTAAAAATTAGAGGTAGGAAAAATATAATACGAGTATATTGTACAAAAAAGTTTTGTTTGCTACTTGCAAACGAAAAACTGACTCCCACACATGAATTCAGTCCGTCAGTTCGTCAGTCCGTCAGTTCATTCATTCATTCCTACATTCAATCAATGGAATTGTTAGTTAGTTACATTTTTTTCGTTTCGTTTCGTTTCGGTTTTTGGCAGTTGTGTTGGAAAAATAATTGCTGAAATTCTTTGACTGGCATTGTCCAACGTCGCTGTTCCGTGACGCCCACCGGAGTTTGCCTATAAGCTGCTCTCGACATCGTCAAAACAGATCAATGAATGTTGCAGTTGAGTGATTTTAACTGTCTGAACGCCTAATGACTGCCCAAAATGGCCAATGTTAAGCAAGTTTATTTTATATTAATAAACAAAATTTATATATATATATATATATATATATATATATATATATATATATATGTAAAAAATTCTGTTCGATCCTCTGTCAAATCCATAAGCATTGTTAAATTGTCTTTTAGCATCTTCTTAAATATACCAAATATGAATATGAATAATAAATAAAGTATAATGTATAGTTGAATATAAACTAGGGGGTGATGGATGGTGTCATTTGAGAAAATTAACATTTGGGTGGAGAGTTGTTGATTGCCAATCGCTTGGAAATGGCCAAAAATGATTCTTTTGCAAACGGCAGATGGAGCTCACAACCGGCCGTTATTCACGTATCCCCTGGATAGTCTCAAAACATGCTCTCTCAGTGATGAGTAAGTTGTGAGCAGGCTATCACAATTGATGTGCTCAACTCGTAGAGAAGTAATTCTAGAACCACCAGTTGACTATGGCGCTCTTGTAGAGCCATCGGACTATAACGAGGTCGACTTGTTAATAAAAAGCTAAAGAATAACAAAGCAGCAGGCTCGAATGAGTTGCCAGCTGAGTTATTCAAAATCGGTGGCGAAGAGTTGGTAAGATTCACTCTTAAGCAATCTCTCTCAGTGTTATTTGTGCTAACTTCTAGCTTCAAGAAAGGAGAGGTCATAGCGCTAACTACAGTGCAATATGTCTACTTTTTATTATATCTAAAGTTCTGACCTTTAACTAGGGATTGACTAAGCTCCCTGCCAGTTGGATGCCGCATTTGTTCACAGTCGACAATAAATGCAGTCTAGTGATCACTTCAAAAGAAGTTTTTGGACATATCTAACCACTATAAAAATTACTTCACACCAAATGACTTCATGACCACCAAAATGAAAAGGTGGATCTGTCTGCCAAACAAAGTAACAGTGACTATTATTTGACGTTTTATGCTATTTGGAAGCAAAATCGACTGCATTGTGCAAAGAAAGTAAACACCTAGGACAGAGACTTTCTATGTCACTGCCCCGAACTGTCCATGAGAAGATTCAGGCACCTTGGGGAATACTTCCTAAATGACATATCTAAAACTATCAAGCAAGAGATGAAAAATTTTGTGAAGTATGTAAAAGCTTCCCAATGGATGTAAAAAGAATAGCGTTTACGTCCCAAAGGAGATTAATGTGGTATCACAATGGGCCGTGTGCGACCAAAGTGCTGGGTGGGCGATTGTAACTCACCCAACCGTTATAACCTAACCTTAACCATCCTAGACCTAGGAATACTGTCTTATGTAGCATATTCTCTAGTTTTAGCTCCCTATGGCTAATATTTGTTTTCAAACTTTAAACTCGAAAACAATTTGAGATTTGAAATTTGCACATACACTTCTTTTTATTGCAGTTTAATAGAGTAGCAAGATTGACCCGCCACGCCCTCTTTTTGGTGTAGCCCCATGCAAACCCACTGGCCACTTTTGTGTTTTTGTATGAAAAACTTCTTTGTTAAAGTCAATATTAGATTGAAATGCGAGTTAGTGGACATATACATTCATATACATATAAAAATGGGCGTTTCCCGCCCACTTGTTGAGGTACTCCCCTATGCATTTGTATGAAAAAAACGTCAATATCAACGATATGGTGGCATATTATAGATGGTCGCTTCATACACATCTACTAGTGGGCGTGTATCGCCCACTTTGTGGAGTAGCCCATATTTAAAGCCCGCACAATTTTGTTTGACAAAACGATTTAAAATTTCGTGTGAATAGTATTAGAGCTTCGGTTCAACCGAAGTCAACGCTTTTTTTTTTTTGTATGGATTTTTACCAGCTGAACATGAAATCTTTGAACATATCACGGCTTACGGTTAACCGATTTAGTTAACTAAATTATATGTTGCAACAGATATAGATAACGCTTGGAAAGGTGAACGTATTTTTCATTGGATATATAGAAATTCGTATGATACACAGCGTGTTTTTCCTGAGAGGGATGATATAAGTATTACTTTTTCGCTTATTTCTCCGTAACATACGACCTGATTGACCAAGTGCTTGCACAAAATTTGTTATGTAATTTAATTGTCATTGGTATTTTACTTAACTTAATTGGTCAAACCTAAGTCGAGATATGTTAAAATATTTAAGACTTGCTTGTTGAAACGTAATGCTGATATAGTAGAATGAAATATTTTCCTATTCGTCTGCATAATTGCTTTGATTTCGGAGATTATTTGAAAAAAAAAAAAAAAAAACACACACACCAAACTTTGGTATTAAGGGTATAAATTTCGTAACTCGCATTCGAACAGCGTTTTTATACACTGTACCTATACGATGAAGGCTATAATAAGTTTGTGCAAATATTTGCAACAGGCAGAAGGGGGAGACCCTATAAAGTATAAATATATATTTCGGATTAGCATAGGAAGGAGAATCGAAATATACATGTCCGTCTATCCGTTCGATCGATTAGATCTCGGCGACTTTAAGAGATAAAAACTTCAAGTTTGGATATTTAGACTCTTCAGATGTTGTTGTTGTAACAGTTTGACTTGGGCTGCAGAAGAAACTACATATATATATATATATATATATATATATATATATATATATATATATATATATATAATTTATTATATAATGAATGTATTGTGCAAGCTGATTATGAATGTAAGAGTAAGATAAACCGAAATTGTAACCCTAGGTATCAAGTTCCAGGAACGAAGCTACTACTGTTGAACATAACCAAAGATCTGCAGAACTCAATTGAGTCGGATGGGATGGACAATTGAACAGATGGGCCGTGTTATGCGGTGATTGAGCACATTCAGGACAGAAATCATTAGTGCTGATCCCAATCTGCACCCTGTAAACACTCGAGCATATTGCTCCATTCGGATCTCAACTGTGCAAGTTTAGTACTGGTGTTACGAGGGAGACGTTCTTCGCTATCGCCAATAGGTTGTGGTCTACCACCTAGTATAATATTGTTCCTATGGGAGCTAATTGACTGTTCAATTACATCTTTATGCAATTGAGCCCTACCGGAAGCATAAACATACTCCTCTATTTGACCCTGTGGTATAAAACGAGCAATACTTGCTTTATAGCTTCTGATATCATTCCTTATTTGAGTGGGTACTATTCTCGTGAGAGTGCCATGGTTAGGATGATTGCTCCTGTACACACCTAACATGAACTGCTTTGAAAGCAGCTCATTATGCTGGTGAACCGGTAGCGTCATCGCTTCTCCATGTAAGTGGTCTTCATGGGTCATTTGTAGACAACTAGTAGCAGTTCTCAGCGCACTATTTAGACTTCGTTGCAGGCATTGCCATTGAGTCATAGTAAGGTAAGGAGTCCAGACAGGAGTTGCATAGTTTAGGACAGGTCGTCCAATTGCTTTATAGGTGATAATTATTGTCTCTTTGTCCTTACCCCAAGTAGACCCAGCAAGCGCCCTTAGCACTTTATTTTTCAACTTAATCCTGCTACATATTTTCTTTGGTAGCATGAGCCGAAAATCGAAGTAATGGATCGACTGTTGTACTGAACTCCTCGTAAGATATTCTACTCCTTTGTCCAGGAGATGAAGATGGATGCCGACGACTTATGAGTTGAAAGCTTGAGGTTGTGAGCTTGTGAGCAAACATAACAAATTCTCCAAAAAGATATTAATTCTCGCACAGAGCAAAAAATGGTACAATCGTCCGCATTAGTCAACAATTTTATACAGGAAGGCACTCTTCAGATAACTAGAGTTAATTGAACATGCCAACCCTACTTTAAGGGGTAGCCCCCATACAAATTTGGCACACATTTTTAAGTTTTTGTATACAATTTTTTTTTGTTTTTGTTCTTTATTAAGTTAGAACTGCCAGATGACCCAGAACGGACCACTTTAACTGGTAGTCTGTCGTTTATTTTTGAATTTTTGCATGCATCTTTTTTTTTTCAAATAATTCTATTTTTTTCAACAAATCTTTTCCAGATCGGAACTCTACAGAATATAAACTATGTTTCATAGTATAAGGAGCCTAAAACAAGGTACAGGGTATCTTGAAATCGAAATTGTTAGTTACACATTTGAATAATTAAAATACAATAAAACTCTGCGTGTTAATTACTTTGAAATAACATTTTCAAAACAACATATTAAACAATTTCGATGTTAATTATTTAAAGATGAAATGTAATTTGTTGAAAGATCTTACAATTCCCGCACCATTGTTTTCCATTTATAGTCTATAATCTCAGTGCTAACGGTTTAAACTATTTAAAATAATCGCTGTTAGTGCCTATTAACTGATGTACTCGTAGATACAAAGTACAACGTATTGTAGTTTTGATGAGCTGTGATTATTATTGTTATTAAGCTCGTTATGAAAACGGCAAAAGTAGTATAAAAATTCCTGTAGATAATTGCTGCAACAATTGTTGCTGTTGAATGGAAATATGTTGCAAGCAGCAACTCACGAATGAATATGATCTGCAATGCTCTTTTTTCAGCTTCAGCTTCAGCTTCTATGTATCTTTGTTTTCTGTGTATATGAATTTATTTGTTGCTTTCTTGTACAATGTACAATGAATTTAAACAGCAGACACATCATATTTGCCCCGCTTGAATTTTATTGCTAAGAGTATGTGTTTATGGCCGTGTTCCAATTAGACAAAATATGTTGCCGAAACTATTGGCCAAGAGCAATAAAGACAAACAGACGGCCGGACAGACAGACAGACAGACAGGCAGACAGAGACACAAATGTATCTGCATATGAGTATGTATCCACATAGCTTTCATTTGACTGTAATTGCTTATGATATGTCATGCAAAGCTTTTTTTGTTCAATTAGAATACTACAGCGGAATTGTATGATACGATAGTTGTACAAGGTCAATACAAAAAATTCGAAATGCTTTTGAAAAATCGAAATATAATTCCAATTTTGAAAATACGTTAGTGTGGAATTATAAAAAAAAAAACATACTAATAATCGATATGCAGACTATCTGGAGTCAGCATTCGTTCAGGATTCTCGTGTCAGTAGGCCACAACCATTGTTCAAGATAGTACTCATACAAACCCACCATTCGCTTTTGGGATTTAAAATTTTGGAATTATGATTAGTGTAAGAACTTGAAATAAACAATGTAATGTACCCAGCTATGCTTCAAATTTGACTAAATGGGCATGATACCATTTTATTAGAAGCAATATTAACTTGAAAAAGAAAAGAAATCGTGAACTTCGGTTGAACCCTAATTTAATACCTCCCTTATGAAGTTTCAAGTTATGTACTTAGCAAGTATAAAGTTAGAAATTATTGTAAAACATAACAACCTAAAGGTGTCTGCGAAGTTTTTGGGTTGTTAATCCTAATGCCTCTTGATAATTATGTGATGCATTCATCCATAAAATGCCACCATATTAAATTTTCAAATGATTCTGCATGTAATGAAAAAGTTATTCATGCTAAATTCTTAATATGGGGTGGGCTATCCCCTAAAAGGGGAAGCACACACATTTGTATATGTATGTATGTATGTATGTATGTATGTATGTATGTATGTATGTATGTATATGTGAAGCTTCCGTCAATAAGAAGCCAAAATATCTAATTTAAAGTTGATATTGTAGGCAATAAATAATTTTTTCATACAAGCACTCAAAAGTGGGCGTTGGATTTGTATGGGGGCTACATCTAAAAGTGTGCAGAACATCTTTCCCTTGATACTTATGTGACGCATTCGTCTATAGGAAGCCATGATAACAAATTTCAAGTTGCTATTGACTGCAATAAAATTGTTTTCCATACAAAAAGGCAAAAGTGGGCGGTTGGATTGTACGAGTATGGTCTCAGACCCAAAAAAAAAAAATGGGTGAATTGCACACATTCTTACTTATATACATATGTGCAGCGTCGAACCATATCAATTTTTAGTTGATATTGATTGCAATAAAAAAAAAGTTGTTTATACAAAAAGTCTTAAGTGGAAGCGTGGGATTTGCATGGGACTACCTCAAAAACTGGTTCTGGCGGGTCTAAAAGTATACTCTACATCAGCAACATCCAGACGCCTCCTTTAATACGTTACAAACTAGTAATGGCATTTCCCACTATGCGTGTACGGTATAATTAGGAATGATGGCTTCTTATATTGGTTAAAAAATTTACATTGAAAAAAGTGACAACTACTACAACTACTACGTTTATAGTATACAACCGATTTTGACAAAAACAAAAAAAAAACCATTTGAAAGGTATTAACTTGCAGATTTGCACAATCTATACTTCATCAACATCAATAGAATATTTTTGGTGCAAAGAGTTTAAACAATTGACATTTACACAACGAATTAAACACACATATGTATGCTCCCAGTCTAAACAAGAATGCACTGAAAAGGCCTTACACCTTACTACATCTTTTTGAAAGGACGGAGCCCTTCGTTTTTCCCTTTCCCTGTCGATTTCCCATTATTTTTACACATGCCATGGCCAACTTTTAATATGCTACATTCGTAAGTTGAATCCAGTGTGAGATTCATTCTAAATGGACTTACGAAATAATGCGAAAAAGGATTGAATTACCGAAGAGCCACTTTCGTTTTTGCATGTCAAAATTGCTTTATATTTGCGTTGAAAAAATGAGTAATATTACGAGTAAACAGAAATGACAATGATTTTTCGTGTCTAAAGGTAAAATAGTCACGTTCAAAATGTTCTCGTTTTTGTCCTTCTGTTATAAGACAATTTCTGAAGACACACCTTCGATTTCATATAGTACTACACAGTTTGTTTAAAGGTTAATTTTAAATCAACGAGAAAAAGACATTAGAAGACAGCGTTTCTTTTAGAAACAATTTACGCATGTTCCCACTAAGCTTTACATGAAATACAAATGCACACAACGAAAAATTAAACAATAGCATGCGAGCAGCCAGTTACAAACTCTGCGGTAAAGAGCAAATTTTACTTTGCATGCACTTCGCTATTATTTTGGTGACTGTGTCTCTGTTTTTAGTTTTCGTAATGCATTAAGGAAATAATATACAAAATTAATTATAGATTGCGGTCGATTGAGTCAACCGCTGGTCATACCACTACAAATCCAATGCCTAGTTTGTAGACGTTCCAGCTTAAACTTCCTTATTTGATCTACATGGGTGCATGGAATGAAATACATAGCTGCGAATGATAGTATTCAAGCTACGGTTCTACCGCGCTTAATTTCTTTTGTCTGGGTTTTCTATTTAGAATCGTTTAGGCCGCACCTTGTGTCTATGATTAAATTTAAAACCGGTGAGTATGTGCATATATGTATGTATATATAGACGAGTATTTAAGCATATAGCTAAAAGCAAAATAAGAAGAATAAGAGAAATACCAGTAAGATGTGTCAAGATCAGCGTTCAACTTGGTTGACAGTGGTAATTTGAGTATGCATCGCTTTTTGTCTGTCCATCCGTTTGTCTCTCAAAGTATCTGATCTGACTATATGCGCGACACAAAACACAAAACTTTTCTAGGCTTTTTTTTTTTTTTTTGTTTTTTGTATTTATGTATCTTTTTCTTCTTTCATTTTTACGCGTCTTCGTTTACTTCTTTCTTCGCATAATGGCCAACTTTGTCTTACAGTCAAGTGTTAATTATAAGCAGGTTAATTAAGAGCTACGAAAAATATTCACAAAATAAATTTATGTAGTAGCTGAGATAAATTTTTAATGTAGTTAGAAAATAATATTTAAAAACATACCTAAGAGCGATGTAGATAACGAAAAAAAAAATGATTATAATCTAAAAAAAAAAAAAGATATTTTTAATATTGTTGTACAGTCATAAGTATCTAACAATATTTACTTAAGCTACTCGTCGTACATGCTTGTATCTACAATGAAATTGTGTACATTTATGTATAAAGATTTCTCTGACTCGTATTGGAAGCATTCGTGCAGGGCACAAACAAAAATACGAAATATTCTTAACAATTACATTAGTCCGGGGGCTGCTATGTATATTTCGGGAACTGGCGACACTAATGTCAAAAGCTAAAATCTGGCAACACCATAATAGAGTTTGACATCTTTTGGCATAAACGTACTCACAAAGTTTTGATGTACAATTGCTATTTGTTTTGTTTACATTGAGTTAAGAAAAGCAATTTGGCCAAAAAATGGAAATTTCAAGAGAAGTTTTTCGTTGGATTATTTTTCACAACTTTCGACGTGGATTAACTCAACAAGAATGTGTCAATGAATTCAGTGCTTTGTATGGCGATAAAGCACCATCAAAAACCACAGTATATCGCTGGTATAGTGAATTCTATCGGTCGCCGACGAATTCAGTGAAGGTCGTCCAAAATCGGTTGTTGTGCCCAAAACTGATAATGTGTGAACTGATAATGCAAGATCGTCATGTAACATATCGTGAGATAGAGGCCTCCTTGCACATTAGTTCCAGTTCAAACACATTCGATTTTGCTTGAACTTTTAGCTGTAAAAAAAATTTTATCTCGTTGAATACCCCATAATTTATAAATCGCTCAAAAAACGGCTCGCGTCGATTGGTGTATGGAAATGATTAAAAAGTTCGACCGTGGTGCTTCAAAAGACGTGTATAAAATCGTGACAGGTGACGAATCATGGATATATGCGTATGAGCCGGAAACAAAACAGCAATCGACCCTGTGGGTGGGTATTCCAAGACGAGCCAAATCCAACAAAAGTTGTTCGTGGAAGAAACACAGCGAAGCAAATGGTCGCCTGTTTCTTCGGCCGAATGGGTCATGTGGCCACTGTTCCGCTTGAGGAACGTAGGACGGCCAATTCTGAGTGGTACACGACCATTTGTTTGCCGGCAGTCTTCGGAGAAAACCAACCGTAAAACCAACCGCTAAAGACGAATCATTCTCCATCTTGACAATGCGTGCTCTCACACATCTCGTCAAACAAGTGCATTTTTGAGCAGTCAAAACATCGAATTATTGAGTCATCCTACGTACAGTTCTGATTTGGCACCCAATGACTTCTTCTTGTTCCCGAGTATCAAAGGTAAACTGCGTGGTCAACGATTTACGAGCGCTTAAGAAGCAGTTTAAGCGTTCAAAAACCATGTTTTCGAGGTGTCTCAAGAGGAATGGAAAAACTGCTATGACAAATGGTTTGAACGAATGCAAAAGTGTATTGATCATCAAGGCGACATCATTTCAACAGCTTAAAACGAACCAGATTTTCTTGATTCGTTCATAGCTGGTGATGAAACAAAAATGAAAACTGCAATGAAAGGAGCTTTTTACATGACATTTCAGCCAAAAAAGCACAGCCGTGACACAGGTGCTAGAGATCATACCAAAAAGAGAGTTTAAAAAGTCTATGATGTCTATAAATTGGTTGAGCATTCCAAACGTTGTATTGAGTTAAATGGATTGTATTTTGAATAAATAATAGCTTTGAAACATAATACTATGCTTGTTTTGTGTTATACTCGTAACTGAAAAGTTCTCCTATTTTTACATCATACCATGTATATGAATGGTATAAAAATATTACTTCGCGTGTGCACTGTTAGATAGTTTTTTATTTGTAGACTAGTGTCATTATAGAGCACGACCTCAATTGTAAATGCACACATACCCCCGTGTTCCGATTTTCGTTTCCAAATTAACTGTTCGGATTCGATTTCATATTTCACTTTTTCAGATGAATTTCGCAATTTGAATTTAACAGACCTTGCGAATATGAATTTCATAGTGCCAATTCCAAGTAAATTCAAATTGTGCAATTCTTCTGAAAGTGAAATACGAACAATTTTAACGAAACCGAATCTGGTTTTCATTATTACAGAGAAAGTGGCTCAGTTCAAAAAATAAATACATATGTACATACATCGACATATTGAAAAAAAACTGATTGTACAAACCGATTGACAAAATGTCCAAAAACCAAAGACCATATGTATTTTATACACAATTAATGTCTGCGTTGAAGTTTGCTATTTTAGTTTTTGTTTTTTTTTTTTTTTTTTTTTGTTTTTGTCTGCGTAAAGAACAAACTTTTACGAAACAAATGAGTTACATACGATCCAAATCTATGGATTGGTTCCAAAGTTGTGATTTTTCAAAATTATTACTAAAAATATACTTTTTTGGTGTTTTTTGAATTTTAACCGTGGATTTAAATTTTTTATTATAGAAAATCTGTCCTAGATTTTATTTACAACATTTGGCATACTTTTGCAAAGCAAATCTAATTCGCGAAAAGTTAATGTGCTACAACGACTGACAAAAGTGGTGATCCACAGAAATAGTAGTACTAGAGTTTTGAACGAAATAAGCTGAAATTGTTACTTTTTTTTTTTGCTTTTTTAAACGTTAAGCGCCATTTACAGCAAATTTTGTATAATCATGTGCAGTGGGTACAACAAAATTTCCAATCGAATTGCCATTAATTCATCAAAATCGTACAAAAATTATCACAGTTATTTAACTTTTGAAAGTGGTAAAAAATTCTCGTTTGGCACTCATAAAAATTAATGAAAATCACTTTCTACAGCAATAAAACATGGTTTAATCAAGTGTTACGAATTGATTTCAAATTGAAAAAATAACCGAAATATGTCTTTGATGAAAATATGCTCGATTTCGGTAGTCGTGATTTCATCTACTGGTGGAAATTAAAAAGGTATTGAAGGTGAAAAACAAGATTTCTAATGGTTAGTAAGGTGGTTTTCTAGAAAAATCGCTATTATAAAGTGAAAATGCATAGATAGACCGACGATATAGTTTTCAATGGTATGCTTACAGACAGGCTTCGAGATACCCAGAACCTTGTCTAATGATCTTTATTTGTATGGCGCTTAATTTTATAGTGGTCCGATTTGAATCAATGTGGGATATTTCGTTAGATACTTCACATTTGACGTTTCTAGCTTAATTAACAACAAAATAATCAATCAGGTTTGTATGGGAGCTACTTCTAATAGTGCGGTTGGCATGTGAATTTAATAGACTTTATCAGAAGAAGAAATATGAGATACTAAATATCCAAACTTTAAGTCTTTATCTTTTACAGTCTCCGAGATCTCTACCTTCAAACACACGGTCGGACGGACATCTGTATATCGACTTGGATATCTGGCACGCCTCTTTCTGCCCTTTATATTCATTTGCACAAACTTAATTAACCTTTTTTATTTATGTACAGGTGTAGCGTATAAATAAAAAAAGATTTACAGCTGGTTAAGTAGCTGGTAAAGAATGTTTTTATGTTATAAACATGATCTGTGTACATATAAGGATAATCTAAAAGTACAAATTTGGAAGCTCTATATTTTCTAGTCTCCGAGATCTCGTTGTTCAAACTTACGAAGTACGAGCGAACGAACCGACATACATAACTATAACGGCCAGACTTTTAAAACTGATCAAGATTATATTTACTTCCATGGTCTGCCAGGCCTACTTTTGCTGGTTACATACATTTGCACACTCTTAATATAGTCTTTGACTTCATGTCGGCATATATATATAAGAAAGGCTTAAAATTATAGTTTTAATTCATTTAATGTCAGAAAAGCACTACCGCAAAAGTCTACGTACAGGCCTGTTTTCGAAGATGCTAATAACTGGTAGAATAACCCTTTCTTGCCAATACCTCCGTAAGACGTCTTGGCATGAAGTTTTTCTTGTATCTTCAGTTGTAATTTTTTTCCCATTCCTCCATTATTATGTCTCTTTTCAGTTTTATGGAGGTAATGGTGTGTTGACGGATTCTGCGGTCGAGTAAGTCCCACAAATACTTTATTGGAATCAGACGCGGACATTGGGACACATGTGTTCCCGACTGATTTTTTATATTATAAAGGAGCCAGAGCTTTACTATATGCGCACTGTGCTTAGGGTCGTTGTCTTGCTGAAACCAAAACTCTTCTTACAGCCCCAACTTTGAAGAATTTTGCAGCAAATTATCCTTCAAAACTTGGATATAACTAGTTTGTTTCATTATTGATTCAATAAATGTGTTAGTTTGCCAACAACCCAAACCACAATGCCTTCTCGACCATGTTTTACTGTCGGCCACAAATTTTCTTTTTCAAAGGTCGTACTGCTGCTTTTTCATACCAGCGTTTTTTCCTTTTATCACGGAAATAAAAAAATTTGCTCTTATCCGAAAAAAAAACCTTGTTCGAAAACTCTGGGGGCTTGCAAACGTACTCATTTGCAAACTGCATTCGCTTCTGCTTATTTACAGCTGAGACATTCCAGCTAAGCATCTCAGTGCTGAGCCAATTGCAAAAGTGCTAGATCCTCTAAAACATCTGTTTGGGAAACAAGCACTATCCAGGAAGCATAGAAAGGTGTTGTGCTGAGCCTGCCTAAAAAAGGAAGCCTAACCCACTGTTGCTACTGAAGGGACATAACGCTACTAAATACAATTTATAAAGATTTGGCTCTTATTCTCTCATCCCGGCATACATTAACCCAAACGTTGCGCAAGAAACAAGCAAGCTTAAGGTCTGGGCGATCATGTTTCGATCATGATAATAATAAATAATAATAAAATCTATTCAGCTAAACAGTCTCCTGTACATGCTGTGCATAGACTTTAAGAAGCTTCTTAGGGGCAACTCGACCATGTTATCCAGCTTATTAAAAAAATTCGGGGCGGTATCATCGGAAATTATTTTAGAATACCTTTCTTCTACTTCTAGTATCAGTTGCTGAGCAGTCAACCTTGGATTCTGTCGCACTAACTGAAAGTCGTGTTTTTTCTATTGTTTTGTTAAGAGAGATGGACGACCTGAAGTGTACGACGGCATTTGAAGTGTAGTTAGTTACAAGTCTCTTAATTGTTGAGTGAGCTCTGCTCACTACTTTTCCAATTTTTCTATAGGATTTTCTCCTCAAGATATAGCTAACGAAATAATTTTTCGTCCTTCCGCACCAATTTGATTTCCGTTGATGTCAATGGCGCTACTGCCATTTTTTTTTTGACACTCCTATTGATTGAAAAATAATGAACT
This sequence comes from Leucophenga montana, assembly GCA_035044765.1. Taxonomy (NCBI): domain Eukaryota; kingdom Metazoa; phylum Arthropoda; class Insecta; order Diptera; family Drosophilidae; genus Leucophenga; species Leucophenga montana. The sequence continues at coordinate 681,671 of JAWNNQ010000712.1, forward strand.
ACAAATTAAATAAGCATTTCTTAGAATATCGCATATTCGCTCATTCCATGCATCTCGTATGCAGCTGTACGCAGACTTTTGCTGTATGCAGACTTTTGACATGTTGTAGCATATAATGAATTAAATCTACAGTTCAAAGCAAGATAGTTTAGAAAATATTATTAGTTAAGAGAAATTAATAAATTATATAATAAAACAAAGTTTGATTCAATACATAAAACATTAACTGAGCTATTTGCGATTAAAGTTTAAATTTTTTTTTTTTTGTGATGTACGCAAACTATTTCGAACATGTATACACATAAAGAAAAATAATAGTATTAAGAGATACTTTATAGCCGCATATTTCGTCAAAATTGTTGGCTGTGTTAATACTTTTTGGACTCACTGTATGTGTACGGTACTTTCGTAATAAAATTATTTTGGACTCAAAAATTATTAAAATCAATTTTCTTTGTAGAAACTTTTGGTCAAAAAGTAGAACGAACGAGGCAGAAGGAGTAATAATGTCAAAAGCGACAATAAAAATAAAAAGCACAGCACAATTGGAAAACAAAAAAAAGAAAAAAAAAAAATCAAAACACGAAATGTCTGCATGCATTTTGATGTTGTTGTTGTTGTTGTTTTCTTGTTGCGTTCACTACATTTTTTGTTGTTGCGAGCATATTTTTTTTTTGTTTTTCTTTTCTTTTGCATTTATGCTTGCAACAACAAAAAATAATCATTTGCAATTTTATTACAAAAACAATATTCGAGTTAAAATTGCTTTAAGCAAAATTGCAAAACAACAGTTATACAAACCCACTCGCACACTAAGCTAAACTTAAACACTTACTTCTGTACGTATGCATGTATGTACGTACGTGTTTGGTAAATGCAACAAAATTGTTCATGTTTTTATTTACATACTGACACGTGCACACACTCTATAACTGTTTTAGTTATTTTCTCTCTCACTCCTTCTCTTTTTCACTTTGCGCGCTATGCGTTTTGTTTATGAGCCTTTTTGATCTTAAAAAAGAAAGCAAACAAAAAACAATACACAAAAAAAAAGAAAAAAAAAGAAAGAAAAATACACAAACACACAAAAACAACAACGAATACACGGAATAGGAATACGATGAATTTAACACGTACAACAACAACATCACATAAAACTAAGTAGAAGAAACCAAAGAGAAAACAACAAAAAAAAAATTGTATTTTATTTTATTTTACAGCAATTTATTTGTCGTCTCCGTCGGCCGTTGTCGCACTTTATATAAAATTTTTGTTAGTTTTTGTTTTTTTTTGTTTTGTTGTATTTTGTTTAGCACCGACGCGGCTGCGTTCAACGCAAAACGCTCCACACGAGCTGAGCGACTAAAGTGAAATGATCTGCGTTGAATTTAGTTTTTTTTTTTGTTGTTGTTTACGACCAAACTCACTTTTTGTATGTAAACGTGAATGAAATCCAACAACAATAGCAGCAGCAGTAGCAGCAGCAGAGAACTGGCCAAGTGAACGAGCAAACGGTTAGGAGAGAACAATTTCAATGAGTGAAAGAGAGAGAGAGAGAGAGAGCATAACGATCGGACAGTGTTGCCGTTGCCGTTGCCGTTTGTTTTTCCCGCTAAATCTAGCTTTTTTTGAAAAGTGTAATTGCGGGAAAAATTCGACATTAGCGGGACTTGTAGCTTTTTATGCCAACTACCCGTAGGGTAAAAGGCATGGACGTCATTTGCGTAGAGCTGGGGGCATTGGTTCCATCTCAAAGATCTGATATAATTTAGAGATATTTCTTTTCTTTTCTTTTCATTTCTTTTTTTTTTTTTTCACAAATTACGCGTGACTGGTATGACAGTATGCCATACCTTGCTTTTTATTCAGTATTGTTTGATAAATCATCATGGAAAAACTTGCACCGCAACAACGTCTCAAAATTACTCAGCTGTATTAAGAAAATCAGCGAAAAATGTGAAAAATGTTTTCGTGCACTTCGAGCAACATACTATAGTGTGCATAATCGACCTTCCGAGCCCACTATTGTCACTACCATCTGCAAATTTGAGTCTCAATGTACGTTACTAGATGATACGCGACCGAATAGACCACATCCAGCACGTAATTTTTGAGAACATTGTGTTTGTAGCGGAGAGTGTAGCTGAAGACCATGACCAATCGATTCGGCGCCGTCCGCAGCTTATTGGCCTCTCGTATTGAACAACTTGGCGAATTTTACGCCAGGATCCTGGTTTAAAGCCTTACAAAATCACACTTGTTCAGGAGCTGAAGCCTTCAGAATTGAATTTACGCTTTAATTTCAGTCAATGGGCTCTGCAACAGCTCAATGAAGATGCGTAGTTTTCGAGCTGAATTTTGTTCCTCATTACCGAACATTTCTGGCGCAGTGTATACGTCAATAAACAAAATTGCCGCACTTGGGACAATGATTGGTTTCAGCAAGACGGCGCTACGGCACACACAGTGTGCGAAACAATGGCTTTATTTAGAAATCATTTTGTTGAGGAACTAACTTCGCGTTTTCAACCTGTCACAACTCTGGACTTTTTTCTTTGGCGCTAGGTCAAGTCAAAAATATTTGTCGATAATCCAGCTACGATTCAAGTCTTGTAAGGCTACATGGCTCGATTAATTCGCGAGAAAGCAGTAGCAATGCTGGAAAATTGATCGTAAATTGGACCGCGTAGTCGTACGTTGATCGTTAATCGAAAATTCATTGATACAAATTTGTTAAATTTAATCCACCCACGTTGATGAATAGTAAATATATTTATGTTATTCTTATAAGCCAATTAATAGTAGCGAGAGAATATTTGCAACAAGAGGCGTGGTAGACCTCATGAAGTATATATATATTCTTGATCACCATAATATCCCTAATCGGGTATATCAAGAATTCAGTTCAGAAAAAAAAAATTGACTTCAATTCAATTATGTCTTCACTTTGGCAATAAATAATGATCAGCTAACTTATTATGACAGTTCAATGAAAATTTTATTAATGATTTAAATACGCTTTCCAACAAAAACATACTTACTTACTTAGGTGGCTCTACAAGCGTCTGTCAGTCAAGGCCGCACGTAGGAAAGCGCACCATTCGGTGTAGTTTAGTGCGCGCCGGCGCCAGTCGCTGGCAATCCGGAGCTTCTGCAGGTCATCATAGATCTGATCTTGCCATCTTAAGCTCGGACGTCCTCTCTGACGCCGTCCACCAATCAAGTTCAGGTTTCCGTCGTAAACCTTTAGTGCTGGAGCTTCGGGGTTCATCCGAATGAGGTGACCAGCACAGTGCAGCCGCTGGAATTTAATGCGCTGGACTATGTCAACCTCATCATACAGCTCGTACAGCTTATGGTTCATACGGGTCCTAAACTCGACGACGCGAACTCTAAGGGGACCAAAAATCCGACGAAGAATCTTTCTCTCGAACACTCCTAAAGACGCTGTATACGTTGATGTCAGTGGCCATGCTTCTGCGCCATACAGCAGGACCGGGATTATCAGTGTATTATAGATTTTTATCTTCGTAGTTCGAGAGAGGACTCTACTTTTTAATTACTGAGTCGACCTCGTTATAATCCGAGGTGGCTCTACAAGAAAGCCATCATAAATTGGTGGTTCTATTCTCTTCATCACCACCAAGTAGATTAGTCTCATAGTCTCAGTGATTCTTGTGCATCTGTAACCAGACCATTCATTATTGTCCTTGCAGCAAGACATAATACATAAAAAATATATGAATAATTTCACTTAACCGAAAAAACTTGGCGTTACTACGCCTTATTTCATGACAGCGAAAATGGCGTAAACGACAAAAAATTGCGTTTTTATTGAATGAAGAGATAATCAAAAATGCATTTGATCTGGCAATCATTCCAAGCTTTGCTGTTCTTACCTCGATCCAGAACTAATGTCGAGCGTCGATATTTAGCGAAGCCAATATTGTGAAAACAAATATTGGAAATCGTATAAACGATGACACATTTAATGCCAATTTATTTATACTTTATTAAGAATCAATGAACTCATTTTTTCTGGATTATTTTAATTAGAGCTACATATTTATATGATATAATGAACAGGTTTAGATGAAATTACGCATTTTAATATGAAACTGTATATGATTTATGATGATATTAAACTGATAGGATAGATAAGTTTGAGATTACAATAACTTTATTAATAAAAAATGTTTTTTATCAGATTTATTTTTCGACAGATTGTTCATATAGCAGCTATATGATTTAATCTTCTAATCAATTTGCTTGAAGTGATTCACACTTTTCAATTACCCCACTAAGCGACTTGACAAATGTAAGCTGCCGCCGAAATTAAATTTAAAATTAATCGTACATCGTGTCGATTTGGATACCGGGTATAAAAATGATTAGCTTTTTTCAGCTTTTTTTTTTTTTTTTTTAATTTAAATTTAGCTGTTTTTGTTTACTTTATGTTGCTGATCTAGTTTTTTTTTATCTTAAAAAAATGGCAACACTGTCGAAGAGCAAGCTCAAATTTCAAATTTCTGGTAAGAGAGGAAGAGTGAGAGAGTGATAGATAGAGAAACGAGGGGCAGTGTTACAAACTAACATGTTACATCTAACATTTTTATTGTACGAGGGCAGATAAAAAAGTCAGTATATTCTTATTTCTAGTGTTGTAAAAAGCTAATTCTATTTTGTAACTACTAAAATCGAAATGGTAACCGAAAAAGCTAATTGACAAAAGAAATCCAATTAATAATATTAAAACAAGTGAAAATATTAATTTCGGTAGAACCAAATTTCGTAAAATACTTTTCAGACGCTTCTAAATACGTCACATTCCGTGTTTTTTAAATGGTCACAATTCAGCAATAACTTAAATATTTTTACTTACAAAATCCACAAAGTGGGTGGTGGTGGTGGATGGTGGTTTTGGGGGCTGCAAGTGGAAAGAGCACACCCATTAATATAAACCGTCCATAAGAAGCCACTACATCGAATTTCAAATTGATACTGATTGTCATAAAATTATTTTATATAAAAACTTTAAAAGGAGCAGTAGGACCTCCCCGAGTATAGTGGACGTGCCACGCTCATTTATGCAAATATTGTTACATTCACCTTCATTACATTTCAACTAAATATTAATTGTAATAAACATGTTTTTAGTATATAAACTAAAAAGTGGGCTGTGAGTTTGTGTGGCGATTATCCCTAAAGGTGAAATGGGATACAGAGTTGCTATCCTGAACAAATGCCGGCAACACAGAGTTGTCAAACCGGGTTTTAGAGAAAGTTTGTACGTCCGTCCGTCTGTTCGTCTCTATGTTGTTCCGTATTTTTTGGGAACCAATGTTGTATGCTATCCAGTTGAAAATTGGCACATACACTTATTTTTATTGCAGTTTAATAGAGTAACAAGACTGACCCGCCACGCTCACTTTTTGAGGCAGCCCACATACAAACCCACCGCCCCCTTATTTTGAATTTTTGTATGAAAAACTTTTTTATTAAACTCAATAGCAACTCAATAATTAATATGGTAGCTTCAAATGGACTGACGCTTCGTATATACATTAATGGGTGTTTTTCGCCTACTTTTAGAAGTAGCGCCCATACAAACCCACCAACCACTTTTTGTTTGTTTTTTTTATTTTTTTTTTTTTATGAAAAACTCCTCAATAAAGTCAATATTAGGTTGAAGTTCAATGTTCTTTTTATGGATAGCCGCTATATGTACATTTACTAATGGGCGTGTCTCGCCCACTTTTTTGGAGTAGCTCCTGGACAAACCCATTCGACATTTATGTTTTACAATATGATTTCAAATTTCGTGTGAATGGTACTAGAGCTTCGGTTCAACTGAAGTAAATTTATTTTCTTGTTTCAATAATTATTTATTTGAGGCGCCATTTCCAGGTGACTTCGTTTCTATTATGTTACCATCTGGTTCTACCAAGAAAAGTGCTGTGCCTTCTTGCATTTCTGGAAAAGTGTCTAAATTTATATAGAAACTAGATAACATGTTTGAAATCATAAAACCAAGTAAGCAGTTCGTTTTTATTGAAAAAGGTTAGAACGTTTTGTCAAAAAACTTTTCATTCTTTTGAGATTTGTATACAACAAAAAAGCAAAAAAAAAAAAAATAAATAAAATTATCTGTGTATATTTTGAAAAGACAAAAAAAAAAAATTTCAAAATGGTTAAAGCAAAGAAAGAAACTGTTGCCAAACCAAAAAGATGTTTTAAGCCGGTAATACCAGCCAATGGGTTTCTAAATTATGTGCGACTAATTAAGAAGAAACATCGCGAACTCGAGGATATCGATGTTCTACACAAGGCAGCACGCCATTGGAGTCGCATGAGCGAATCACAAAAGATGCATTTCAGACAGGTAAGATCAATAATACTATTGAAGGGTGTATTATAGACACACCTTCATATGATCTTTTTCTCATTAGCCCCAAAAGGTCAGCAAGAGGCGGCGTCACTAACGCCGGCGTTACTGTCAGGCGGTTTGTTGGTAGCGGATGTACGGTATAAGTGGTGGAGTGCAGCCTGGTACGTCCAGCGTCAGCGTACTGTCGAAGGTTGAAAATCATGTGTGGGAGTTTCGGTTTATTTTTTTTTTGTATATAGTACATATTAGTTATTAGAAAATTGTTGTTATTTTGGCTTTTTTAAACTTTTCAATCTAAATTTTCAAAATTGTTTTTCGAAATATATCAAAATTCTAAATTAATATGATTCGTTTTTATTAACAGCACTTTTCTAAATTTGCAGATTTAAGATACTAAGACTCCATATGGGAGTATGTTTTGTACAATTTAGAAGTTATCTTGTAACTTAGATATATGTAGGTAGATGACTTTTTCTGTAAGTAGAGGAACTTTTCGATAAACAACAGTGTTATTACTTTGTATTTGTCTAGAAAATCGCAATCAGCCATTGTTAATGAGCTACGTCATTTACGTGTCAACAAAATGTTTGTGTATCGGACCATTACACGTTACAATGATACTGGTGGATATCAAAAAACGCCATGGAGGTGGACATTCAACAACAGCAACATCGGCAGAAATGGTTAAAAAGTTGGAGGCCAGAAAAACTGAATGCTCGTCTGTTCGTAGCATGGGGCACATATTAAAAAATGAACTACTACAGTTCGCATAGCAAGAGCAAAGGTGTTAAAACACTTGTATAATAGTAGCGAGCTTTAAAATGTGGTATTTTCTGATGAAAAAACTTTTACGGTTCAGCAATATGTAAACAAACAAAACGATCGTGTATGGTTAAAGTGCAAATCAAAAGACAATTTAGACCAGCGAATTGATGGTTTGGGCCGCTCACCACTTGTTTTCATTGAACGTAAAGGTAAATCAACAAATCTATCGTAAAAAGATTTCACGCAATGTTTTGTTACCTTGGGCACGTAAACAATTCGGTAGAAATCATGTTTCAATAAAACTTGGCACCATCCCATAACGCTAGAGAAACCCAATGTTTTTTACACAAGATAACGGTCCCAGCTGCATTTCTTCACAACAATGGCCACCATACTTACTTAACCCCAATGAATTTTTCCATATTGTCCATTCTGGAGACCAAAGTATAAACTAAAAAATGTGAAAATGTTAAAAATTGCTCATAGCCGACAATATCACATTCGTGCAGCGTGCAGCGTGTGAAGTCTTCTCGGAGAAACTTCTAAAGTTGGTTACATCGAACTCTTACATGTATACATACATACCTACAACATACGAAAAAATTCGTAAAAATAATGAGTATAACAGTTATAACAGGGGTGTGCGCATGATGTGTAAGACAGATGCTGCACCAGCTAGGCGCAAATATAATATTTTAATTTTTTCATTGCAAGAACGTTTAAAATAATGTTTACAACCGAAATACATTACACACGATTTTAATTAACTTTTAGATACATTTTTCTCTGGATGAGCTGTTGCTGTTGCTGATCTGAATCATTTGTGTAATTTTTTCTGAAATTTTCTTAGTTTTGATCGTATTGAAATACTTGCTCCATACTCCAATAATTATAAAAACATGTAAGATACAAGTAACCATGAAGAAGCTGCCAAAATATATGGAGAAATTGGACAAAATATATATAATATAATATAAATATAATATAATATAATATTTGTAAAATCTAAAAACCTAAACGTGTGATGTAAATTTGTTCAGGCCTTCCCCTAAAAGTGGACGTGACACGAAGCGTTCGTTCACGCGAAGCCACCATATCTAATGTCAGATTGATATTGCCTGGAATGAAAAAGCATTTTATGGAAAATCTCTAAAGTGGGTGGTGAGTCTGTACGGGGGCTAGCCCTAAAAAGAGAAAATCACACCTTTTTCTTAATATGTGAAGCGTCCGTTCAAATGAAGCTATCAAGTTAAATTTCGAGTCGATATTGACTGCATTATTATACATTGCATTTCAACCTAATATTGACTTTAATAAAGAAGTTTTCTTACAAAAAGTCAAAAGTGGGCAGTAGGTTTGTATGGGAGCTACCCCAAATAGTGGGCGGGCCACGCCCGTTAGTCTATGTATGTTAAGCGGCTGACCATAAAAAGGCACCACATTGCATTTCAACCTAATATAGACATTCATCAAAAAGTTTTTCTTACAAAAAGTCAAAAGTGGACCATAGGTTTGTATGAGAGCTACCCCAAATAGTGGGCGGGTCACACCCATTATTGTATATGTGAAGCATCCATCTACTTTAAGTTACTATATCAATTATTAAGTTGATATTGACTACAATAAAAAGGTTTTTCATACAAAAAGTCAAAAGTGAGCGGTGAGTTTGTATGGCGGCTACCCCAAAAAGTGGGCGTGGCGGGTCAATCTTGACACTCTATTAAACTGCAATAAAAATAAGTGTATGGTGCAAAATTTCAACTGAATAGCATACGAATTGGTGCCCAAAAAAAGTGCAACAACAGACAGACAGACAGACGGACATGTCTAGATCGATTCGTCTCGTCGAGCTGATTAAGAGTCTAGGATGCCTCCTTTAATGCGTTATAAACTTTCAGACAAACTGATAATACCATTTCACACTATGTATAAATGGTATAAAAAAATACTGTCTTGAAATTGATCATCTCACATGCAATCTATAAGCTCTCTCTTGGTGTTTCGCTGTACTGCAAAGTAAGCTTTTAAAACTTTTTGATCTCTTAGTTCAGACAATAGCATAGAGATGTTATATAAACTTTGATAATGCTTTGAAAAGTTCAAGCACAGCTTTTTGATCGCGCATTAACAATTTGAACGGGCCGGCGGCAAAGCTCTGCTAAATGTTGTCGACGGTGCGCATGAGTAAAACGAAAAACCGCTCCGACGTCTAACAGGCGTCCTAACCTAACTGAACTAGCTGAACTGGCTTACAAAAAAGTTTGTCAAAAGAGTTTGCGGTTGACTTGGAAACCAGTTACCAGCCAACTTTCATTCCGAGCGGACGTCTGCGTGTAGTGTGTCGAACTGTCTCTCAAGCCTGAGTCGTAAACGGAACGCGGCGGTTCTTTTTTTCTTCTTCTTCTTCTTTTTTACCTAAAATACTATTTATTTTGTTGGTCGGGTTTGTGTTTGTATGACTTTTTTTTTGTTTGTTTGCTGAAAATTAAAAAAAAAAAAAAAAAAACTTAAACACTTCATTCATCTAATTTAAAATTTAGTTCGTTTAACGCGGTGTAAACTTGGTATTTTTTTTTTAGTTTTTTTTTTTTTGCGAAATTTCTGCAGAAGTTCATACAAGGTGCTTAGAATTATTTTAAAGAATTTGTGAATTTCGAAAATGAAATAAAAATTAAAACAAAATAAAAAAAAATATATATATAAAAAAAAGTTGTGCAATTTCGATTCCAAAACCGAATTCGACTTCAGCTCCTCGCGCTTTGCTTTACATTTAGTGGGCCAACAGTCGGCGTGACTTGAACGCGATTAAATTTGCTTGGTTTATAATAGTTTGTATACCCTTCAAACATAGTGTGTGCAAAAGGTTATTATCAGTTTGGCAGCAAGTTTGTAGCGCCTTGAAGGACGACAGACGATCTTATTCATATTTCGTATTACATTGAAATGAGTATCAAAACTTTACAAATTTTGGTCTAGATGTGACAGCAAACTCAAAGAAAATTGATTTAAATTCTAAATCTAAGCCACATAAATGTGATCTTCTGACCAGAGCATTAGATTGATTTAGACACGCCCAATTTTTGTGTTTCAAACTGGGAGTTACAGCTAATACTCGTAGTGGAATTGGCACTTTCAAATATCTCAAATATCTAAATTTAAAGCCTGTAGCTCACATAGTCTTCAAGATCTATATATGGACTCGTCTTGTAATGCTGATCAAGAATATACATATGTATGTATATACTTTATGGGCACAACCAAGCCTGCTTTTGACTGTTTTATGCATATGCATAAATGCATAAATGTATATCCTTTTACCGTATAAGTATAAAAGATTCAACATAAGCTCACATAAGGCCACTACAGATTATATGTATAGTTCCCATATTATGTATTGTACTAGCGTCTGCAACATCTTTAATATTAATTACAAGCTACAAATCTAGTATGAATCTAATGTATTCCCAGAAAATAATCAACACTGCTCCTGAGACACGTATGCGCTTCATACACATTTACTTTTGTTATACTACTCTTCACAATAGGCTGAGCATTATCATACACACACACACACACACACACAGCTCTCTGCATTAACCATATGAATTACACAAACAATTTCAACGTTCTGCTATATATTTTCGCGTATAAGTGCAAAGTGCAGTACAACAACAATTTAGCATGCTACTTGGCTTTGTTGTACATTTTGCCAATTGTTAGCACACACACACATACACGCAACTCTTTGCATAAACCAGCGATATTTCTTTGTTATCATGCATACGGTATCGTATGCACTTCCATTTGAAACTTTTGGGCAGCCTGCTAGAAACGCTATACACTACATTTCTATTTCTAAGTTAGGTGCTCCGAAACATAATAAAGATCGTGCCTATAGATCGTCTGTAGGGTACAAATGATTCGGTTCCACTGAAGTTAATATTTCTCCTTGTTTTTTTTTTTTTTGCTCTGTGCGCTGTGCGCTGTCGGCAACTTTAGCGAGGTCAGCTGGTGTTGTTGTTGTTGTTGTTGTTATTACCACTGGTTTTTGTTGCAAAGAGAAAGGATTTTGTTTTTGTCGTTGTTGTTGTTGTTGTTGTTGTTTTTGTTGCTCCCTTCACTTGTAATGCGCAAAACTTGTTAAGAGAGTAGATTAACAAATAAAATGAGCGAATATATTTATACATATATAAAAAAAAAAATGAATTATGTTTAATATAAGAGCAGGAGAGTAAGGAAGATGTTAATAGCAATTACTAGAGTGTACTAACTAAAGTTTGGCTCCCGGAAATTTCTGTCAAAATTTTCGCGGTAAATACATACTGCCCGGGAAAATGCCATTTATGCATGAACAAAACTTCAAAATTCGAGATCTGACGCTGAAATATACTCACACTACACTTTGTTGCACGTTTAGAACATAAATATTTACCGAGCTTGTATCCCTGCATTTTTGACAAAAAGTTGCTCGTATTTTTACGGGCTTGAATTTTTTTCGGCGAAATATTTCTAGCGCACACATTTCAACAAAATATCTATGTATCTCCAATTAAAGGTTTAGTGTGATATCTCAATTTGTGAAAAAATTGTTTATGCAGAAATGACATTTTCGTGGTAACTCCTTTGAGCCTAACTGTATACATATATATGTATGTATGACTAATGCGAAACCGACTTCAACATAAGAAGAAGTTTCTCGATTTGTCGGAATCTTGTTTTTTTTTTTATGTTTATTTTACGATAATTCTTTGCGTAACGATTTCGAAGATTGTTTTTGTTTGAAAGAGTTAAGTGTACGTTAGGGATGGTCTCATATAAGTCAATGATAATGGGATCCAAGAAAAAATCAACGAATTTCATAATTTTCTTAAGCATATGCATGATAAATAGGTTTATTCTAAAACATAATTGAATCTTCAAAACAAGTCCAAACATGACCAGTTTGTCTGCAAGTTTGTAACGGTATTAAAGTATTCATAGGCGACCTCACACGGCAAATTTGCAAAAAATTGAATACTGTAACTCCACTGAAATTGCTTTAATTGGAAATTTAGCAAATTAGCAGAACATGAGCGGTTTTATTAACACATCTACCGAACAAAGAGCGTTTCTTCTTATTCCAATCATTTTAGTCGACAAAATTGCTGAAAAAATTTAATTTTTAAACGTAACTAAGTTGAAAACAGACTTAACTTAGCCAATTAGAAAAACTATTAAATATATTGGGATGAAAAGTTCTTCAAATGTTTGATGTATAAGGTATCTTGGGTGTCTTAAATTTATTGTATTTGTATACTGTTGATAGGCAGTTTGGGAGAACTTATCTGGATTTTCTTGCAGTGCTTTATCGCGATGTGGAGGAATTGGCAACTTAGAACACACTTTTTTTGGCTACTCGAATTTTTGTGTTTTTGTAGACCGCTATATATTTGTTTTTGTGCTTCCGAATAATAATCCGTTCCAGGCCTCAAAAGAAGTTGGTAGCCCAGTGTGGAGAGGGGCCACCAAACATCTATATGGTTTAATTCGACCTTAGCTGCTAAGCTTGAAACGTTTATACCACAAACAGGCTTGATTTGTGGCTGATTCGAAATAGAATTTGGAGACAAACAACCCTGCTCAGTCCCGGTTTTGAGTCGCCAAATTTATCAATGCATACTTTCACAGGTCTGAGTAACTGGTAAAGAGTATTAATACTTCTGGTTCAACAAAGTTTCCGTTTTATCATATTTTAAATGTGTACATATATTTGTATATGTATCTTCATTCGCACATATGTACGTATCTATATCAATTAGATTCAGTGCTTTTAAATTAAAGCCTGTGTGTTAATTATTTTTGTATGATTTGAGCAGTTAAAATGATTATAGCCATGGACGTAACCAATGGGACGGGGGTTACGTTGACCCCCGCCACATCATGGCTTTACATTTTTAAGCGCATTCTTTTGCCGGAATTTGTAGAAATCTTCGCCGGATTTGTAGAACTGAAATACTTGTATATGCTAATATTGCAACTTAGTCCCCTGCCATTGGTGAATAGCTGGCTACACCCTTGATTATAGCCATGTTTAACGCTTTAGTCGTGAGTTTTAGTTATAAATATAAGCGAAGAAATTTCGATTTAGAAATTTCAATACAAAAGATACATTAAAGGCCAGTTTAGAATATGAAATTTCTTGCACAAATTTATCATATTAGCGTTGAATCATATTTCTATGCTTAACAAATTTCCACTGAAAGTTATAGCAGGCTCAATTGAACGCTAAATGAACTTCCATAGTAGTCCAGTCATTAGAAGCCAAATCAGATGTGAACCCAGGAACAATTTTTAACTGTAATTTGTTTCCCCTTTCGTCACGGTTCTATAGAAAAATACATTATTTCGTTTATACAAACATATCTCGTTAGCTATTACCGATATCTCTTTTATGGATTTTTTGATACATGCTACCATTATATATCAAAAATTCTTCTAACAAGTTTTGCAGAAAAATGAATGTTACAAATTTGTACAGCGTCTTCTTTTTCCTATAATTACTGGACCTTAGTCTTAAAAGGCCTTAAAGAGTATTGCTGAGTATTTTTGGACCAAATAAAAAAACCTCTTGATGAGGTAAATACAATACCATATTACAATCAATCCCAGCAATACAGATGAAAGTTATACATTTTATATTGATACCAGAAGTTTTGAGAGTTGAAAGTCGGCGTTCTTCACTTGGTTTTTACTTCCTGCAGAGGTTTTTTTTTATATGATATCAGATAGAGTAGATGAATGAAGTCACATTTGCCTTAATAAGTTAATAGAATTATATGGTTAACGAAAAGGGTAGTGTACAAGATTTTAAAAGAATTTTAAACCTTAGAAATTCGATAAATTCGATAAATTCGATAAGAAAACCTTTTAATAGAGAACACTTTCCAAGTTAACTGTTAAAGACAAAGGTCATTCTTAAAATTTTCACACATAGCGTGAATTTTTATTATTAGTTTGTCTGAAAGTCAGTAGCACATCGAAGCAGCCATCGGAGAACCCACAAAGTAAATATAATTTTTATCAGTTGGACGAGACTTGTCATTATAGGCTCTCCGTTGGTTTACCTGTCGGCATGTTGTTGCGAATTTGGAAAGTTTAAACTTTAACCATATCAACATGCCACACTCACTTTTAGTGGCCTTTGAATGCTGATACTGAAGCACCTTGGACCTATAATAGTAGAATATCTTACGTACGTGTTAAACTCCTATATTTCCCAACTAATTGTTCCAGAAGTTTGGTAGCTAGCAAGAATTGTATCTCTTCTGAAACTTAATAATCAAGCTGAACTTGGCGCATTTCATTTCTTTCACCTATTGCTCAAGTTCTGCAATCATTATTATTACCATCGATGACAGAACATTGCCTCTTAGTGAATCACCAGCATGGCTTCTACCACTTTTAACACCAACATAATGAATTGCTATCAAAACAGTTTTTATTATGTACATATAGGAGTAATCATCCCAATCATGGCATCCTCACAAGAGCTGCTTTAAGTTGAATACGAGAGGGCATCAGGTGCTACAAAACGAGTATACTATCTCGATTCGCATCTCAAGATAATATAGAGGAGTGGAATTATATATCCGCTAGGGCTCAATTGGACAAAGATGCAGTTGAAGAGTCACTAAACTCTCTTGGGAACAGGAGAATATTGTGCTTGGTGGCAGGTCGCCACCTTTTGAAAGAGCGAAAAATGTCTCGCTCGTAACTCCAGGACTAAGTTAGCTTAATTAAGATTCGGATGGAGCAACTTGCTCGAGTGTTACAGGGAACAAATCGGGTTCAGCAATCGAGGTAACCTCGACCCTGGGACTCGACACCTAGGGTTATGTTTCGGTTTATCTATCTTCTACATAACTTATAGCTCTATGCACATTTTTATTAAGATATATAATTAATTATATGTATGTATATTAATACTAGGCTACAGCCCACAAAAACAAAAAAAAAAAAACAAAAAAAATCTATTACAACAACTATTTCTATCACTGACTCAAAACGTTGACAAGGCATTTAATAGAGTTGATCATGCATTCCTGTTTTAATACCTGTATTGTAACTCCTGTACCTGACAAAATAAACCGCTGGCTATCTAATGTTAGCATTGCATACGTTGAGTTCATACGGGCTGAGAACGGTGTATCGAAAATTATATGTGCCGTAGGGTGGAGTTCTCTCCCCTCTTCTGTTCAAGCTGTATTTGTATACGTGCTCCCTGTATAAAATTGGTGACGGATGATTGTACCATTTTATTCTAGGGCGTGGATGTCGATGAAATTTGTGCGAGATTTAGTATATATTTAGAGAATTTGCTCTCAAGCTTTTAACTCACAATTTGTCGGCGTCCATCTTCATCTCCTGCATATGGATGGAACTAGATGTCTTTGCTGGAAGCTTGAGTATATTGACAGTTTAGGATCCGATGATACTTGGTACAACTTACGGTCCCCTGCTTAGATTCCACGCTCACCTCACGCCACCAAGACGAACAATCGGCTAAGTTCGAGAAAGGTTAGTGCTGAAGACGCTTGCTGGAGCTTCCTGGGGTTAAGGATAGGGAGACAATTATTCTGATAGGAAAGTCAAATAAAATAACAATAAAAATAGCTTTTTAAGCATAGGTTCAAAGTTTAACTGCAAAAGCAACAACAACAACAACAATAACAACAGTGACAGCAACATTAAGGAGCAACGAATTGTGTGCGAAAAATGTTGTTGTTGCTGTTGTTGATGATGATGATGATGATGTTGCAGCTGTTTGCATTTATTGCTGTTGTTGTTGTTTTGTTGCATGCATGCAAGTCGACAAAGTTAAACAACAACAACAAAATCAATTTGCATTATTTATAGATGCCAAGTAGGAGAAAGGGAACAAAAGGAGTAAGTGGAAAAACGAGAGAGAGAGAGAGAGAGATTAAGAGTGGGACAGTGAAAGATACATAAATAGATAGATAGAAAAAAAGTGTATATTATCAGCAACTACAACTACAACAACAACAACAAAACTAAGTTCAACAACATTTTGCGTGAAAATTACTTTTTGCTATAGCAACAACAGCAACAACAGCAACAACAACAGCAACAATGCATTATAAATTTTTCTATTAAACAAACGTGTAAAGTGCATAATAAAATTACAACAACAACAACAATAATAATAATAACAACAACAACAACAACAACAACGACCACAATAATTACCCACAGCTTTAAACAAAACAAGAGAAAACGTTAACTTCGGTTGAATCGAAGCTCTAATTCACCATTCACACGAAATTTCAAATCGTATTATAAAACAAAAACTTGAATTTTTATTAGGACCATCCCAAAAAGTGTGCGCGACACGCCCATAAGAAGCGACCATATCGAATTTCAAGCAGTATGTGAACCTGATTATTGACTTAACTGAAGAAGTTTTTCATACAAATTTCGATTGCGTCGAAAATCTCTTTCATATTCATGTACAAATGACAGTTTTTTTTTTTTTTTTTTTTCGAAATCATCGAAGTTATCTCGTCTTTCGCCAATAAAATATATTATTATCTTATAGCGCTCTATGACAATGGTAATGTCAATTTCCACACTCTCAAGTTCTTTACTTGTGGCGTTAATGCGATCCAGTAAACACTCCCAAAAAAAAAAAAAACAGTCATGACGGCCGTTTCAAAACGTTCCAGTTTCAAACGAATACCTCTTGCTTCGCATATAACGGCTCTCTTCTGATGTGTGTCATTTTCGATGGAGATTAACGCTTCATGGATTTCATACCACGATTCGCGTAAACTTGTGTATGCGACGGTGAAATGGCCTTGAAGGATTTCCCAACGCTGAGTTGACGCTGCAAAGAAATTGTACAACTCTTGGAGTAGAGAAAGAAGGAGCAAGCCTCTAGGCTGCTTTCAGCTGCACATTCACCTACTAAATTGAGCAAGTGTACTCAACAGGGAACATACTCGGCAAGGGGAGAAATTTCCTTTATTTTAGCTTGTAGGCCGTTGTATATGCCTGACATGTTAGCTGCGTTGTCATAAGATTGCCCTCGGCAGTTTGAAATGTCAATTCCCAAGTCAGTTAAAGTTGAGGTAACAGCATTTGTCATTTGTTGTGATTTATGGCCTGTGTTTTTGAAATGAACTTGAGGAAACGTTCTACAGGTGATCCATGAGGCAGGACGTATATGATTACATAAATGAGCTGGTCTACGTGAGATATATACGGCGTCGAGTCAATGATCAGAGAAAAATATTTCGCTGTTAATATTTCCATTACAATTGTCTGCAAAACGTTGTTTCCCATAAGCTGAATGAATTCTTCGCATGTTGTTGAAGTGAGATAACTCGTATATCCTGAACCTGGATTCCCATAACGTGTAATGTGTTTGGCTAAGAACGGATCGAACGCAGCGATAAGCTCTAGGAACATAAAATAATTTCCATTGTGTAATGAACCAAATTTCTCGTCGTGTCCTTTGAAAATCAAACCACATGATGCAAGCGCTTTAACACATGCAACTACGCTTTTCAAAATGTTTTTCCAGTAATTGATTTCTTCATTTAATTGCATTGTTAATGCGTGGTCAATGCAACCTAACGCGTTGCTCAGTTCGTTCATATGCAGGACAGATCAATTTGTGAGTAGGCGAATTCTCATGTGTTGATACTCGATAATAGGAAATTTTTCAATCATTAAAACCTTGCTTTTTGTCGGATTGACTCTCCCCGCCATTAAAAAGAAGACAAGGTTCACAAAAAAACACATCCAGTACTTTCGGAATAAATGAGCCACGTTCGCGAAACTTTTTCGCAATTTAGAAGCTGATGTTCGAATAAATGTTTCGATAACTGTCGCGTCTTTTTTTTGTAAATTCGCTCACTCTTAGGAAAAATATTTTGCATGTTTTGATTGGCTCCGTTCTTACAAATATAATCACGCGTGAACTCTGAACTTTGTCAATTTGGCTGGATCGTCGCTGATTTTGCACAGCTCCTGCTCCGGATGGGGTTGCAGTTCTGATACTAGTTGGACATCTTCAGCTTCTTCCTTTGACCCACTTGCCACAACTAACTGCACTTGAACACACTGAAGCAACATCAGTTGACGTAGCGCCGCCACTACCACTTGGAACGTGGCGTGTTGAATCAATGATATGATCTTTAATATCTTTACTGTATACGATTTTCCAAAGAAATACTCTAATTTCCGCATTTTTTTAATCACATCCTTTTGTTTATCATATTTTTTTTTTTTAGCTCGCTTACGATACTCTGCCGCACTTAACCTTTTCTTTGCACCGTACAGTGCGGCCCGCCATAAGCCAATATGACGTGTTTTATGCCACTTTTGGGATAGCCAAATTAAAACTGAGTTTCTTTAGTTTCCCCGGCAAATTCCGTCATTTTTAAAAAAAAGTTTCCATAGTTTTCGATGTACTAAAATACTGTATCAACAATATTTTGGGTTTCTGAAGAAAAAACTTAAAAAATTTATGACTGGAATGATTGGAACGATTTTTTAGATTTTAGGCCCGAAGGATTGAAGCTAAAAATTAATAAAAACGCAAGAACAAAAAAAGAAAACAAAAACGTAAAAAAAAATCAAGAGAAAACAGGACGATGTGCCTTTTATACAAATTTTATATTTTACTTTGGTACATTTTTTTTTTCCTATTATAAAAATGAAGCGAAAATAATGTTTTCTAGTGAACGGGGTGAATGTGGGTTTTTACGTTGTCCAGTTTTCTCCCCCTGAATCCACCAACTACGATACTTTCTTTAATGCGTTACAAACTTGCAGACAAACTCATAATACCGTCTCACACTTTGTGTGAATGGTATAAAAAGAAAAGTGCAAATGTGCAGGAGCTGAAGTGACAGAGAGAGTGAGAGAGAGAGAGAGAGAGAGATAGAGATAGAGATAGAGAGAGAGAGAAAGAAAAGAAAACGACAATATATTTGGAAATAATTTTGAACTTGAAGTGAAATTTTGTATTTATTTATTATTATTTTTGCTGTATTTTTTGCATAAGTCAACAACAAATTTTGAACAACAACAACTACAAAAAAATATCAAACAAGAAAAAAAAAACGAAAGAAAAAGCCAACAACAAAAATTGCCAATCAAATTACAATCAAGCCATATGTTTTTATTGTTGTTGTTGTTGCTGTTATCGTCATTATAAAAAAAAAAAACAAAAACCAAAACAAAAAATAAGAAGGAAGCAATTTTTGATATCATTGAACAGCTGAGCGTCATCAACATCAACATCACCAACAGCAACAGCAACATCATCATTATTAAGTACATATTATTATCATCAATTACAACAACAACAACAACAACAGCAACAACAGGCAAGATCATTAGCAACAACAACAACAACAACAACAACAACGATGCGAAATTTGCATAAAACGCAGCAACAATTGCTGCCGCGGCCGCTGCCTCTGCTGCTGCTGCTGCTGCTGTCATCTTTGCTGCTTTCATTGGCCAATTGTCAAGGTGAGTTATTAGCTCAATTTTTTATTCGTTTTTTGTTTTTCTTCTTAATATTTTATTTGTTTTTGATATACGATAACATTTATTATTTTTTTTTTTTTTATTAAATTTTCTTTCAATTAATTTATGTTTATTTGATTGTGCGTGCTAATGTATGCAAATTCGATATGACAATTGCAGTTTCATATTATATAAAAATTGCTGAAATTTGTATCCTCCTTGACATACATATGTAAAACAGTGCGTTTATTTATTTATTTAAAATTCCAACTACAAACAAGGTACTGACATATATAAAACAGTCGCTTAATATAAACATTTAAGTTTATACTTTAACTAAACTAACTTAAAACTAGAAGAAGCAAGTTGCGGACACTCAGACCCGTTGGAGGACTTTTTGTTTGGCCCTCAGGTTGACCGACTGTGCCGCTACTCACAGCCTGCGCAGTGGTCCAAGCGGTCACAATTACACATAAAGAAAATTATATATGTATAAAAAAAAATAGAAGTTGCTAAATGAAATTTATAAATTTATTGAATAGTGATTTTGTCAGTACAGAGTTTTTGACATAGTGTAAGGAAGAGTTATAAGAATAAGACGTTGACGTGTTAACGTCATAATTGAATTATTGTCACTGAATTATCATTATTTTGTATAGTACAAAAAAGGAGTTAATTGAAAAATACAATTTTTTCGATAAATTCACATTTATTTGCACTCGTTAATTCAAATATTTTTTTTACTTAAATTATATAGATTAATTACAAGTAACAATGTGCTACGAGGGGTACTATTTATATTTCGGGAATAGCAAATAATAACAAACATTTTTAAATGAAAATGGCTTTATTGTTTTTCAAAATATTCCCCTTGATGATCAATAACAACACTTTTGCATTCGTTCAAACCAGTTCAGTCATAGCAGTATTTCCATTCCTCTTGAGACACCTCGAAAACATGGTTTTTGAACGCTTCAACTGCTTCTTCGGCGCTCGTAAATCGTTGACCAAGCAGTTTACCTTTGATACTCGGGAAGAAGAAGAAGGAGAAGTCATTGGGTGCCAAAATCAGGACTGTACGGAGAATGAGTCATTAATTCGATGTTTTGACTGCTCAAAAATGCACTTGTTTGACGAGTCTGATTATGATTCTGAGTATGATTCGTCTTTAGCGGTTGGTTTTACGAATTTCTCCGAAGACTGCCGGCAAACAAATGGTCGTGTACCACTCAGAATTGACCGTCCTACGTTGCTCAAGCGGAACAGTGGCCACATGACCCATTCGGCCGAAGAAACAGGCGATCATTTGCTTCGCTGTGCTTCTTCCACGAACAGCTTTTGTTGGATTTGGCTCGTCTTGGAATACCCACCCACAGGGTCGATTGCTGTTTTGTTTCCGGCTCATACACATATATCCATGATTCGTCACCTGTCACGATTTTATAAACGTCTTTTGAAGCACCACGGTCGAACTTTTTAATCATTTCGTTACACCAAACGACGCGAGACTTTTTTTGAGCGATTGATAAATTATGGGGTATCCAACGAGTGCAAATTTTTTTTACAGCTAAGTGTTCATGCAAAATCGTATGTATTGAAGTGGAACTTATGTGCAAGAATGCCTCTATCTCACGATATGTCACATGACGATCTTGCATTATCAGTTCACACACTGCATCGATGTTTTTGGGCACAACAACCGATTTTGGACGAACTTCACGGAATTCGTCGGCGACCGATAGAATTCACTATACCAGCGATATACTGTGGTTTTTGTTGGTGCTTTATTGTCATACAAAGAATTAAGTTCATTGACACAGTCTTGTTGAGATAATTCACGTCGAAGGTTGTGAAAAATAATCCAACGGAAACCTTCTCTTGAAATTTCCATTTTTTGGCCAAATTGCTTTTCTTAACTCACTGTAAACAAATCAAATAGCAATTGTACATCAAAACTTTGTGAGTACGTATATGCCAAAAAATGTCAAACTTTATTATGGTGTTGCCAGATTTTAGCTTCTGACATTAGTGTTTCCAGTTCCCGAAATATAAATAGCAGCCCTTGTATTAACAATTGTTCGTTTTGACTTCGTGCCTTTTGTGATGTCTGCTTCGATCACAATACTCACTCTTTGTGTATTTATTATATTTGTTTGACTAGCTGTACCCTGACAGACGTCGTTCTGACCTTCCCCTTGCCACTCCTTTCCGTGCCACTCGTTCCCCTTATCCCTACTACTATAAATGTATGCTGCGAGAGAATGGGATAAAACGCGTTTCTATATAGTTGGCGTTGCCGTCATCAAACACAAAAAATTTAATTTTTAAATATTTCAATTAAATACAACTAAATACAAACAAATATAACTCGCCCCCCACGCTTGCATTTACATTAGTGAGCTCCAACTTTGACTGTCGCCGCAAAGAAATTAGAGCAGCTGAGAGAGTAAAAATGGTTCGCCTTTCAGCTTATTTGTGCTTTAAGCGATTGATATATACATTTTCTACTTACTTCAATTCAAAAGGGACTTACGTTATATTTTGAGACTTTTGTTTTTGACTTAATTACAGGTTTGTTCATAAAATTAGATTTTCATATATGTATATTTCAAGCATTTAATTCTTATTTTAAGGATTTCTGCACTTGAAAGGATTCTGTTTTTTCCTCGATTTAAGAATACTCGTAATTGAGTATGAGTCATACTTATACATAAATTTTAAGTACGCTTTAGGTATGCTCTGGACCACTATTGGCTTTGCTAAAGAGTAAACCTATAAAAGTGATTTCCTAGAAAGTATTCAAAATTTTAAGCTATAATTGAATAGTTGTCTTTGTGTATCCATGTCAGCAGACTTGTTACACTGACTTTGGTAAAAAACTTCGGTGAAAAATTGAAGCAGAGTCGAACCTTTCAAAC
Source organism: Leucophenga montana (assembly GCA_035044765.1). Lineage (NCBI taxonomy): Eukaryota > Metazoa > Arthropoda > Insecta > Diptera > Drosophilidae > Leucophenga > Leucophenga montana. Next base: position 704,282 of record JAWNNQ010000712.1, read on the forward strand.
AAATATAAATAGAGTAAATTTTTTATGATCTGTTTTGGTATAACTCGTATCGCTCGCTTTTGCATAGTGCCGCTTTGACAAATCTTTTCTATTCGACTCGAAACTTTGAATGGATTGTGTGTACGGCTCGTACGGCTATTACAATTTAATTTGCTGTCCATTCTGTGGTCACCACAGCAGCAGCAATTAGTTGTAAGTAGTACTGACTCTTATACAATACTCGTACTAATAACATTCGCCAACACTAATCTTTAGCTGCCATACTACCATAATTTTAAAGTTAATTTAGAAATTTTTTGTTAATTAATGAGTTAGTTACTCGCAGTTGTTACAACGTTTGTATATATAGTATAGTATTTCTAGTTATTGTACAATAGTAGACAACAATCAAACGGGAACTGGCGCCAAACTAGTTTTTCCCACAGATTAAAAAGCTGTGCACACTGCATAAATTTAGCTTTGTGCAATCGCAAATCGCCAAATGTCTCGGGGTTTGAATGTTGCTGGTGGACAGCAAATCACAACAGCAACAACAAGAACAATAATGGCTTAGAGTCACTTTGCTAATATATATGCACAGCATTAGACAAGAAAGCTAAGCTAACAACGACAGAAACAAAAGCAACAACAGCGACAACGACGACAACGACGACGACAGGCGTCATTAATAAAAATATCTATAAGATACAATATATGTACCTAGGCACGAGCTTATATAGTATCTAACGCTATATTGTTTGGTGTATATACATATAACGTATATATGTATATATATAGAAACAAAATCAAAATAATATCGATGACCATTTTAGTAACTTGGTTCAATCAGTCGTTCGATGTTTTTTTTTTGTATTGCCTGTGGTTCGACGAAGAAAGAAATGAGTCAAACCTTAACGAAATGCAAAACGCAAAACGAAAACGAAATCGAAATGAAATCGAAATCGAAATTAAGCACAAAACAAATAGTTAAGACAGAAGAAAACGGAAAGAAATAATATAAATAAATAAATAAAACTAAATTCAAAAAAAACCCGATTTTATAACTGATCCATTGCGATTCGATTGGATCGTATATAGAAGAACTGATTTAAAAGTTTCAGAACGTATTTAAATTTTTTTTGATGGAAACATTGTTTTTCTTTTTTTCGCCCCCGATATGGTGTATTCTCAGCATCAGATCGGATCAGCGTTTAATTTAAACAAGTTGTGAATTATAAGCGTCTTTAGTTTTTAAATTGAAATACTTATTGTCAACAAGCTAATGTTTCACATCGAAGCCTCGTGAGTGTTCACAACTCACCCCTTTTTTATACCATTCACACAGAGCATTTCAAAAAATTAGTTTTATACCATTCACACATAGTGTGAAATGGTATTATCAGTTTGTGTGAAAGTTTGTAACGCATTAAAGGAGCCATCGTAGACCCCATAAAGTATATATATATTCTGAATCAGAAATTTTGCACATACACTTATTTTTATTGCAGTTTAATAGAGTGTCAAGATAGACCCGCCACGCTCAATTTTTGGGGTAGCCCCCATACAAACTCACCGCTCACTTTTAATTTTTTGTATGAAAAACATTTTTATTGTAGTCAATATCAACTTAATAATTGATATAGTAACTTAAAGTAGACGGATGCTTCACACATACATTAATGGGTGTGGCCCGCCCACTATTTGGGGTAGCTCCCATACAAACCTAATGCCCACTTTTGACTTTTTGTAAGAAAATTTCTTTATTAAAGTCAATATTAGGTTGAAATGCAATGTGGTGCCTTTTTATGGTCAGCCGCTTAACATACATACACTAACGGGCGTGCCCCGCCCACTATTTGGGGTAGCTCCTATACAAACCCACCGTGAAATTTTAAATATTTTATAAAAACATTCTTTTTTTAAATAAATATTAGCTTGTAATTTGATTTGGTGGATTTTAGTGGACAACCGCTTCATATACATATACAAATGGGCGTGTCCCGCCCACTTTTTGAGGTAGTCCCAAATAATCCCACAATTCACTTTTATGCATTTGTATGGAAAACGTCAATATCAACTTGAAATGTGATATGGCGGTATCTTACACACCTACTACATCACTTCATACACATCTAGTGGGCGTGTACCACCCACTTTTTGGGGTAGCCTCTATTGAAACCCCCACTTTTATGTTTTACAATACTATTCGAAATTTCGTGTGAATGGTATTAGAGCTTCGGTTCAACCGAAGTTAAAGTTTTTTCTTGTAAACTTCTTTTTGATTTTAATATACATACTGCGCTTTGGACTACAAACCTATAGTGTTCTGCATGGAGTGGAATACCTCATTGAATAAACTTTTTATGCCCAATACCTAAAGCATAAATTTTGATAAAAAAATTGCACATGGGTGGAAGAATCCACAGACCCCTAGCCGAATATACTCAACTGCTCGCTCTTGCTTGTTTTATTTCAGTTCTGCATATCATATTTAAAATGTATGTTTTGTGCTATTGTAGTTATGAATGTCTTCAATGGCGATCAACAGGATCGATTTATCAATTAGGCACAGAAATACTTAGAAAAGTAGTTATAAAAATCTAATTCTAAGAATATATCTGTACTCAAGTTAAGTTCATATAAGTCTCAGAATGTCAAATAAGTGCTTTTTGACTTGATGTAACTAGAAAATTCCTAAATCAATCCCTGAGAAGAGAAAAAAAAAAAAGCTTGAGAGAATAATACAATTTACTCTCTCAGCTATTCCAATTTCTTTGCATCGTCAGTAAATTCCAACAGCAATGGGTTGTGATTTGGCAACTCTATGTATCAGTTGCCCGTTAGCCGAGATATTTAAGACGATGTTACTTCTGAGCGCCGTTCACATGTGTCATTGTTCGATACCAGTTTTTTCCACCAAAGTACATTTTTATAAACCGTGTAACTACAACGAAAATAAATTAGAATTTTCTAAAAATATAATAAATTTGGGCGCTTTTGTACTCAAATCAATCTAATTTATTCTTAAATCAAGCTCAGTGAAGTTTGAAGATGGAAAATTTAACAATTTCTAGTTTGAAAAAAAGTTCTTCAACCAAGAATTTTGTACATCGTTTAAGAAAATACGTACTCACCATATTATTGATACCGCTCTATATAGATCAATTCAAGTACGGAAATCCTGATTTTTTTTTTATCAGTAGACGATCTATGTACTATAATGCACCCCGAACGACAACGTTGGAGTTTACATACATTTTTTTTAATAGTATAAAGGATGCTTGTGCATTTGACAATTTTTAATATAATTAAGTATATTAGAATATGCTTTTGGCATGCATTTCGATGTTTGAGCGGTTCTGGATTGCATAATATAATTTGTTGCATATGAAATAATTATAAATAAAACGTGTTTAAATTGAAGAAAATTTCGATCGAGCCAAATTTTGATTGAACCCATGTTCTCTAGACTGTACAGTTGTATAGTTATAGAATGTATAGTTATAAGTGAAAGCCTTGTAAAAATATATACGAAATGTCAAACGAGGCAGTCATAGACTGGCATGTTTTCGTTTTCGTTTTCGTTTTCGCTTGTTTTGGTTTGATCAAACTGACCAAAGCAAGCATCGTGCGCATATTTCAACAAACAAAATGTGTAACCAGTTTTCAAGTTGTAATGCGAGTAAATGAGCAAAATTCATGAGTATATACTTACGCATCTCTCCCCTGTTGTTCACTTTTCAAAAATATGTATATAGATTTTGATGGTTTGTGCTTTAGTATGTATGAATGATATATGTTTCTATTTATGCACATATGAAAGTAAATAATAAAAAACTGCTTGTCAAGCGGCAGCTAAAGTGAAAAAGAGACGAACGAGACAAACACTATTGATGAGTAAGTAAATCGAATGATAAGAAACTGCTTGTAAAGCGGCAGCTAAAGTGAAAAAAGAGACGAACGTGACAAACGAGACAAACACTACCGATGAGTAAGTAAATCGAATGATAAAAAACTGCTTGTCAAGCGGCAGCTAAAATGAAAAAGAGACGAACGAGACAAACACTATCGATGAGTAAGTAAATCGAATGATAAAAACAACTGCTTATCAAGCGGCAGCTAAAATGAAAAAGAGACGAACGAGACAAACACTATTGATGAGTAAGTAAATCGAATGTCTTTTCTGTTTGTTTTTGCACATTTTTCTTAACTCTTTCTTCGGTTTGCTCGTCACTTGTACGAGTATCGAACCAAGTTCATTACAACTGACAACTGGCTGAAACATTTCGTATTCATTTGGAAAGTTCTTTTTCGGTATCAAGTGAAAACAAACATTGAGTTTATTTGAAATCAGATCTTGTACATAAGCTGTACTGTAAACATGAAGTGTGTAGTAGAATAAATGCGCTCTGGCTTCATATTACTTCAATCTCTCTCTAATTGTGGCTAACGCTCACATCTGAAACAGTCATTAGACAAATTATTTGGTTTTTCTAATCAGATGTTCCATTGGTCGGTCGATCGGTCGGTCGGTCGGTCGATCGGTCGGTCGATCGGTCTGTCTATCGATCTGTTTACAACAGCCTCTTTAGAATTTGCATGTATCTTGACTCTGTTCGAAACTTATCTCAACGTCAAGTTAAGGAAAATTAAGTCGCGTACCAAACAGAAAAAAAAAAAAACCCGAATACGTTTAGTATAATTGCAACAAAGGATGCCCGCAGGGAAAACTGGTTTCGCAACTTTTTTTTGCTTTTTTTTTTTTTTGTTAGCTTTGCAGTGGAGTCATTAAGCGTTCGAACACGCCAGATATAATAACTGTGAATTGAAAGCGAAAACTTGTTTTCCACTACTTTACATATATAGATTCGTACGAATATCTTTTCTTTGGAAAGGATTTTCAATTTCAAACTTTTTTTTTTCTGCTGACATTTCCCAATACGTGTACATCAGTCCAAACTGTCCAAAGAAAAATAAAATTAATGAACATTTTTTTTTTAATAAATAGTTCATAACTGTCAGTTAGTATTTTTTATTTTTATAATTATTCCCAGCTTTGAGAAAAAATATATTACAAAATTTTTTATTTCGTTTGTTTCCGTTTGCAAGTTTAAAATTTTAAATACAAAACAAACAAACAAACAAAAAATTACACGCAAAAATGAAAAAGCTTAATTAAAATAGTTCAGATAGTTTTTCGTTTGTGCTACTAGATTTGTGGGTAAACAAAGCGAAGCGAACAACTGCCAAGCAGGGCGATCCGATCCGTCAGTTAATAGTCAGTCGTCGGTTCAGCGAAGCGTGAAGGTCAAGGGAGCGTACCAACGCAGTCGCAAACAGTTGAAATTTTATGGATATATGTATGCATATTTTGACACTTGATCAGCAGTTCGGTGTATTCATAAGAAGCGTGTCTCCACCCACTTGTTCATATGAAAGTTTAACTACTATAAAGCAATATTGCTAAGGGTTGTTCTTAATTTCAAGTTTTCGGAGCTAGTTTTATATAGTAGTATTTTAGTATTTTAACATATACTGTTTAGTAAAATCAAATACCAAATCAAAGTTGCTTAAATTAGCTACACATTTCGTTTAAACAATCTTCTTGGTTGTTATGTAGCAATAGAAAGAAATATGGCGAAAACATTTTTTCTTTTGTTAAAATTTTAATCCATAATGTACTAAATTAACAACAATAAATCGAAAAGGGTTAAATTTATCATATTTTAATGTAAAGCAGAACCTTTTACGTAGAAAACAAGCTGGTGTTGAAAAAAATCCATTGAAAAATAACGAAGTTATGCGCAATTGAGTGAATCTGTTAAAATTTGACTTAAACTGATTTAAGCGTAGAAATTACTCTGTATACGGGTTTTCATCTGTAAATTGTTAGTTTACTATTCTTTCAAGCTGCCAATCACAAATAACAACGGCAAACAAAAAACAAGAGTGGCCAGTACTTGTAACCAGACCCACCTAGGGTTATGTACTATTTCGATGCGCTGAATCCGAATCCGAATCTGAAATTTATTTAGCTTGCCAACCATACAAATTTTTCACTGTTCTTTGCTTGTATCGAACTCTTTTTTCTTCGAGTGTTCTTTGCAGTGGGTTTCTCTTTCGTTTTTGTATTTTCTCTCGTTATTTTTCTCTTTGAAGTCCACCAAAAATCGGCCATCATGTGTTGACATTCCATATTCCATGTTACTTTCTCCGGTTCTGCATTTCACTTAGGTCTCGATGAAATCGTTCTGCTTGTTCTTTACTGTCGTCTCCAAGGTTTGGAGGAAAGTAGTCAATATGAGTGTGAAGGAAGTGCAACTAAAGGTTCATGGTTAAGCAAACCAAATTTTTTATAGTTTTCCAATAACCCTCCAACCAAATTCTCATAACTCTCACTCTTATTTTTTCCCCAAAAATGTTGAGAAACATTTTGAAAACTTTCCCAAGCTGCTTCCTCACTGTCATTTATTTTTCCGCTGAAATTTTGGTCTTCAAATAAACTTCAAATTTGTGGACCATCAAAAATTCCCTCTTTTAATTTGGCATCGGTTATCGGTGGAAATTGTTCTCCCAAATACCGAAAACAATCGTCATCTTTGTGTAGAGCTTTGGCATACTGCTTTATAAGACCAAGCTTAATATGTAGAGATGGTAGCAAATTATAATTATAATTTTTGACAACTCTTAAGACAGAAATGTTCAATATGGTTCACTATATCATAATGGAAAGATATACATACGTGTATAATGCATGAAAGTGTCGATATTATTCAGCGCTACTACAAAAATTCGCATTCTATTGTGAAAAAAAAGAGCATTAAAGAGCATATCAATGGTTACTTGCTCAATGGTTACTTAAATAGGCAAAATTGTTGCATCTGAACCGATCAGAGCATCAGCAGCAGATGTTGAAGACTTCATTACAGTCGCAAAAAATCACTATTTGGTGTGAATTTTGGATTGGTGTTGTGATGCCGAAACGTTATTGAAAAAGTTGGGCCAAAAGCATGAAATCCATCAAGGCCATTTGAATGCTGTCATGTTTTATCAATAATGGTAGGCTCTCAGCTTTCAAATGTCATTTTCAAACTATTAAATTGCAGAACACTATACTTTTTATACACTTCCGAATTTATAACTTCCGTTCCGTTTACCGAATTCGAACCAAATGTATCGGAAGTGATTTCGATTTCAGTTATTCACTTGAAATTGGCAGAGTGATTGGCAAAGTGAAATTTATATTAAACTTATATTACTCAAGAGAGTTTTATTTAAAATACGTGTAGCAGTGTTTAAAGTTTACTTTGTAAGATATTAGCAGACTTGACTTGACACGTTCAAAAATGCGCAACTCCATCTATTTTTTTACTTATTTTAAAAACGTTGGTATCTCTAGCTTTTATAGTATCCGAGATATAGGCGCCGAGTACATGAGCGAACATGGTAGATCAACTCGTTAAACAGAAAATACACAAATATTCAATATTTTGTTACTCTCTCTCTCTCTCTCTCTCTCTCTCTCTCTCTCTCTCTCTCTCTCTCTCTCTCATCTATCTCTATCTCTCTCTCTCTCTATCTCTCTCTCGCTCATTTACAAACTATTCTTGTTATTCGTCTCATAACGAACGAAGGCGCATAACGAATAACGGCAATAGAGAACGCAAAATATCAACGAGCTATATGCACATGGTTCAGTGTTCGTTTGATCGTTCGATTTTTACTTTTTTCGTTGTGATCTGTTTGTATTTGCGCGTGCCGGTTTTCTCTTAAATTTATCGACTGTTTCCTAATAAGTATAAATTAGAGAGTTGTTAGAGATATCATTCATAAGCTATGTGTTTATTTTCTAGTGCAGCTTGACAATGCTACAAGTGGTCGATATTCATAAGTTTTTCAGCTTTTCCATGCAACTGTTGTTTATTTTCTCAGACACTTAAAAACAAGAAATTATATTTTACTGATATACATATTTAACACTTTTAACACGAAAGAGGAAGTATTGTTGCGATTATATACTATATACATTTTCAATTATCAACTCACATATACTATATGAACCTGATTTTTCAGCTTTTTTGCCATGCAATTAGCTTGTTGCAACTCACTCTCTCTCTCTCTCTTTCTCTGTCTCTCTCTTTCTCTGTCTCTCTCTATATATAAAGGCTTTATAAAAATGCAAGTTAAAATATATATAAAAAAAAACACTTCAAAATGCATGAGAGTAAAACGTTCAAGTTGAAAGTCTTTGGATATATGCATCTTAAATGCATTTCCTTTGTTCAGCTTTAAGCATTACATGCCCTATTTTTTTCTCAGAGCTACAAGTTACTTCAGTTGTCAACTCTGTCTCGACGTTGTTGACTTGACTTTCTTCTCATTTCCGTGTACATATATATATATATATATATATATATATATATATATATATATATATATATATATATATATATATATATATATATATATATATATATATATATATATATATATATATATATATATATATATATATATATATATATATATATATATATATATATATATATATATATATATATATATATATATATATATATATATATATATATATATATATATATATATATATATATATATATATATATATATATATATATATATATATATATATATATATATATATATATATATATATATATGTATGTATGTATGTATGTATGTATGTATGTATGTATGTATGTATGTATGTATGTATGTATGTATGTATGTATGTATGTATGTATGTACACGAGAGATGAGAGAGAGAGTTGAGAGTCAGACGATGCTTGAGATGTTGTTGACTTGAGCTTATGTATGTATATATATATATAGAGAGAGAGAGAGAGAGAGAGAGAGAGAGAGAGAGAGAGAGAGAGAGAGAGAGAGAGAAAGAAATGATTGATGCCATCGAGACTTTTGACTGAGTAGAGAGCAGACGTAGCGAGACGTTAGTTAGAGAGAGAGCTTAGAGAGCTTATGAGAGAGAGAGAGAGAGAGAGAGAGAGAGAGAGAGAGAGAGAGTATATATATATAGAGAGAGAGAGAGAGAGAGAGAGAGAGAGAGAGAGAGAGAGAGAGAGAGAGAGAGAGAGAGAGAGAGAGAGAGAGAGAGAGAGAGAGAGAGAGAGAGAGAGAGAGAGAGAGAGAGAGAGAGAGAGAGAGAGAGAGAGAGAGAGAGAGAGAGAGAGAGAGAGAGAGAGAGAGAGAGAGAGATATATATATATATATATATATATATATATATATATATATATATATATATATATATCTATATATATATATATATATATATATATATATATATATATATATATATATATGTACACGGAAATGAGAAGAAAGTCAAGTCAACAACGTCGAGACGTTGTTGACTTGACTTATATATATATATATATATATATATATATATATATATATATATATATATATATATATATATATATATATATATATATATATATATATATATATATATATCTCTCTCTCTCTCTCTCTCTCTCTCTCTCTCTCTCTCTCTCTCTCTCTCTCTCTCTCTCTCTATATATATATATATATATATATATATATATATATATATATATATATATATATATATATATATATATATATATATCTATATCTATAGATAGACTGATTTGCTTTCTGTGATCTGCTGCTAAGTTGCTCATAAAATGTATAAAAGTGTTTTGATTTTAGTTATTATGTAATATATGTATACGAGAGTTGCCTTGTATATTGTGTAGCGCTAGACTTTGTTAGCTTCCAGCTGACATTTCCAATGGAAAGTTTAACGGTTTTTAGCATAAACCTACGCAGCACATTTTGTTGTACGATCATTATTTGTGTTGTTTACAGTGATGTGAAAAATTTAGCTCGGCAAAAAAATGAAATGAACTTCTGAAGATTTTCATGCAATGATTTACTACAACTTTTAACGTGAAGAGTGCATCAATCAAGCTAGTTTGTCTTTTGACGAAACTGTTACTGTTCGCTTAAATAGGAACGTCGTTCAAAAACAGCTGCAATCTCAGAAAACATTTGTGCTGTGGGTGAACTGATAAGACAAGAATATTATGTGGTATACCGTGAAATTGAGACATAGTGGCGCAGTATTGGGATATTTAATCTCCACGAATATTTGTTTGCCTTGAAGAGAAACGTTGAAGAAATACAGCCGCGCTGGTTCAAAACACGTCTTGTAACAGGTAACGAATCATGAATCTAAGCATACGAGCCCGTAACAAAACAGCTGTCGACTGTACTCGTATATGTGTTCCAAGACAAGCCAAATCCAGTAAAATTACTTCGTGGCCGAAACACTTTGAAGCAGTTGTAGTTTTTCGGAAATACTGTTTCATTGAAGCAAAGTAGAACGGTATGGCATAGAACCGTTTGTTTTTTTTTTGCCAGAAGTTTTCGGAGAATTGAGTAAAATAAATCGCCGAAGACATACCATCTTACAACACGACAATGCAAGCTCTCACACATCGATTCACACAAGTGAGCTTTTGACAATCAAAACATCAAATTGATGGGTCATGTACCTTACAGTCTTGACTTGGCAACCAGTAACTTCCCTGTGTTCCATGACATCAAAAAGAATTTGCGAGGTCAACGTTTTTCGATGCCTGCAGAATCAGCTCGTTTGCTAGGTAACCACTTCTGAGTGGCAGAAGTATTTTGAAAATTGGTTCAAAGGCATCATTGGAGAATGAGATGATTCATCATGGAGGAAACAATATAAGCCATTTTCAATAATACTAAATTAGTGTGTAAATTACAATATAAAAGGTAACCCACGTATTTGTAAGCAGCAATACTATTTAGACAATCAAATTTTGAACTCATTTTTAGAAGCATTTTGTTTGACTAGTTCAATAATTTCAATATTTAAACTGTTTCACACAAATTCCAATTTAATTTGGAAGTTCTACAGAATTTCGGGAAGCCAAATAAAAGCAATAAAGAGTTGAAATTTTTATTTTGTAATGTGATTCGCAGAGTAAAACAGTTTGTTCAAATTTAATTGCTTTTTGTTCTATCGCGTTGGCCCAAAATGAAAACTTTGAATAGTGGTTGGGTTGGTCTGGGAACAAGAAGGCTTTTGGGCGGCACAAGTTTGCTTAAGAAACCTTACGAAACAAAAGAAAGAATTTTAAGCATAGAAATACAAGTTAACTAACTAACTAAGTAACTAATTATATTTTGTATGAGAAACGAAATTTTAAACGGACGATGTAGCCTGCCGATAAGTTTGAACAATGGTAGTAGTCAGTTTGCTTTTTCAAGTATCGTAAGTATCTATGTATACTAGTACTCGTACGTAATATACTCGTATAAGCATCAAAATGCCGCCATGGATGTCAGTTCTTAAAACATAGTTCAAGTTAAACGACAACATTTTTCCACGTTAATTTTTCTCATAGAAATACAGGTCATTGACCAAAACTTTTGGGCGGGGCGAGACTAGTTATTGTATTTAAAACGAACAACTATGTGAGTAAGTAGCAATTTTCAGTACGACAACTTGCAACACATCAAACGCACATGTTATACTTATACGAGGTTAGTTTACAAAGTCAGTTGCAAATTGCTCAAAAAGATGTTTTCATATAATATGCGAGATTTTTACTCAGATTAAGATCAGATTACATCATCCCTTTTGTGGCTGGGCTTTGCTTTAATTGGTGGATTTGCTACTTTTCTGTTCCACACCATGAAATGCTATTTAGTTTCCGTATCATACTTATAAACCAAGCTTCATCACTTGTTTCAATTTTATCAAATTATTTTGCATATTCCGTTTTGTAAATTTTCTTAGAAAATATTGGGCCACATGAAGTCGAGCTTCTTTTTGGACCTGCATCCATTCAATATCCATCGAGCATTTTACTTCGTATGCAGCAGATCATTTTGCAATATTCGCAATGACATTTATTACCCGCTTCTTAGCAATCATTTCTTGTATCAATCGTGGCTCTTCTTCAACTTTTGTCTTCACCGGCGGTAAATTTCTCACGTCGGACGAAGATTTTAACCGATCTTCTCAAGCCTCGTCTTTTACTGAAAAATGTCCACTCTGGAGTCTTCGAAACCACTTGGAAACAGTTTGTAGCGATGTGGCATTCATGTTTCATATGCAGTTTGACATTCTCATTCTGGCTTAAGATGACGCCGAAAACCGTAAAGCATTGCATGCCGAATTTCTTGCTCTATTTTTCGACCTTGCATCAGTATTTTTACGTTTTCTAGTCTCCATGCTGATCGATTTTTCTGAAGTTAAATGCATTTTAATGTCGTAAAGCAATTGTAAAGCGACTGCTATTTTTTAATGTTTTAAAACAGCTCAGTTGACTTACTTAATATGGTCGTACAGTATTTGTACTGATTATTGTCTTTAGCACTTTTACCTGCTAATTTAGTTATGATAGTGATGTTAAATTTCTGTGGATGTTTTCTTATATGTAGTTATTTTTGAAAATCTTTGCTTGAAGTTGTGAAGTATACGAGGTGTGTAAAAAAAAAGATGACTTTTTATTTTACTCGAAAAATCAATATCTACTTTGTCGCCTTGGAAGTAATCCCCTCAGATATAATAGGTACACTTGTTCCAGCGTTTTTTTTTTCAATCACTGCAATCACTTCTGATATGCGCTTTTTTTATTGGGTTTGGGCTCTTCCAACGATGCGCTCTTTATCTCCTCAATCATGGCAAAACGCCGATCTTTCATGGGTCTTTTCAGTTTTGGAAAGAGTAAAAAATCGCAGAGTGTCAAGTCCGTTGAACACGGTAGCTGAGGCATGATTACAGTTTTGTTGTTGGCCTAAAAATCACGAAGAAGCAACGATTATTGTGATGCAAAAGCCACGAATTATTTTGCCACAAATCCGGGTGTTTTATTCTGATTCGTATGATCTTCTGAGAAGATTTTACGTTGTACCACGGTATTATAATCGAAGAAAACAGTGAGCAAAACCTTCACATTTGACCGAACTTGGCGTACTTTTTTCGGTCTTTCGGTCTTCTTCTGGCCGCTTCCATTGGGATAATTGAGCTATGGTTTCGACGTCATAACCATAGACCCATATTTCGTCACAAGTTTTGATCCTTTTAAGCAAATATTAATCGTCATTAACGTCATCAACAACAACAACAACTCCTGAGCGATTGATCATCATGCAACGGTTCTTTTGGACAAAATTTAGCAATTTCGCGGAACAAACTTCACTGCAATCTTCACATTTCATGCCAAAAACATTCGAAAAAATGGCATGGCATAAGTAAGCCGATATGCCGACCTCCTCAGCAATACTATTCTAATAGTGATTCAACAATTCTCCATAACAATTTTCTCAAAAAAAAAAAATAAATAAAACAACAACAAAAAGAAATTGCGCAGCACACCAAAAGAACGTCTAGCAGCGTCCAAAACAAACTAAAAATGCAAAATGGTTGAGCATGTCAACCTTTTTTTTTGGGAGTACGTACTTGTATACCAACATATACCAACATTAGGGAAAACAAATCGAAAGTCGAATGTGAAATTTGAAAAGTCACCTTCTTTTTTAATATATTTACATCCTTGATCAGCTCGATTAGCTGTCTGTCCGCCTGTTCGTCTATCTGTGTGTACGTATGCTTTCAATTCCCTGAATCTTTAGGTAACACATCTACTAGTGAAAATAGTCGTGATGTGGCCAATTATTCTACGATACATGATACTACTATACATAAAACAATTTGAATACTATACATTTTTACATTAGTTTAGAGTTCAAACCCCAACCTTCTTCGTAAATGTTTTTAATTAATCACCTACTATTTCTAGTTTTGTTCATACCCAACAAAACTATGCACAACCTTCTATTCCAATTAATTACATATATATATATATATATATAAAATTCGTACGTTGCCACGCAAAGGCGAAGTGTGGAGAGTATTTAAGCTTCGTTTCTACAGAAGTAAACGTTTTCTTTTGTTTCTTTTACAAAACTTATTAAACTCACCTCGTATGTTTCGTACATTTATTGTAAATGGTAGGTACGCTAATTCTTTGAGCCAAATCAATTTGTATCGGTTTTGTTTGTTTGCTTACTGGTTCATGTTCATGTGTTTGCATTCAAATATAAAAATGCTTTGAGATGTCTTCGACACTTTTGCGTTCGAAATTGTATTCACAATTTCGTATTCGTATTCGTATTCGTATTCGAAACCGTTGCAGTTGAGAGTCAGCCGTGTATATTTCAACCAAAATGTAATACAAGTCGAGCTATAAAGGTCAACGGGTTTCAGTTGTGCTGAGGCTTTTCTTCTTCTACTACTTTTGTAGTTGATGAAGTTTTTTTTGTTTTTTTTTGTTAATTTTTTTTTTTTTTTTTGCACATTTTGTCTGTAAAAAACTTTGCTTGCAGCTTGTTTCATACACCTTTATTCATACAACAATTCGCTTCAGCACCGCTCTGCACTACTATATACAATCCATTCAATTTGAGTACGGTTCTGGCCTGGCCTGGTCTGGTCTGGTCTGTTTGGCCAGTCAGTTTGCAGTTTTATTTTAGTTTGAATTCAATATAAACGAATGACGTCGTTCAATTCAGCCGCAAACGTTTTCAACTTGTTTTGTGTAATTTTTTTACTCTTTGGTTTTAAGCATGGTACACCCTACATCATGAATACTATAAGATATGTATATGAAAAATTGTATTGGTTCCATTGTATAGGAGGGACATGTATCACTTCATTGTGTTTTCCAAAATATTCTTCATGAAAGTCAATGAAAAAGTTGCGTAAAAAATGGGCAGTTGGTTTGTATGGAACCTAGTCCTATAAGTCTGTGTGAAACTTCCGCCGAATATGTTGTTCCACCATAACGATTTTCAAGTAGATACTGTCTTTAATAAAAAAAAGTTTTTCATACAAAAGCGTAAAATTGAGCGTTGGATTTATATAGGCAATACCTCTTAAAGTAGGCGTGGCATGGTCATTGTAATGTATGTATATTCAGCACATGAATATAGCACAACTCTCCATACCTGAATTCAGATCTATAACTTAAAAACATTGCAAAGTATTTTGATTCACACAGACAGACAGACAGACAGACAGACAGACAGAGAAGTGAACAGACGGACTAGGCTAGTTCGTTTCATGTTTTGTGATCAGGAAAATATATACTTTATTTGCAATCGCATGCTTCCTTTAATTCATTACAAATTCCGTGAAAAAATTAATAAAAAAAACTTGACAAAAGTATTAACTCTTATTTATATTTCTTCATTTCTTTGTATAATTTTGGTGATTATGCGAAGACATACACATAAGAACATGTAAAATGTACTGGAAATTATTAAATAAAACACACAAAATGAATATATTCATCAAACTTTATTATGTCAATTTTAAAGAAGTCTCCATGGAGTGCAATACAACTATGCCAGCGCTTAACGCAATGTTCCATACACCTCATAGGCTGATGAGATGCTTTCCTGTATAGAACGTATTGGCCAATAATTCAACGAATTTCATCGAACAAGCACCGTACTCAAGTAATATGACAACGTGCGCTTTATTCCAGTTCCTGAAATTGAAATGTGCACCTGGAGGAAGACCATGCTTTCCGTTGAAGTTGTCCAATGCTAATAATATGAAACAATTGTTAACACTTCGTTAAGACGAGTATGCATGTGTGTTCTTCTATCTCGCTGATACTTCTTAATACCTACTACGTTAAATACATAGTACGAAGTTCTAAATTGCAAAAAATAAAAACAACCTTTTTTTTTTACTGATTTTTATAGACTGTATATTCTGTTCCTAGTCACGCATTATGGTCTATTTTAAAGACCCAACTCGTTTACATATGTATATTTGTAACAAAACTCTCTACGATTGGCAAGTTTCGAAGTAACGGCGCTACTAGCCATTGGTATGGTTTATAACGGGATAGTGCAGCAAAAATATACAGAGTGTGAAAGAGAACCGTACATGCATGCTTGGAGGGGAAATGCATTTATCATTGGATATATTTGTATATTATTACATAAGATACACAGTGCGGTTTTTCTGCGAATCATAACATAAGTAGCAAAACATGCTATGTGTTACCAGCAGACTGATGAGAACTCGTAGCTGAATTTGTAACACATGTCTCCGCGTCTAAAAAAAAATTCTTTATTAGAAAAAGAGTTTTATTGTTCTCTCGTCACATTGAGAGAAACTAGAACTATTTAATTACAGTAGCCATCTGCTTAAAACTTGATGCTGTAATTCTATACAAAAACTTACCAACTCAATGTCTAGAAATTTCGATACAATTAAGGCTAGAAACAGCTTTTTGTTACAAACGTAAAGTGTTTCCCCACTGGTTGTTGTTGTTGTTGTTGTTGTTGTTGTAACAGCTTGACTTGGGCTGCATCAGAAAATACAGGGTGGAGCAAAAGTAATAACCCGATGTTCTTTTGCTGTAATTTTTTTTTTTATAATGAAAAACTTTGGTTGGCCGTTGCACCATCCTGTTGGAACCACATGTTCTCCAGTCCCAATTCATGCAATTGAGGAAGAAAAAATTCGGTAATCATGGCTCTGTAGCGCGTTCTCAAAGACAAATGGCCCGATGACTCCTCCAGCGTAAACAGCACACCACACAGTAACTTTGAGCGGATGTAATGGCTCTTCGTGGGTGATACACGGATTTTCTGTGCCCCCGGAACGATTATTTTGTTTATTCACGTAACCGTAAAAATGTGAACAATTATTCCGCGTTCTTGCGGAGTAACCCGATTCATGGCTTGTCGATTTGTATGCTGCATTTGTTTACTTCACAAATGTCAAAACCGAATTTACATTTGGCGCTAGTTGCAAAAGTTATAGCGTTTTCCAATAGGGTGATTACTTTTTGCCCCACCCTGTATATATATATATATATATATATATATATATATATATATATATATATATATATATATACAATTTATTATTATTTTATATAATGAATGTATTGTGCAAGCTGATTATGAATGTAAGAAAAAGCTAAACGGAAATGTATCAAGTCCAGCAACTGTTGAACGTAACCAAAGATCTATAGGACTCAATTGAGTCGTACGGGACGGACGGGTCGTGTTATGCGGTAATTGAGCACATTCATTGGTCTACCACCTAGTACAATGTTGTCCCTATAAGTGCTAATTGACTGTTCAATTGCAACTTTATGCAATTTAGCCCAACCGGAAGTATAAACATACATAAAGGATTTGGACCCTGTGGTACAAAACGAGGAGTACTCGCTTTATAGCTTCTGATATCATTCCTTATTGGAGTGGATACTATTCTCGTGAGAGTGTCATGGTTAGCATAATTGCTCCTATACGCACATAACAGGAACTGTCATCCCGTCATCCATGTAGGTGGTCTTCATGGGTTATTTGAAGACAACCAGTAGCAATTCTAAGAGCACTATTTTGACCTCTAGGTTTCCCACTGTTTGTTCTTTTCGTAGGAAAGCGTGTGGGGCTGATGCATTTTCATTATAATGCGCACAGCTTAAAAGCAAGATATAAAAAATAAGAACATGAACCTGGGCGCTTCTAAGTACCAAAGTTAAAAGAAATAAAAAACTATTTCAAAGAGAAAAACTATGGTTCTGGAAGCGCTAAGACTAAAGTGAGTAGCAAAAAAAAAAAAAGAAAAACCAAAAAAAAAAAAGAAGAAAGCAAATTTGGTGGTTCTTTTAAGTGGATGTCCCATGAAAGTGTGCTGGTATAATATACATAGGTGGGCATTTCATCTATAGCACACTTAATTCTTTTTTTGAACAAATATCTATGCTCCAAGCATTTTTGATGTTTTCTATATGAAAGTTTTTGTTTTGGTTGGAAAAATAATCTATTTAAGAAAGCCCTCCATATATAAGTACAGAGTAGATCACTATAGAATACAGCTCCCATACAAACCTTTGATTCAAACGAATTCACTTCGACACGTTATAGGGTAACTTACAGTCGAATATACTCGATTGCAGTGTTCTTTATTATGATTTTATTGTTGTTGTTGTTGTTGTTGTTGTTAAATGTGAACGTATTTAAACACCTTTTTTTATTAAAATTCATTTGTTACTTGTCGTTTTTATCGCTTAGTTTTTTATATTTTGCACCGTTTCGGTTGGTGGAATTTTATATTTTTATAATTTTTTAAAAGCATTTGCAGCACTTGAATTTATATATCGTATAATACAATGTATTATATACGCTTCAATTTTGCAGTGCTGTAATACATGGATTACCTTCGAAATGCAGCAGAATATAAAATATGCCGGCTTTGGTCAGCAAAGTGTTGTTGTAACGTTGTGTAGGTTGCTAAACCATTCCAAAGTAATCGTACATATATGTATATAAAGCGGTTCCAACTTTATAAAATAAAATAAATTAAAATAAAATAAATTAAATAAATAATTGATTAATAAGAGTATAAGAAAAGAAAAAAAAAGTTTTAAAAACCAGTAGAGGCACACTTTACTCAAGACAAACAGCGAGCTAAATACTCTGGAGAACTCATCGAGCTGAGTGCTATAAGAATCAATAAACTGTTGGAAACCTGTTTCCCACACATGAATGGAGCGGGATAAGAGTGTTGTGAGTTGAGCGATTGAATTTAGTACCAAAGTGCGCGCGACATGGTAACCTATAAAACGTTTCAAGAACCTGACAACACTTTGTAATAGAAACAACAACAACAACAACAACAACAACAACAACAACATACTCATAATACTCGTAATAAGAGCACAGAACCAAACCCTACTATAATATTTTCTAGATCTAGATACTAAATAGTAGAAAGCAATAATAAAATCAAACGACGAGGTTTGCCTTTTATATTATGCGTCTTATAATGTTAAAAACAATAGTAAATTTTCATAGAAAATTGGCTCACAATATTCTCCATGAAGATTAATATACTTTTGTATGCGTTTGAATCAATTTTCGAAGCATTTTTGCCACTCAGAAATGTGTATCTCCAAAATCAAGCTGTTTAAAGGCTTCAACCGCTTCTGCAACCTGCAACGAAAAACGTTGATCACGCAATTTATTTTTGATGTGCGGGAGCAAAAAGAAGTCATTGGGTGCCACAAGTCAGAGGTGTAAGCCGGATGATTCATCGATTGGTTGTTTTAAGTGCTCAAAAATGTTCATATGTGAAGCGATGTGTGAGAGCTTGCGTTGTTGTGCTGGAGCATGATACGAATGCGAATCCATTGGTTTTCCTCTGAAATGTATTGTGTTACATTCAAAATTTAGGAATAGAATTTGTTGAGACATGAACAGTTTTTCCGAAAAAATATACAAGCGTTCCTCGTAACTTAATTTTTTGTACTTCTTTACTTTGTCTTTTTTTTTTGTTTTTATGATTCTTAAAAATGAATTCAAATTTTGAGAAAAAAACGTTCAGTTTCTTTTAGTCTCAAAATAGTAAGTTCCCAAAAAATATTTTTTTTTGTATAGAACACAATGACCGATCTTCTTCTGCTGCTACTGCTGTCCATTGAAAGGCGTTGTTGCTCGCTGACGCAGAGACTGATAGTCAAATGGAAGTCGATCTCATCAACGTTTTGAACATAATAAGTTATTGTGAGCTTTTTCCTCTTTCTTACAAACAACTTTCTCTAAATGGAAATATAAAAGTTTGTAATTTTTTAACAAAAATTGTTTTTGGCTTCGTTTGCTTCTTGTTTGTGCCAGTAGCAAAGAATTTTACAAAGTTGAAATGGGTAAAAAAATAAGAAAACACAAAAAAAAAATAAGCTAGAAATGAACTTCCATTTAGTAAAAAGATATTATATTATATTATATTATAAATGAATGCGCTTTTTAGTAAGCATGATTTATGCTTCGTCTAAAAGAAAAAAAAAAAAAAGAAAAAATAGTTCCCAGAGAAATGTAATTTTCAGTGAATTTTTTGTTTTGTTATGAAAAAATTTCAGATACGTTTATAGTATTTAGTCGCATGATAATAATCGTTGAGCTAGATTAACACGCAGCTTCCTGCGTTTAGATTTATATACATATGTATGTATATAGGAATGTATAGATTGTAAATACAAAATATGTCTACGAGAGGTTTATGATAGCTTCGTGACTTTTTTTTTATACAACTCATACACAGTGTGAAGAAAGTTTGTAACGCATTAAAGTTGACTTCGTAGACCACATAAAGTACACATACACGGTTTGATCTAAAAATAACCGAAATGTTTAGTGATAAAATAAAACAAGTTATAAAATAAAACAAGAAAATATTTATTCAAAATACGATCCATTGAACTCAATACAACGTTTATCCATAGACTTTTTAAGCTCGCTTTTTGGGATGTTCTTTAGAGCCTGTGTCACGGCTGCTTTTATGGCTGGAATGTCATTGTAAAAAGCTCCTTTCAATTACAGTTTTTATTTTTGGGAAGAGAAAATAATCGAACGGTGATAGAACAGTCGAATATGGAGGGTGGTCGACGTGACACATCTGTTTTTTCATCAGGTCTTGTGAGGTGGTGCATAAAAACAGCTGCTTTCCTCTGGAATATTCGTGTCTAACACGTAGAACTATCGACCACAAACGATGTAACACTTGTAAATAATATTCTCCATTGATAGTTTCACCGTCTGGAACAAATTCCTTGTGAACATTACTCTTGAAATCATAGAAAGTTATTAACATTGTCTTGATTCTTGACTTCTGAAAACGCAATTTTTTCGGTTTTGGTCCGTCTATTGACTTCGTTTCTGCAGTTTGTTGCTTAGTTTCAGGATCATATTTAAAACACCATGTTTCAACACCAGCTATGATCGAATCAAGAAAATCTGGATCGTTTTCAGCTGTTGAAATGATGTCTTTGCAATACTAGAACAAAACGTGCACACACCTTTCTTTTACCCAAATCTTCAGTTAATATTTTGTAGATTGTACAGTAAGATGAATTTAAATCTTCTGCCAGCATTCTTACAGTGAAATTTGCATCGATAGCGATTATTTCACTTACTTATGCCACTAACTCAGCACGATTAGATGCTTTGGGTCGTCCAGGTCTTGGATCATCATTTAAAACATCACGACCGGTTTTAAATCGTGCAAACCACGTGTAAACTTGAGTCCGACACATCATCATAAACTTTCTTTAACAATTCGTAAGTCTCAGCAAATTTTTTATCGAGTTTACAACAAAATTTTATATTTGCTCTTTGTTCTATTATGTTTTTACGATATAGCTACAAAAACTGCTATTATTAAAACGTGTGTCATTTTGTAACCTGTCAAACGATTAGCATGAACTTAGCTGCTTTTGAAAGAAGAAAAATTTACCTTTCTAACACTGTCAACATTTAATAGATGGCGCTACGTGTTCTATGATTTAAATTAAAAGTTCGGTTACTTTTAGATCAAACCTTTTATGCTTCAAATGATCTCCTTCTTCTTCTTCTTATATATATATATAAAATTACAGTGTTCGTAATTCTTCTCCTTCTAAACGGCTTGATCGATTTTATGATCTTCTTCTTCTTCTTCTTCTTCTTCTTATATATATAAAATTACAGTGTTCGTAATTCTTCTCCTTCTAAACGGCTTGATCGATTTTATGATCTTCTTCTTCTTCTCCCTCTTATATATATAAAATTATAGTCTTCGTAATTATTCTCCTTCTAAACGGCTAGATCGATTTTATGATCGAGTGAATGGCTATAAGCAACAATTGAAACCGATAGCTGGCGCTGTTGTCGAGATCTATACATTTTTTTTTTTGTAATTCACAAGCAGTTTATGCTTATGCTTATTGTTCTTGTTGTATGTTATCCTATTATTTTTTAATAACTGAGTTAGTAGAGTCAGTGAATAGTCTGGCTGTATGGAACATCAGAATATCAGATGAACACTTCATGCATAATGCAGACGTACGTCAAACGAAAGTCAAGAACTAACTAACTAACTAAGGAAAGTGAAAAGTTAACCATAAAACTGGAAAATTCAGGAAAAACAGAATGAATTTTTGTATAAACTCAAACCCTAACTCACTATTTGCAAATAATTTTTTTGTTTTTTTTTTTTTTTTGGTGGCAATGCCACGCCCCACAGTATGAGAAAACACGACTAACTTACAGCTACTTGAGGTAGATAGATGGGATTATATATTTATTATTAATTTTTCTTTTGTTTTCTGTTATTAACATTGAGGCTGAACAGCTGTTAATTCAAAAAGCAGGAAAAGTAATATCAATTCGAAACAAAACAAACCAAAGTCTCAAACAGCTGAACGTGCAGAGTTGCAGCACATTAATTCTGCACAAATGTGCTCAAATGTGCACACGAAAGCGTTTTTGCACTTTTGCACTATTACAAGGCTTTGTGAACACCCTATATACAATATATTAATATGCGAAATTCATTCGTTGTTAGTGCACTCGCATACTTTGTAATATGTAAGCTTCGTTTCCAAAAATTACCATTGGAAGATTGTATCCCAACAAATCATTGTATACTAAATTGATTATACAACCCTCGTAAGTATTTAGCGCATGTTTGCATATCATCAGTTGTATTTTCCATTACGAGTATACATATATTATTTATATATGTACTATTTATATATCGAACAAAAAAAAAAAAAATAAACAGAAATGAAAAAAGTGGCACATCGTGCGTTGTTTGGGCTTTCTCGCGTCAAGTCTAAAGACGATCTACGATACAAACCGCTGGCTGACTGGCTGGCTCACCTGTTGCATTCGTTGTACGAGTAAGAGGGCCAACTTGTAACTAATTAAAATTCCAAACAGCTGGCGGCAAACGCTCGCAGCGATTGCACCAAACCAAAAGTTTTGATGCAGTGCATCGCGTTGAGCAGTAAACTGAGCTGTGCTGAGCTGAGCTGAGCTGAGCGTTGGGTTTAGTTCATTTGAAGGTAATTCGAATTAGAAACTTTCATTTCGTCACAGAATTAGGCAGGCAGGCAGGCAAGCAGGCAGGCAGACAGCCAGGTATGCAGCAGATGATGTTGATGGTGTTGACGATGAAAGCGTATGGAGAACAGTTGAACAAGCGCGATGAGTTGCATGAGACATGACAGGCAGAGAAACGGACGGATAGACGGACAGACATACAGACAGACAGACAGACAGACAGACAGACAGACAGACAGACAGACAGACAGACAGACTATTTAACAATATGTTGTAGCGGTTGCAACTTGACATGCAACTTAACATTAGCTTTTTACATTTCTTTGAGGGATGCCAGAGAAACAAAATTAAATATACAAAAACAAAAGTTACAAAATAATTTCAGTGGCATGCCAGCGCGTTCAAAAAAAATAAAAATATATATATATATATATATATATATATATATATATATATATAGAGAGAGAGAGAGAGATATATATATATATATATATATATATATATATATATATATATATATATATATATAGTATATATATATATATATATATATATATATATATATATATATATATATATATATATATATATATATATTGAAAACGAAAACCACGAAATTTCTGTCATTGTTGTTGAATGCTTTATGTCTGTCCGTCCGTCCGTTCGTTCGTTCGTTCCTCTGTCACATTTGACTTTGAACTATGCAACATTGTGCGAATCGGTCTTTTTGAAATTAAACAACGGTTTGCCAGAGTTAGTTGCCAAATGGCAGTCAAAAAAACGCCAACGCTTTTAGCATAAGTGCATATAAGGCAGATGTTAAGGTGACCATGTGTATACATTTTTTAGCTAGCTAGTTGACTATTTTGAGCTGAAACTGGAGCGTAATAATAAATTGTGATTTGTTAACTTAAAAAAACAAAAAAAAAAAACAAAGTTTTTGCTTAAGGGAAACAGTTTTTGGTTAAATAAAAAGAAAATCAAATCAACTTCAAACTTCATCTTTATTGAAAACTATTTTACATATCGTTTACACTGTGCAACAAAATATTAAAAGAAATATCTTGGATCTATATGCTACAATTTTGTATATAGATTGACCGAAAAGAGTAATGCTTAGTTTTTTTTTTGCTTAAAGCAAAAAAATGTTACGAAGCAAACAAGGAAGGAAATCTATGGAAATAATTGAGCAGAAACTTCAGAGGTTATATACTAGCGTATACTCGTACGAGTATAGGATACAACTGAGATACATTTCTTTATTATTATTGAATATATATTAATTGGGCGGTGTCTTAAATGTAGAACTTAAAAACTAAGCGTACTTAATGGGACTGCAGTAGTGTTGAGAGTAGTGTTGAGAGTAGTGTTGAGAGTAGTGTTGAGAGTAGAGTAGAGTAGAAAGTATCCGTCAGCATATACTAAATAAGTTGTGCAATATGTGATTTTTTAATCCTAATGTTATTTTTAGCGTGTTATTTTGGTCATCAATCGCTTTAACATTGTCTGCTTGGTGCAGGCGTGTAGTCGAATATACTAAAAGAGGAGCAAGAACAATTTTTCAATTTTTTTTTTTTTTGCACAATTTGTAATTTATTTTGATGGGTCTGTGCAGAGTAACCCCCAAAATTCTAAGCCAGATGATATTATGACTAGTAATACTGTTTCAAATATGGTTAGTTTGTTGTATAGTGATAACTTTGATTATCTATAGTTTTACCAATATGGTCGTTAAAGAAGAGCTTCTGTTTGAGCCATAAGCTGAGATGTCGAACAAAGTAACCAATTTTTACATATTAAATAGCTACGCTGTAATACGAGTCTTAAGACCAAGTTTATTATCGAGAAATTTAATAACTAAAGCAGTAGTTTGCATCTGAACAGATAAACAAACTACATCATAGGATATGCATCAATAATTGTTTCATATATTGTTTTACAAATATAAATACTAGTGTGGTTGAAATTCAACCATTATAGCGACGCGACAATATAAAACAGTTCCAGTTGCCATTTGATAATGCTCAGAGCGTTCAGTATGACCAACATGTTGCGGTAAACATAAGGCTGGCCCGCATAAGTGTATTCGCTCTCTTGTCTGTTCCTTTAATGCTGAGAGCGTTAAGTATGACAAACATGTTGCGCTCAACATGTTGCGACAACACACTCTGCTCTAAGAAATATTCATTCCATTTCTCTTTTACAATTTTCTTAACAACATTATGAAGCCCACGCTCTCAACTGATGCTCGCCAACATGTTGGCAAGTCCGTCTATTGCTTATTTCTATGGCTTCACTTAGAGGGAGGGAGGGAGCTCAGGTCTTAGTGATTGTGACCGAGAGCATTAGCTGGTTTTTATCTATCTTAGACGTAAAACAAATAACATTCATTAAAGCGAATATATTGCGTTTAAGAGGCTTAAAAAGGGTGTGAACGTTATGCGCTTGCCCATTTGTATATAGATATAGACAATAAAAAAAATGTTAGCATAAATAAACTTAAAGTTTAAATAGGAGTGTGCTGCATAAAGTTTGTGTCACGTCTGGATTGATGAGGAAAAAGGACAAGTCAACGATTTCAAGGACGCTGGTCTATCTTTTGCCAAAATTGCTAAGAAAATAGAGAAAAGCCGACACATTATATAAATATATTTTTAAGTAAGTGGAAAAACATGCGCTTACTAATACGTAAAGATGACTTATATTAAGAAAAGCGTCAAGTTATCACGACACTTTGGCAAAAATCGAGGAAAATGTGGTATCAAGGCAAGTCTCACAACTATGGGTCGTGCCCGATCATTGTAGCGTTTATCAGGCGGAGTTGCTAGCTATTCAGGAAGCTACGCATCTCCTTAGGCTATACTCACACACACAAGAAAATGTGTTTGTTTATCTTCTCGGACAGTCAAGCAAGCTACCCTGAAAGCGCTGAACTCCTTCAGCTCAAATGGCCGAACACTATGTTATACATCTCAGCTGGGTGCCTGGTTACCAAAATATAAAGGGAAATTTCGAAGCGGATAAACTAGCTAGAGAGGGTACCACTGATGATATGCTTCCAGGGAAGTCCACAAGACCCATGTCTAAATGTAAACTACAGATCTCATCATAGATGTTCGGTATAGCAACCAATAGATGGTGCAACCTTGGTACGTGCCGAATCTCAAGACTCACATGACCAAATTACAACCTCAAAAGAACAAAAACACTTCTCCAGCATAAGACGTTCTTGACACTGACAAAGTGGTGCTCAGAGTAGCTGCGGTTAAAGTAGGAAACATATATGGTATCACAAGGGGCCTAAGCTGGCCTAATTGACAATGTGGGGTTTACCCATGTTGGCCATCCTAACCTAACCTAACCTAACCTATATTTAATATTCATCATTTACGATAGAAACTTATGGACTAGAATTTGATCTTGGTATAGGCAATATTCTTATCATAGCTTCTATTTTTATATGAATTCCTATTAAGTACCTCTAAAATGTGCTGTTTAAAGGCTTCAACAGCTGCTTCAGATGTCAAAAAACGTTGACCACGCAATTTATTTTCAATGCGCGGGAATGAAAAGTAGCCATTGGGTGTCACGTTGAAAGTCGTAGTAAATCGTCATACGAAATTTTTCAAGTGTTAATTAAATTTTTTGGCGTTGAGATAATTTGCCAGTCACACTGTAAACAATACCAACAAAATTGCTCATACAACAAAACGTTCTGCGTATGTTTATGCTAAAAATTGTCATTTCCAACAACATTTATATCGTATACGAATATACATGTTTATCCGAACAGTGCCTAATTAAAACCTTAAAAATTATGTGTACTATATGAGTCAAATGTTCTCAAAATGCAGTTCGCCAATTCAAATCGACTTTGCTAATTCTATTTATAAAAATGAAAACTTTGATTTACACTGTTGTCGATAGTTTCGAACTTAAACACTTTGACTTTCATTGAATTAGTTGACATTATTAAAATCTAACAATAACATCAACATTAAAACAGAAAACTATAAAATTGTTACATTTGGCGCTTTCGAGCATTTCATATAGCAATTTCTTCGCATTAAACATAAATCAAATTTTGCTGGAAGCATTTCAAAATGACAGCGCTCGAGCGAACTTTGGTCACTGCGGCGAATGCGATTGTTAATACTATAACTTACGGATGGGACGAGTTGAAATACATATATTGTACGAATATGTATCTATATACAAGTTTAAAATATAAAACTACATAAATTAAAGTATGTCACCATTGCAACATTCATTCGTTCGTTCGTTCGTTCGTTCGTTTATACATTCGCTCACACGAACATGCCGAAATAGTTCGGACGCAGCTGGACAAAAAACAAATGTTTTTTTTTTTTTTTTTTTAAATTATAACACAGACAATTCAACAAAAATAATGTCAAAAGTCAGTAGCAAAATTGGATAAACCAACAACACCGAAAACCAGCTGTAGTTCAACGTCTATCTCTGAGTTTGTTTTTGTATCTATGTAGCTTTTTATGATTTGGGAATTAGCTGCCGTCCGTCTGTCCGTCCGTTCGACCATCCTGAGCTGTATATGAAAAGATACTACGTTAAAAAAAAAACAAGAAAAAACATCAACTTCGGTTAAACCGAAGCTCTAATACCATTCACACGAAACTTTAAATAGTATTGTAATACATAAAAGTGGGGGTTTAAATAGGGGCTACCCCAAAAAGTGGGTGGTTCACGCTAACTAGTAGATGTGTATGAAGCGATGTAGTAGATGTGTAAGATGCCGCCATATCGAATTTCAAGTTGATAGTGACATTTTCCATACAAATGCATAAAAGTGAACTGTGGATTTTTATGGGACTACCTCAATAAGTGAGCGGGACACGCCCATTTGTATATGAAGCGGTTGTCCATTTAAATCCACAACATCAAATTACAAGCTAATATTGATCTAAATGAAGGATTTTTTCATAAAAACACACAAAATTGGGTTTGTATTGGGGGCTACCTCAAAAAGTGGGCGGGCCACGCCCAATTGTCTATGTATGTTAAGCGGCTGACCATAAAAAGGCACCACATTGCATGTCAACCTAATATTGACTTCAATAAAGAAGTTTTCTTACAAAAAGTCAAAAGTGGGCAGTAGGTTTGTATGGGAGCTAGCCCAAATAATAGGCGGGTCCCGCCCATTAATGTATATGTCAAGCATCCGTCTACTTTAAGTTACTATGTCAATTATTAAGTTGATATTGACTACAATAAAAATGTTTTTCATACAAAAAGGCAAAAGTGGGCGGTGAGTTTGTATGGGGACTACCCCAAAAAGTGGGCGTGGCGGGTCAATCTTGACACTCTATTAAACTGGAATACAAAGAAGTATATGTGCAAAATTTCAACTAGATAGCATAAAAATTAGTCCCCAAAAAACTGCTCAACAACATACAGACAGACGGACATGGCTAGATCGATTCGTCTCGTCCAGCTGATCAAGAATATGTATATACTTTATGGGGTCTACGATGGCTCCTTTAATGCGTTACAAACTGTCAGACAAACTGATAATACCATTTCACACTATGTGTGAATGATATAAAAATATATATTTTACGCTGTTGAATTACGCGAGAACTTTTGCGTCAAGTTTGTCACTTAAGTCTTTTGTTTTGTTTTTTTTTCACCATTTTTATACTGCGACGACAACTTTTTATACAATTCAAAATTTGCTGCGAGCATTTGCTCCGTGCCGGCATTTTTTTTTGTATAAAATATTGTAGACAATAATTTTTAGAAAGTTGTTATTTGTAAAATGTAATGAAAAAAAAAAATAAAATAAATGGTACTATATAAATAGCATAGCGTAGCCACTCTCGATTGCAAACATTTCGTTTTCCGTTGGAATTCTCAGAAAAATACCGGAAAGGCGTCTTTAAGTTAAAGAAAATTGTTTAGTAACTACGATAAGCCAGCAACGTGTATAAATTTTAATAGCTTTTGTATATAGTAAATCAGTCTTTTTTGACGAGCTATAAACCAAATGCCGAAAGCCTACTACATACAATTCACAGATTGAGACGAGAGATTTGTTTTTTACAACATTTGTATGCGTTTTAATACAAATCTTTATTATCGCCTTCAAAATAGGCTCCTTTTGAGTCAATACAAGCATGTCAACGGTTAATTCAATTTTCCATACACTTGTTATACGCCTCGGCCGGGAGAGCCTTTAGTGGATATAATTTTAAAGTGGATATAATTTTTCATCCGAGCGACTATAGAAGCCATATTTCAGTTTGAAATTATGTATTTCAAACCTTTTCAAAGTTCGGCACCTCTAAAAAAACACTCTATACATACTTTGTGGCGTTTACCACACGCGTCCTTCTGCCGGTTACATACACATGCACATGGCTTTTTACTCTATGGATACACGGCACATTTCAGTTCAAGACAATTAATGAACAAGATTAATTAACCAATATTTTTACTGGGCCGCACTGGCTGTACTCGTATGTATATGTATATTGATATCTTATCTTGTATTCACACATGCATAATTATGCACATTTCTATGAATACAAACGTAGATGAACACAAACACAGTTATACACAAGCATCTAACGTATGCATATATATTGTGTATAACAGATAGGTACTCATAATGTGTATAACAGATGTATTAGATTATTTTCGTAACATCACGACATTTGTAAGAGTAAGACAACCAACAACAAAGTTGCAAAAATCTGATGTTTATGTTGCTTAATCGAATTATGAGCATGCAATTTTTTTAATTATTGCCAGAACTCAAAAAAGTAGATATTGACAGTTCTTTTTTGAGTTTGAAATGTATTGGAAGGACTCAACTACAAAAGTATATTCGTTTTTTATGTACTAAATCAATAAAATTTATATTTTTTCAAAAGAGTCTATGAAACAAACACACAAACTATTTAATTACGAGAGTAGTCGCAGAAGTACGTGACCTGACGTTGGATAACGCTTGTAGTTTTTAAACAGTTTTTTTTTTCTGAGAGGCAAATAAATTTTGAAGCAGTGTGCATCATTAATTTTGTGTTTGAAAGTAATTGAAAGCACACATGATAGATGATATTTGTAACAAACAAACTGGTTTAAAAAGTACAAGCGTCATCAGACGTCATGTCGGATACTTCTCGGACTACACTCGTTGAAAATATAAAGAAATCTTAACTCTTGAATAATCAAAATGTACTCTGATTTTCTTGATCTTGGGATTCTATTGGATTCAACGATGCTTGGAATACATATACAAACATGTACGATATGTGAAATGGTTTATTTATTGTGCAACATAGTGAAGGTTGCGTCGAATACATTTTCAGTATATATGTATACATACTTACATTCTTGATCAGCTCTCCATCAGATGAGTCGATGAAATCATGTCTGTCTGTACTCAGTGCCAAAATTACGAAGACTATTAAGAAAGAGACAACCTACTTCTCTGATAATAGAATCAGAATTTGGTATGCTTCAACAGCTTTATCACAAATTTCAACCCGTCTCAGGCACAAATCAAAATTTCAGAAAGTGTTTCACACCTCTAACAATTTTGAAGATATTGCACTCCAATTCAATGTATTATTTTAGAATTTCCTTAGGATTTCACAAGTAAGAACGCAACAGTCAAGCTTGCTTGACAGTTAAATAGCCAATCGCTCCACCATTTGATGTTGACGCGTTTTGTTATCTGATTACAACGATATTTGCTGAGAAAGAGAACAGAAATAAGAAACATTGAGTTCAGCCATCACAGCTGATTAAAAATTTGTTTTGACATTAGCCAAAGTAAACAAAATAATTCACCAAATCAAATAGGCAAAACACAGCGAACAAGTGAGCATAGTACTTGTATACTTCACCACACCATGGTGAATTTATATACATATATATGTATATATGTATATGCTGAAAGTATATATGAACAATATACTACATAAAATCGCAATGATTTTTAGGCGAATGTACAAGCCTTCTAATATTTTGATTTTATATAGTAAAATTTTAACAAATTTTCAAAATGATAAATTTGAAAACATATAAATGCGCCAAAAAGAATTGCGGGTGCAGTGTGCGTGTCATAGCATACGAGCATATTTCATAAACTTGATTGGCATATGTATATAGAGGGTATATATGCCAAATTTGTGTAGTGTCTAGATGTTATAGTTGCTTATATCTATTGATTGATACAATAAAGCAGTCGTGCGCACGGACCGAAGAAACTAGATGTGTAGTACATAGACTCAGTTTCCATGCTGATAAAGATTATTTATACTTTTATCTGCCACGCCTTCTTCTGTCTGTTTCATGCATGCGCACACATTTATTATACTCTGTTCCCTGTCTGTACAGGGTATACACATTTTTTCTTACAAAACGCGATGTTGAGGAATCAGTTCACACGCTGAATATGCTTCAATTAGTCTTTTCTATTTCGTCATAGAGTTTCCGCACAAAAAGTTGGTTATCGACTGGTTTGTCGGTAGAAGTATTTAATTAGAAAACAAACGAGTTGAACAGTAACATACGCTTTTCCACGAAACAATAAACTACATTTTCTAAGTGACAAATTAAAAAAAAAAAAAAAAAAATAATAATAAAAATCCAGTGCGGAATTTCTGTTCCGAAACATTGAATCAGTTATATTTACTTCCGCTCGTTTCGGAAGAAAGTATTACTATCACTGGCCACTGATAGTGCCCACAACTGAAGTGCTTTTTATTCGAACTTAACTCTCCATGATGGCATTTAAAGACAATTGTTAGCTTGTGCTTCTATTATTGAAAACAAGAAAAAACGTTAATTTCGGCGGAATTGAAGCTTCAACATCTTCATGTGATTTTTAGCAGCTATGCTTTAAGTAGACATTCACTGTATTGAAAAAATTTTTCATAAAACTCCAAAATGGGTTGAGGTGAGGTTGTAACGGGACTACACCTAAATGTGATGCCACGCACATATCTGATTTCAAATTTAAGTCTTAAAACCAAACCAAGCGACTAGTTTTGATTCGTACAGCCTGGGGACAGACATATGCACGGACAGACAGATGGACATGGCTAGTTCGATATGTCTCTTCGAGCTGCTCAAGCGTATGAAATATGAAATGGTGATTATTTATTTCCAAAAAAGCAGAAAAACACGTAAAGTCGGAAGAGTGTTAAAAAGTGGTTTATTCAAAGTACGCTCCATCGCTAGTTACAGATTTTTCCCATCTTTCATACATTTTGTACAAACCATGCCAGTACAAATCTTCTCCTTTTGCTGCGAACCATTCATTGAGCCACTTGCTGAGCAAAATGCTGCTCAGCATATGCGTGACTCATCGATACACACAAGTGGTAATCCGAAGGAGCCAAGTCCGTTTAGTAAGTCGCATGTGCGAAAACTTCTCACTTTGAGCAGCAAATGATTCAAATTGATAAATTGTTGTTGGTAGTGCTTGGAATTAACCGTTTCAGCAGGCTTTAACAGTTCAACATAGACCAAACCAAACACATATTATCATGTTTTTGGCGCCACTCCATCTGTCTCATGTGCAACTCATGTGGTACCAATCTGTCGAGCTTCTGAATGTTTGCCATCTCTCGTAGACGTTTGAGAACAGCCTCTGCGAGTTCATTACTCTGCGAGTTCTATTTGTGCAGCATTTTCGTCCAACAATCCTTGGAATGATGTATGTTTTTGTACTTTTTTGGAGGCTCTCCCTGTTCCTTGTCTGCAACATCGAAATCTACACTTTTGCAATGCCGAATGCATCGTTCATACATATTTGCAATGCAGTATGTTCACCATATGTTGTCGAAGCAATCGTTATGGTATGGTTCTACAAATCGAAACATAAATCTAATCCTGTCGGCGAATGCTCTTTATTTGGCACAAACAACAACAACAACAACATATTGAACACACTAGAATAATACAAAGCTTCAATTTATCTTTTATGCGCGTTTGACACTTGTTGATGGGCAACAAAATTCAATATATGTCAAATCTTTAAACTACACATGGCATTAGTGGGCCATCTGTTTCTCAAATCCCCATTTCATACTTGTACAGCTGATATACCTATATATTTTATGGAGTTTCCTACACTGCATTACAAACGCCATGACAAAATTACGTGCGCAATTTGATAACTCATTGAATTTCATATTATATTGATTTGAATGTAGTCCCAGAAGTAATCAATCTGCATCATTAAATTTTTGTTTGACACTCTATAAAAGCAAACATGGAAGACAGACAGAAAGACAGACAGACAGACAGACAGGCAGACAGACAGACAGACGTATAGAAAGTAGCTTGTCGGCGAAATTGACCAGAACCGTTTCATGAACTTGAATACAATATGAATCCATTGCAGCACATCAGCGAGCAAGCAATAGATGAAACAGTGGTTTTCTTTGGTCGAATCGGCGCGATGAACTTCTGATTTCTGTCCGTCTGTCTGCCTTTCATGTCTGCACTCAATTGTTCAAATTTGAGCGTCGTTTACTAAATTGAAAAAAGTCACTGACTTATCAAACGCACGCGTATGAAGAGTATAAATATGCATTGTAAGAAACTATTTTTGTACAATATAAATAGCAATGCTACTTTCAGCTCAGCTATTAAACTTGTGCATATTTTTCAATAAATTATTAGAAAACTCCTTCGACAAGTATTTTAAGTTGAAGTTTGCGAAGCCCAATAAATCCGTTGTACCGTGGATTACGTACATGATTATTTTTCTGGTTCGGTTTTTTTCATAAGAAGCGAGGACGGAAGCGTATAAAGTTGAATGCATGAATGATTGTAGATACATATAGACACATGTGTATAGTACGAGTATTTATGGTATATATTACGTGAAGTAACAACTGTGTAACCAACACTGAGAGCTGCTGCAGCAAATAAAAGTTGTTGCAAAGATTTGCAAGCGGCAGCGACAGCAGCGGCAGCAGCGGCAGCAGCAATCAAGCAAATCGAGCTACAAAATCCAATCAAGCGTCAAGCATAAATGAAAAACGGAAAAACTAAAGCCAGACACACACACACACACACACACACGAGTATGTTAAATACATAATTTACTCCAACGAGGCAAATAACTCTCTCCTCCCACGGTTGTTGTTGTTGTCGGTAAATGGGGTGTTGTGTCTGCAACAAATATACTTGTACAATATACTCAAATATAGTAGATACAGATACATATGAATCTTCGTAACCATTGTTGTTCGCTGATCGTATTTATAACTTTTTGCTTATTTCTTATAATTTTTTATGTTTCTTTTTTTTATGTTTTTCAACTGTTCACTCCCAATTTCTGTGGAACTTTTCAAAGTAGTGCATATGTTTTTTTATATATTTTTTTTTATTTTTCTATTTGCATAGCTATGCATGTATATAGTTGCATTGTGTTTATCTGACAGATAGTTTGATGAACTTTTTAGGCAGCAAAATGGCAGCATTTTTTGTCTTTCACTCTTATTTATGCTGCGGAAGTATTTTTCTTGTTTTTGTAAATATATTGTACAATACTTTGATCGCATCGCAACGTTGTCAGCTGAATGCGAAAGTGAAATTTCAGCTATAATATCTTATGTGACTTATAGCACAAATTTCAAGCTAAAACCAACGATTATTTGGTTTTGGTTAAGCGAGCTTCATTATCTATGTAGTATATTTAATGCAATATTAGAAAAACAAACAATAGTCAACATAATTTGTTTTCTTTAACTTAATCACATTTGTTGTAGGCGGCTTGCTAGGAGTTCGTAAAATAGGTATTTTTTACTTAATTGGGGTACGCTGAATTCAGAGGTGATAACCGTTTTGCTAGGTTTTAGCGTATGTCTACAAACAATATTTTAATTTGAAAGTTTTTTTTTTGGCTAAAAACCGGACGTTTTTATCATTTTGGCCTGTATCTTCGAAACTAGGAAACATATGGAATTTTTCACATGTACAATCATCGAAGCGATTAATACGCACGACATAATTACTAACAGCTTTCTAGTGGTTACATGTTATTGGCTAATTGTAAATTGAATTTACTTTAATTTTGTATATGGCTACATTTTCCGTATCTCTACTAGTTTGGGAGATACATGCCAAAATGAACAACGTTTCGAACAAGTCATGTTTTCGGCCCTATAACTCTTAAACTATCTCTCCAACGACTTGAGATTTGAAAACCTTTTAGCTTTCAAATTGAATTTACTTTAATTTTGTATATGGCTACATTTTCCGTATGTCTGCTAGTTTG
This sequence comes from Leucophenga montana, assembly GCA_035044765.1. NCBI lineage: Eukaryota > Metazoa > Arthropoda > Insecta > Diptera > Drosophilidae > Leucophenga > Leucophenga montana. The sequence continues at coordinate 739,503 of JAWNNQ010000712.1, forward strand.
CGAGTTACAGGCCAAAATGTTAAAACTTTCCGGGATTTTAGACCAAAACTTTTAAATTAAAATTATGTTTGCAGACATCATAGCAAAATGGTTATCACCTCTGGATTCAGCGTACCCCAATTAAGTAAAAAGGACCTATTTTATAAACTCCTACAAAAAAAAAAAAAAAAAAAATGTAAATAAACTACAACATTTTAATTACTATACCCTACATTCAAACCGTTAGACTATTAAATTATTGTAAATGTATCAAATGCTTCAAATGCTAGCTACTCATAAGCACGCAGATATCGTTGACTATGGATGAAAGTGACACCACAACTTAAACATTTAGTCGCTACTAACACCTCGTCAGCTTAAATATATAAAATTCGCATGCCACACCCCTCTCCATATGGGAGAGGGGTTGCCTTACAAACCAACGCTCAATTTCGAGTTTTTGTAAAAAAAAAGGAAACAAAAAATTGGAAACTTCTTACGATAAAACCGAAAAAAAAAAATAGGTCACATATTTTTAGATCAGACCATTGAAAACATTTTCAAAAGCTGAACGTTTATCTAGACTTATCTAAATCTCCATGACATACTAAGCTTATACTATTGATATTTTAATGCGGATTCTTACAACTGTTGCTTTGCATATTGTGCGTCTTGACAACCCTAAGTGTTGTTAGTTGTCATTTCCATTGAAAAATTTGACATTTATTGGCCTAAAAGTACGCAGAACGTTTTGATGTAGGAGCGAGCAATTTTTGTAGCACTTTACCATGAAAATAGACGGTGGGCTTGTATTGGCGCCATGCATTACGAGTACAACAATTTATTTATTGAAAGCGGAGAAAGCCACTTCACTACACAATAACAGCTCAATAGCTTTACAAACTGAGTAAATAAAATCCAATGATCAACTGATTAAAAATATATACTGTATGAGTTCTACGATAACTTCTTTCTACAATGTTATAGACAAATTATATACGCCGATTAATAAATTAGTTTGAATCTGAATTTACTCTACACTACCAGAAGCCTACAACCCCTGTACGAAAGGAGTGTAAAGGTGCCTTGCTTATTTCTAGAAGTTTAATTCATTACTTATTTACAGCAACCTTTCCAAAACTTTGTATGACTTCGAAATCAAACGTCTGTATCACGGTAGCCATTTGAATGATACTATATTGTTTAATTCTTAAATGGAATAAAATTATCCTTCAATTATAGGTTTCCAATTGAATTTTGTTTCAATACTTCTTGTTTTATTGCATTTTAAAGTTCGAACGTACTGAATAGTAAACCCGATATGAACTTTGTTTATATAAAAACCATTGTTTATAATATGTTACGAGGTAGATTCACTGTGTTCTATTCCAGCCATATATGTTCTATTCGGCTTTCATATAGCTTCACTACGGTTCTCAATCTAGAATAATGAAGAAAATGAAACAATGGACCATATTTTTTATGGTGGCTTGAGCTTCTTGAAACATATCAGCATAATTTAAACACAAAATAAATTTACAAACGTTCTTGTAAAAACCTGGAAAACTTATTGTAGGAGATTGTTTACAAAAAGTAAACAAACGTTAGTGTTGCTATAAATATTTTATTTTATTTTATTTTTATTAAAAATTAAACTGTCGCTTTTTTTTATGAAATTAAGTTCATATTTTTTAAAACTTTAGAAGTTGTACATCATTTATCACCGTGGTGAAAGGGTTACACAAAAGAAATTCTGATATAAGCTTGTGGTATTGCAATAGCTAATAGTCTGTGATAACAAGTATCGCAGACAGACAGAGGGACTAACCAATTATTGCACGGGCTACATGGTTACATAAATGTATCTCTTTGAGCTTTTTACCAATGTATGATTGCCCCTCTGCTATATTATTTTTATTTTGACAATTCTACAAACCTAACATACCCTACCTACAATTATTTTTTCTATGCTGAGCATAAAAACAGAAACAAAATGTTATGATATCATGCGATGATATAAAAAGTAACAAGAAAAAACGTTAACTTCGGCTGAACCGAAGCTCAAATACCATTCACACGAAACTTTAAACAGTATTGTAATACATAAAAGTGGGGGTTTAAATAGGGGCTACCCCAAAAAGTGGGTGGTACACGCTCACTAGTAGATGTGTATGAAGCGATGTAGTAGCTGTGTAAGATGCCGCCATATCGAATTTCAAGTTGATATTGACGTTTTCCATACAAATGCATAAAAGAGAACTGTGGATTTATATGGGACTACCTCAAAAAGTGAGCGGGACACGCCCCTTTGTATATGTACATGAAGCGGTTGTCCACTAAAATCCACCAAATCAAATTTCAAGCTAATGTTGATCAAAATGAAGGATTTTTTCATAAAAAACACAAAATTGCACAGTGGGTTTGTATGGGGGCTACCTCAAAAAGTGGGCGGGCCACGGATGTCTCTTAAAAGGCACCATATCGCATTTCAACCTAATATTGAAAAAAGTTTTTCTTACAAAAAGTCAAAAGTGGACCATTGGTTTGTATGGGAGCTACCCCAAATAGTGGGCGGGCCACGCCCGTTAGTCTATGTATGTTAAGCGTCTGAACATAAAAATGCACCACATTGCATTTCAACCTAATATTGACTTTAATAAAGAAGTTTTCATAGAAAAAGTCAAAAGTGGGCAGTAGGTTTGTATGGGGGCTACCCCAACCAGTGGGCGTGGCAGGTCAATCTTGATACTCTATTAAACTACAAGAAAAATAAGTATATTTCAACTGGATAGCATAAAAATTGGTCCCCAAAAAATGCGCAAGAACATACAGACAGACAGACAGACAGACGGACGGACGGACATGGCTAGATCGATTCGTCTCGTCGAGCTGATCAAGAATATATATACTTTATTATGGGGTCTACGATGGCTCCTTTAATGCGTTACAAACTTTCAGACAAACTGATAATACCATTTCACACTATGTGTGAATGGTATAACAAGAGAAACCTGTAGCTTCGTTAATAATATACTCCATTTTCATGCTATAATTTGAAGCCTTCACTACATTTTTGAGATGTTTAGCTCGAGATGATGATGAGCATTTGCGTGCACTTATAAGTAAAGTATATAGATGATCTGCAGCAACAGAAAATTTACCAGCTTTATCGAAAAGTTCCTCTACTTACAGAAAAATTCAGCTATCTATATCTAAGTTACAAGACAACTTCTAAATTGAACAAAACATATGGAGTCTCAATATCTTGAATCTGCAAACCTTAAAATGTGCTGTTAATAAAAATGAATTATGTATGTGTATATTAATTTAGAATTTTGATATATTTCGAAAAACAATTTTGAAAATTTAGATTGAAAAGTTTGAAAAAGCCAAAAAAAAAAACAATTTTCTAATAACTAATATGTACTATATACAAAAGAAAAATAAACCGAAACTCCCACACATGATTTTCAACCGTCGACAAGTTGCCGCTGGAAGTACCAGGCTGCACTCCACCACTTATACCGTACATCCGCTACCAACAAACCTCCTGACAGTAACGCCGGCGTTAGTGACGCCGCCTCTTGATGACCTTTCGGGGCTAATGAGAAAAAGATCATATGAAGGTTTGTCTATAATACACCCTTCAATAGTATTATTGATCTTACCTGTCTGAAATGCATCTTTTGTGATTCGCTCATGCGACTCCAATGGCGTGCTGCCTTGTGTAGAACATCGATATCCTCGAGCTCGCGATGTGTCTTCTTAATTAGTCGCACATAATTTAGAAACCCATTGGCTGGTATTACCGGCTTAAAACATCTTTTTGGTTTGGCAACAGTTTCTTTCTTTGCTTTAACCATTTTGAAATTTTTTTTTTGTCTTTTCAAAATATACACAGATAATTTTATTTTTTTTTTTTTTTGCTTTTTTGGTGTATACACCTCAAATCTCAAAAGAATGAAAAGTTTTTTGACAAAACGTTCTGACCTTTTTCAATAAAAACGAACTGCTTACTTGGTTTTATGATTTCAAACATGTTATCTAGTTTCTATATAAATTTAGACACTTTTCCAGAAATGCAAGTAGGCACAGCACTTTTCTTGGTAGAACCAGATGGTAACATAATAGAAACGAAGTCACCTGGAAATGGCGCCTCAAATAAATAATTATTGAAACAAGAAAATAAATTTACTTCAGTTGAACCGAAGCTCTAGTACCATTCACACGAAATTTGAAATCATATTGTAAAACATAAATGTCGAATGGGTTTGTTCAGGATCTACTCAAAAAAAGTGGGCGGGACACGCCCATTAACATATGTGTGTGAAGCGGCCATCCATAAGACGCCACCATATCAAATTTCAACTTTCTGACTTTAATAAAGAAATTTTCTTAGAAAAAGTCAAAAGTGGTCATTAGGTTTGTATGGGAGCTACCCCAAATAGTGGGCGGGTCACACCCATTAATGTATGTGTGAAGCATCCGTCTACTTTAAATTACTATATCAATTATTAAGTTGATATTGACTACAATAAAAATGTTTTTCATACAAAAAGTCAAAAGTGGGTGGTGAGTTTATATGGGGGCTACCCCAAAAAGTGGGCGTGGCATGACACTCTATTAAAGTGCAATAAAAAGAAGTGTACGTGCAAAATTTCAACTGGATAGCATAAAAATTGGTTCCCAAAAATGCGCAACAACATACAGACGGACAGACGGACAGACAGACAGACGGACAGACAGACAGACGAACATGGTTAGATCGATTCGTCTCGTCGAGCTGATCAAGAATATATATACTTTATGGGGTCTAATATGGCTCCTTTAATGCGTTACAAACTTTCAGACAAACTGATAATACCTTTTCACACTATGTGTGAATGGTATAAAAATGAGAATGAGAATGAGAATGGTGCACACTCATTGAGGCTTTGGATGTGTCATATGCTGTTCACTGCATCGAGAATCAGCAACGATTTTCAATATCACTGTATGCTGAGAATGAAATACATATTCATTATGAACAGCAGCAATATCAACAAACACAGTTGTTCTACAGAAACCGCTTTCACACACCTCAAAATTTCCAGATTTTATTCATAAAACTTTAGCTGTCCATCCCGCAAGAAGAATGATTAAGCGAGAAAAAGAAATAAACTAGCTGTGTATTATATACATGCATGCGCTTGTAATTCATACTTAGTTTTAACATAGCTCACACTGAGTATGATCTAAATATGATCTAATGCCGAAAATACTACATACCGGTAGAGTTAATAAAGATGTTTTACATCAAAAATAATAGTTTCTTTTTTGACAATCTTTTTCACTATTCTTTGAAATGTTTAAGAAAGATCTAGGTTTATTATTATACGCAAAAATTTGGCAGGCTAGTGTTGTTATTGGATTTATGTAAAGTAGAGTTTATTATATTTATATGTAAGAAGTATTCCGAATAGAGCACTAAAAAAATTTAAACACTAAGCGTGTCAAATCAATAAATTTGAATTCACTCTCAAAGATTCGAATGACAGAAATACTGTCAGTCTGAGTGTCTCATCAAATCTATCATGTATCTTATCCCAACGGCATCACATACATATTCCACTCTATATTATATAATGTATATCAACTTCAAATTACCAAATAAAAAAACATCTATAAATATAATACAAAACATATATCGATAGATACAAATAAACATGCATAGATACATTTGGAAGATCGGCACAAACGTCTGATACGTCTGACACATATTTAGGCAAGGGAGATGAAAGGGAGCACACACTGTTCAATATAGTAGACAGCGACGTGACTGTTTTATTAGTGTTAAAAATAGTTGATTAATTGTGTCACGATTTAAAGTCATACAGCGTTCGATGTGCCCATTTCGAAGTAAAATTTGTTTGTTTGTTTTTGTCTAACAAAAAGAGTGCAAAGCAATCTGGGTGGAAGAGTTGCAAGCGAAGGTAACTATTTGGTTGTAGGCGTTGCATGCAGTTCGCGGCAAATCCTTTACTATACATATATATTATTGTATATACATATACCGAATGTATCTGTGTGAAACACCTGCAAAAAATTTATGCAAAACCATGTAGCTGCAGGCGAATAAACGCTTTTGTAGGTGGCAGGGTAATTGAACTAACGAGTACATGAGCATGCTCATATATGCAGATACTTTGGGTGTGTCGGGAATGAATTAAACTAAATGCATTATATGTATGTATGTAAATCGTATGAGGTAATGCTCTAGAAATACTTAATATAAAACAAGAAAAAAAAAAAACGTTAACTTCGATGAAACCGAAGCTCTAATACGCTTCACAGCTTTTTGCACGGCAACGCTGGTGTTTTACAATTACAATTTTAAAAAAAAATATTGATTCTAGCGGAAGTTATTTCCAGAACGTTTGGAATGTTAGACATTTTAGCTATCAAGTTCTCAAATCTTTACTGCTATTATTGAATTCATATTTTACTAGTTAACCAAATTAAAAACAGTTATTATTTTCAAAATAATTGTTCGAACTCAAACATGTTCGATACAACAAACTAAATACAAAGTGCTTTTGTATGGGAGCTATACCTTCTAGTGAATAACTTGCAGTAATTTTCGTAGTTCTGCTACTACTGGTTTTAAAAAGTCTACATACCAACTTTCAAACCAATATTTAAAAGACTGAAGGTGGTGTCTCCGTTTCTCTCTTTAAGGCGTTGCAAACATTGTGACTAAATTATAATACTATGCACACTCTATGTAAAGAGTATAAAAGTATAACAAGCATAAATGAGGCAATGCGAAACGACTAAAGTAAATATTGCCAAATAGAAAGCTATCAATCTTTGTTCTACATACGCTAAATGACTTGCAACACAATTTGTCGATCGTTTATTTGAATTCGAATTGATTCTTGAAATGTATCGTGTATATATAGATAGATAGATACATATGTGCAAAAGGGAAACAAGCCATGAAAGAGATACTCGTATGAAAATAAAAAAAAAAAGATACAACTAACACGATTGAAACAACTTTTTGTTACCGCAAAATTTCATCACGAATCGCTGCCGTTTGAATTTTAATGAATTTGGCTGGAATTGCATAAAAAAGCAATTTCATGATTTAAGTCGGCGTACGAAAATTGAACGAATTGAATGAATTTAAGTTACGGAAACTTGCAGAAACATCAAATACAGACAAATCGACAGATAGACAGACAGACAGACAAACAGACAGACGGACGGACAGGCGGACGGACAGACGGACAGGCATGCATTGAGCTTTAAATTAAGGTCGTTTAGTACATATATAAAAATATTGTACTAAGTATTAATATTTTTGACTGTAAATATACAATTACTATATCTATACTATGCACGCAGACCATAAGTAATAACTTAAAATTGTAATTAGTTTGGCAGTTCTTGAACTTTTAATATTCAAAAAGCAAAAACGGTCAAAGTGAGTGACGCCAAAGGAATAAGCAGCAGACGAAAAAGTGTGGTTTTGGTTTGGCGCCGTCGTATACACACAATGGAAAAGAGGAATTTGATTTATACCTTTCGCTATAACGTTTCGCCAATGATAGAATATTATAATAATGTAGCGTATTCCGCATAGCTGTTTTCTTTTTTATTTCCTGCAGTTCTTTCACTTTCAGTTTGAACAACAGAGAAAAATATTCTCTATCTCTGTCGTGCGCTAAAGGGCGATTCACATTGTAGAGCATGCCGGTCGAGCAGCTAAACGTTAGTCTCGAAAGAGTTGTGTGCCAACATGTTGGCAAGCATCAGTTGAGTGTGTTTTTGATAGGTTCTTTGTTTGAAAAAATGTTAATATAAAAGAGGAATCAATCAAATAATTAAAACAAAATTGCAAAAGAGTTTGTACAATAAAAACCATAGAGGTGAAAGCGGTTACCGTGACACTCCTGTATTATTGATATTTTCACTATTTGATACTTTTAAGATAAAAGGTCTAATTTCGATCACTGGCAGAAATCTAGTACATATATACGCATGTATGACTTCTATACTCAACTGATCAAAAAACGTAGTAGTAAAACGTAGTAAAACGTAGTAAAACGTTAGCAAACAGATGGTTCAGAGAGAAAACAATTAAACTAGCTGTGAATTATTGTATACATACATACAACTACATACGCTTGTAATTCAAAACTTATTTAAACATACCTCATAGTATGTTAAATCTGACGATGACATGACGTTTGTGTTTTTAATGAAAGCAGGCATGAAAGACAGACAGAGGAACAAAAAGCAGATTGGCGCCGAAATTGATCTCAAAACGTAATCGTGTGATAACTTAGAAGTAGTATGTATTTCATATTGATTAACCGCAATATTATCCAGTTTTTGCGCCGTTTCATGAACGTGGATAAAATATATTTTTTTTTGTTTTGGTCAGATTCTTCTGATTTCTGTCCGTCTGTGCACCTTTCATATCTGCTTTCAAACACATACTTAATGCTGCAGAATGCTTTTATTTAAATATAGTCGATAGATACGCGAGTATTGCAAAGATATTTTTTCGAAATGTCTTCATCGCAAAAAAACAATTTCGGATAAGTTTTGCATTTCGATTAAACTATACTAGTAGTATGTAATAGTATATATACAAGTGTATTTATATGTACAAGTTTATCGCTTCTCTAGCTGTTGTGATCGCTGGTCATTGAACGCAATTTAATCGCAACAGCAACAATAATTATCAATGTATCTACCCATTCGTGATTATGCAAAACCATTTTATGTACCCGCATAACCAGCTACAGAAACAACAATAACAACAATTTTTGCACTTACGCTCTCACGATAGCAACAGTTGCAACAGTTGCCAATCAACAACTTCAACAACAGCAACAACACATAACAACAACAATAACGTGGTACTACTACGAGTACAACTATAAAAATTTTATACATTCATATAATACATAGTACGCGTGTGTATGTACATACATATTTATTATTTATATTATAATTAAACTCTAACCACATTTAATTAATATTCAAATTACGCATAATAATTTTCTTATTGCAATCATTTTTGTTGTTGTTGGTGCAAATTACACAAGTTACAACAACAACATCAGCTAAAAAAATAAACAAAAAACGACGAGGTTAATGTCTAAAGTTGTTTGTATTGTTGCAACAACAAAATACAAAGAAATTATCAAAAAAGATTCAAAAATTTATCCACATACATTTTAATATAGGGTAGAGTCGTGGATTTTGAGCCATGTTTTGTTTTTTGAATATAAAATGTGGCTGGATGATGATTTCAAGAAATTTGTTATGGCTATGAAAACCTAGATTCATTATCTACCCTTCTGCATTATTCGTTTTTCAACATTCCATTTTCCAAAAGTATTATATTTTGTGAAAATAAACACATTTCCGGATGATATGAGCCACCTTGTGGCTGTAAAAGTTAAAGAAAAGCGCACAATTTCAATAAAAATAAACGCTTTTCATTAGATTTCTTGCACAATTCGATTTTTTTGATGATGTGCCTGCCCGAAATGAAGCAATTTCGGTCAAAATGAAAGAGATATGGCACTTCAGACATGGCAAACGCTTCGTGAGCAGCAATATCGGCTGGGTTACCAACCATAATACGCCGCTGCTGCTACTCTATGATAAAATATCACAAAATGTTTTTATACTTGCACACTTAAAGAAAAAGTATTGAACTATAAGTTCACATTCATTATACAGGTCAACATGAATAAGGCAACACACTGCCTACTGTGAGAAAAGTAAAATACCTTGGCTTAACCCTCGACAGGAGACTAACCTGGTCGGAGCACATCAAATCTAAAAGAAAACAGCTTTGTCTGAAACTCCGGGTGATGAACTGGTTGCTCGGCTACAGATCTCAACTGAATCTTAGAAATAAAGTTCTCCTCTATAAGGCCTTACTCAAACCCATATGGACTAATGGAATTCAGATGTGGGGCACAGCCTCAACATCCAACATTGAAATACTACAACGATTTCAAAACATTACTTTGCGAAGATTGGTCAAAGCACCATATTACGTTAAGAATCAGGTGATCCATAAGGACTTTGGCATTCAAAGTGTCACTGACGAAGTGAAAAAATTCAGCCAGAAGCACAAAGACCGACTTGCTCGACACCGCAACCCTTTAGCCGTAAACCTGCTCGACAATAGCCAGCACCGTCGTCGTTTGAAAAGACATCATCCGCTCGACCTTCCCTTTAGGCCAGCTAAAGGTTCATATGCTAACATGTAAAAATTATCTGTAAATATCCTAGCTTATAAAATTTACTTATTGTCCCCAGATAGATTGTAAATAAAATAAAAGAAAAAAAAAGAACATGGATAAGTAGTTGGAAAGCTAAGCATCATTTCCGAAATAATTTGCTGTGTATAATTCGTATCTGGGGTCAGAATTGGACCTTCACGTCAGGATTTTGAGATATTTGCGGTTATGTACTCAAAAAACGGCGTTTTTATCTACTTTTGAGGTTATGTACAAGGTGCAAAAAATTGTTGTGATCTGTCTTTCTAGTTACATCATTTAGTACCACTCTTACCCTTTAATTTAAGAGTTCAAGAGATCAAATTTTCGCAAAGTTATGGCTATTCGAAGTTACCAAATATATCCCTTCGACGTCATTAGCATTATCTCAAAATCCTGACGTGATGGGCCGGATTCGGATTCTACGCAGCAAATTACTGATATGCCCCTGGTATTTGTAGACCTGTGTTATACTGAAATCGTTTAAAAACTGTTCCCTAAACGAATATTTGACTAAACATACACGGTTTGATCTAAAAATAACCGAACTTTTTAGTTATAAAATAAAACAAGAAGCTTGTATACCAACTACAGTTCGTTTTCAAAATATTCCAATTTCGCGTCTCATCAAACTCTTATAGCATATATAGTTCTCCATAAAACGTTATACTTCCGATAGCGGTTGTTGAATTCAAAACTTCTTAATTACTAAAGTTTATCCTTCAAATTAAAAATGGTATTCATTAAATCAATCGAATTGATTCGAAGTGAACTACACTAAGAAAAAGCGACCACTTATATACTTCTATTATGTTCTAGAAGTTGTTCTTGACCACAGGAATTGTTTGTGGTTTATTCACAGATACCTGAGTTTTCACAAAACCCCAAAGAAAGCAATTGCAGAGCGTTAAATCGCACGAGCTTGGTGGCTAGTTGACATCGGAATTTTGGTAGATGATTAGGTCTGGAAATTGTTGCTCCACTAAATCGATTGTCTCATGCGCGGTGTGGGAAGTGGTGCCATCCTGCTGAAATTACAGATGTTACAAAAGTGTTTTGAGGACTCTACTCTATCGAGAACGCAAGTATTTGAGTGGTATAAAGCATTCAGTTAGTGTTGTGAAATCGTAGCAAACTTGTCTACTTGTCCATACAACTCTGTTAACGCCAAAAACATGGAAAAAGTGATGGAAATTGTGCTCGAAAATTGTCGTGTTGGCATTAGAAAGATAGCAGAGACACTCAACAGCTCTTATGGATCGACTCAACACATTTTGATTGATGTTTTTCGCCGCCAGACTCGTACCAATTTTGAAGGCGATAATAAAGATCTGTATTACAATGCATAAAAATGTTGTTTTTGTTTTATAACCAGTCCGGGTCAATTTTCATCAGATGATTTATCTAATTGTTTAACACGCTCTGTAGCCTAAACGGCTTTATAGAATTTGTCATATGAAATGTCGTTAGATTCGTCTTGATTGTGGGAGTGTTATAGGCTATAATATATGATCTGCCAATTGAGAAAATAGCTAGTTTTCTATTTTATTTTTTAATGTAGCCTAAATGGCTTGATGGAATTTGCCATATGAGATATCATTAGATTTGTCTTGATTGTGGAAGTATCATGGTGTGCACATAATTTTAAAATAGGTTCAGCCGTTTACAGTAATGTCGCGGACGTTATATACAAATATTATACCCTATGCCACTGTCGCGAATAGGACGAATCTAACGATACATCATACAAGTATGTTAAAGTCCATGAAGCCGTTTAGGCATTTCGGTTTTTTGTTGTTTTAGAAATTCCTTCTTATTAGAATTTAGCAAGTAATTATAGGGATTTAAGTGCTGGGTTTAATTTGCTTGTTTACTTTAAAATCTTTCAAATGAAGTGAAATAGAAAAACAAATCTAATTTTCATTCATATTTTTCACTTATGTCTCGTTTCGTTTATCTCAATGTGGGTTTTTTTTTTTAGGTAGATACTTAGAGCTATTTTTTTTTTTTTTTTTTTGGTTTTTGTGCTTATTACGCAATCTCAGTCAGAGGTTAAACAAATCGAGTAAATTAACACGGCACAACTTGAAAATAAGGTAGATAGATAGATATGTGTATACAAAATAAGAAAATAACAAAGAAATAAAAATATGTATGATTAAATTATGTCTGTCATGGTTGCGCGCGTTTGGTCTGGCGTGATCTCGATTGAATTTACACAAATATACGAGTACCTCCATATACTATGTTCATATGGTACGAGTATGTATACAAAATTGTAATTCTCACACATGGCCGGGTTGAAGTTGATGATGATGATGATGCCGTGCACTGCTGCTGCTGCTGCTGCTCTGTAAGACGATGGTAAACAAATTTTCCGGCTTGTTACGCGCTTTATGCGCCCTGTCAAAAAAAAAAAAAAGAATCAAACACCCTATTACGCCTCTACATCTGATCTACCACGCCCCTTCTCCGCTCGTTTGTAACACTGATTGCGCTTACTTTTGCACCAAACAAAGGCATCTTTATGTTGTGTGTATGTGTGTATGTGTGTATGTGTGTGTGTGTGTGAATTCGACATCATTCGTTAAATTGTTTAATTATAATGTTTACTAAACGCGCATTTTATGCGCTGTAAATCTTGAAAGCAAAATTCCTATAAGAATCTTAATAATCCAATTTGACGCAATTTATTCAATTTTGGGAAAACAATTTCTGAGCTCGTTAAATGTTGACAAGAGAATTTTCCGTAAGAGTTTTTATCTTTGTGGCTTTTAGAATGAAAATTGAAATTGGAATTTATAAAGGGTGTTTGAACAAAATGAACAGTCATTTAAATTCACTCAGAATGAAATGTTGCGGTGAAAATGACTTTATTCTAAAATAATACTTAGTAACTAATACTTACAAATATAATTACTCGTATTATGCAGATCTCTTCTGCCGGTTCTCATTTTCGGTAAGCATTTGCGAAAGTCAGTTCGACAAAATGGTAAATTTTTCATGTTTGGGACCAGCTTTTGTGCCACAGTTTTTGTTTATTCTAAACTTGCGGAGGTCGTCTCAGACTCGGTATTTTCAATGCATGCTTGGTCGACGTCTCGGACGTTGTCCCGGTGATGGTCAATAATGGCGAGTGTCTGCACTGGCAAAAATATTGCTGCGGAGGGAACCGAATCCAGTGTACCAACTCTTAATTAAGAGGGTTGTCTTCTCACAATTTGCCATAATTTCGTTATCTTTCCATGAATTTTCTTCGTAAACGCTCTCTATCAAACAAAAAATGATTTTTTACATTTCTCGATTTTTTTCTCGTCGAATTAATGCATTTAAAATTTAAATTTTAACAAAAAAACATACTTTTTTTGATATATTTTCTCCTATTGCTCCATAACTGCCGAGCCGATTAAGTGGGATTTCTTTTTAATTGGATAGACGTAAGATACATCAGATTTAGGGTTTCTAGTTTAATTTATTAAAAAATACAACAAAATTTTCATACAATGCTATACGAGGGGTACTATTTATATTTCGGGAATAGCAAATAATAACAAACATTTTTAAATGAAAATTGCTTTATTGTTTTTCAAAATATTCCCCTCGATGATCAATACACTTTTGCATTCGTTCAAACCAGTTTAGTCATAGCAGTTTTTCCATGCCTCTTGGGACACCTCCAAAACATGGGCTTTGAACGCTTCAACTGCTTCTTCGGCGCTCGTAAATCGTTGACCACGCAGTTTACATGTGATACTCGGGAAGAAGAAGAAGAAGAAGTCATTGGGTGCCAAATCAGGACTGTACGGAGAATGAGTCATTAATTCGATGTTTTGACTGCTCAAAAATGCACTTGTTTGACGAGATGTGTGAGAGCTCGCATTGTCATGATGTTGAACGATTCGTCTTTGGCGGTTGGTTTTACGAATTTCTCCGAAGACTGCCGGCAAACAAATGGTCGTGTACCACTCAGAATTGACCGTCCTACGTTGCCCAAGCGGAACAGTGACAGAACATGACCCATTCGGCCGAAGAAACAGGCGATCATTTGCTTCGCTGTGCTTCTTCCAAGAACAGCTTTTGTTGGATTTGGCTCGTCTTGGAATAGCCACCCACAGGGTCCATTGCGGTTTTGTTTCTGGCTCAATCGTATATATTCATGATTCGTCACCTGTTACGATTTTATACAAGTCTTTGAAGCACCACGGTCGAACTTTTTAATCATTTCCTTACACCAATCGACGCCAGCCTTTTTTTGAGCGATTGATAAATTATGGGGTATCCAACGAGAGCAAATTTTTTTTAACGCTAAGTGTTCATGCAAAATCGTATGTATTGAAGTGGAACTAATGTGCAAGAATGCCTCTATATCACGATATGTCACATGACGATCTTGCATTATCAGTTCACGCACTGCATCGATGTTTTTGGGCACAACAACCGAGTTTGGACGAACTTCACGGAATTAGTCGGCGACCGATAGAATTCACTATACCAGCGATATACTGTGGTTTCTGTTGGTGCTTTATTGTCATACAAAGAATTAAGTTCATTGACACATTCTTGTTGAGTTAATCCACGTTGAAAGTTGTGAAAAATAATCCAACGAAAACCTTCTCTTGAAATTTCCACTTTTTGGCCAAATTGCTTTACTTAACTCACTGTAAACAAAACAAATAGCAATTGTACATCAAAACTTTGTGAGTACGTTAATGCCAAAAAAATGTCAAACTTTATTATATTGTTGCCTCCTACTCGTACTTTATAGTCAGGTTGGTATGCTTAGCTGAATAGGAAGTAGGACAGTCTAAATATCCAAAGCTTGAAGTAACTATCTTTTAGATACTCCATGAACTCGTTATTCTGACGATCAGACAGACAGACAGACAGACAGACAGACATGTGTATATCGACTTGGAATTTTGATTTTGATATAGAATATACATATATCAACACTTAATATAGCTGCCACGCATCCTTCTGCCTGTTACATACATTTAGGTGTAGGGCATAAAAATGTATTTATTTTTCATTTTGGTGCGCCATTTAGATTTGACTAAAGTTATATAATTTTGTATTTCAACTCAACCCGGTCAGTATAAGTGTGTACAAATTGAGTTTATAGATTTAAGTATAACAAAACAAAACAATCTTCACACACGCTAGATTTGTGTATAAAGTGTCTTGAGCACCCTTTATGCTTATCTGTGCCTGAGGTTCTATATCGATTGAAAACACCTACTGCAGTTTTAGGTTTAAAAATATTTATTAAAAAAAAAAAAAAAAAATGCTTAAAAATTGCTGGGACAATGTTCCATTGTTAAAAAGAACAGAAAATTATTAAAAGTAGTAATTTGTATATTTGCATTTCGCAAAAAAATAATTGTTAATTTCTGAGCGTTGCTAAAGTATCTTTAGTTCTCGTAATTGTTGATATAAAGATACGTACCTAAATTCTTTCAAAAACATTAGAATAACAATTAAACGATTAGTTACATTAGATTCTTGTATATTAAAAGTATTATACACATTTGTGTGGCATGCATCATGTAGTTGTAGTTGCTGTTGTTGTATTTTAGCATAAATTAATGTTGCATTAATATGCAATACAATCTTAATTCATTCTCACGATTATATTTAAATTCAGAAAATTTGCATTCAAATTTCTGTGTGAAGGCAATTTCTATGCTCAGCTTGGCAAAAAGTTGGACGAACACTGCGTCTCTCACCATTTACATTTCGGGCTATAAGTAATGACGGCTTATGAAGTTGTAGGCATATACATATATACAAATACATACCTACATATGTACTACATATATAACTATGTATGTATATTGTTTCCGATTTGGAAGCCAAGGTTTCCTTTTATACAAAAGAAAAAATCCATAATACTTAGTTATAAAGCTCATTATAATGAAGCCTACTTAAACTTTTGCATGAGGTAAATCCGATGCGCATCCAAATAATCTCCATACCAATTTTTACAAAGCAACTTTAGAAACTAAGCGACTAATAGTCAAACATATAGGAAGACAAAAGAAAATGACTCGATTAACTTATGTAGTCGAGCTGATCGGGAATATATATACAAACTGTATGTGATCACTGAGTTAAGGAACAGTTTTTGGTTAGATACAACAGTGAGAGAATATTACTTACTTAATTACTTAGGTGGCTCTACAACCGTCTATCGGTCAAGGCCGCACGTAGGAAAGCGCACCAATCGGTGTAGTTTAGTGCGCGCCGGCGCCAGTCGCAGGCAATCCGGAGCTTCTTCAGGCCATCATAGATAGACCTGATCTTGCCATCTTAGGCGCGGACGTCCTCTCTGACGTCGTCCACCAATCAAGTTCAGGTTTCCGTCGTAAACCTTTAGTGCTGGAGCTTCGGGGTTCATCCGGATGAGGTGACCAGCCCAGTGCAGCCGCTGGAATTTAATGCGCTGAACTATGTCAACCTCATCATACAGCTCATACAGCTCATAGTTCATACGGCTCCTAAACTCGACGCCAACTCTAAGGGGACCAAAAATCCGACGAAGAATCTTTCTCTCGAACACTCCTAAAGACGCTGTATACGTTGATGTCAGTATCCATGCTTCTGCGCCATACAACAGGATCGGGATTATCAGTGTCTTATAGATTTTTATCTTCGTAGTTCGAGAGAGGGCTCTACTTCTAATTTGCTTGCTGTGCCCAAAGTAGCAGCGATTAGCAAGCGTGATTCTTCGTCTGATCTCTCGGCTAACATTGTTGTCGCTGGTAATTTCTGTTCCCAGATGGGCATGCATTCATATGGTCCATATTTTGCATAAGAGTTGGTGCATACGCCTGACCAACTCTTCGCCACCGGTCTTGAATAACTCAGCTGGCAACTCATCGGAGCCTGCTGCTTTGTTATTCTTCAGCTTTTTAATTACTGAGTCGACCTCGTTATAATCCGGTGGCTCTACAAGAAAGCCATCATCAGTTGGTGGTTTTATGTACGCTTCTCTATCGGCGGTATTTTTCCCTTCATCGCCCCTAAGGAGATTAGAGGTGACTACTCCATAGTATCAGTGATTCCTGTGCATTTTTAACCAGACTTCAATTATTACCCTTGCATAAAGAAACTCCGGGCTTGAAACCTTCGTTAAGACGCTTGACCTTTTGATAAAACTTTCGAGAATCATTTCTTTGACATAACACCTCAACATCCTCAAGCTCACGCCTATCTTGTTATATTTTTTTTTGCGTCTGAAAAGGCGTTTCTCCTCTCTCCGTTAGAGAATATTATGTACAACTCGGTTTTGACCAACTTCCAAATTCACGTAAACGAAAATTTTTAATGTAGCGCTGGAAATTAGTGCGATTACGGCTTTTTGTGTCATTCAAAAGGGACTGTGAATCCAAACCACTTTGTACATTTCACCTTGTTGTCCAGAGACTGCTTTTTACAAGCTAGGAGCCATCTCATTTTGCTGATCCTGTTTTAGAGAGTCGCTATAATGCTGGACACATGCTTGGTAAACGTAAGATGCTTGTCCCAGTGTACTCCCAAGTATTTGTAGCTGCTATGATGTTCCAACATCTGGCCCTGCAAGAAGTCGCCTGGACAGAGGCTCATGCGCAAATCGTAGGTCACATTGGCGCACTTACTTGAATTGATGTCAATGTTCCATCATTTTGCCCATACTTTAAAGTTGTGAAGGTACTGCTGCAGGATATCAGCGGCTTCAGAAATGCAACTGCTTCTGACCAGCATTGCCGTGTCATCTGCGTAGGTGGCGATGAGAAGATCATTCGTATCTTCCATGCGGATAGTTGATCCAGTGGGCATATCGTGTGTGAATAGGGTATATAGAGTGGGCCCTAAAACACTGCCCTGTGGTACTTGAATAGTCCTCACACTGGACTGCGCACCATCTAATACCACAGTGCAAGGTAGCTGTGTTCATAGTACTTGAGGAGGCAGAAGTGGCTTGATCTTAGCAAGAAGTCCATTGTGTCATACTCTATCGAATGCCTGTCTTATGTCCAGATACGTCGCAACCACATACTCCTTGGCCTCAAAACCTTCAAGGATGAAATTTGCAACCCTATTCAGCTGCTCAATGGTTCCATGAGATTTACGAAAACCAAACTGAAAGGAAGGAATTTTGTCCCTGATGCTTTCCACTTGAAGTATACGCGTCAGAAGGCTTCACTCGAACAGTTTGGCTGTCGTCGGCAATAGACTGATTGGTGTGTATGAGTCCAGTGAGGATGGACTTTTACCTGACACATGTATCATGCAGATTCTTGCCTTTTTCCAGAGTTTCGGGACATGCCCAAGTCTCAGTACAGAGTTGAATAATAGGACAAGAAACGTTACAGCTTTAAGAGGCATAGCCTTGAGTGTAAGACTACCCAGGCCATATTCACCTGGAGCTTTTCTAGATTTCAGCTGTTTAATGTGACTAATAACTTCTTCAACAGTAATGGGAGCAGCCGGTGGACATAACTGCTCAGAACTCTCTCTCTTCTTCTCTTCTCTTTGACTACTAGTGGAGCTGGTGTATTCAGCATTAGTAAATTGTTTTAAAAAACATTGGAATCATTAATGGAATTAATATCAATATATATATATATATATATATATATATATATATATATATATATACTGTAACTGTATTATCGATAATTTTTTGACTCAAATATCGAATATCAATATCGCCATTTTCAATATCGATGGGCAACCCTATTTTGTACTCTATAGCTTAGTGTAAAAAGGTATAAAAAGTTTGTACAGTTGTATGTAATCGGCAAAAGGCGGCAGACCGCATAAAGTATATATATTCTTGATCAGTCGATAATTAATATTCTTGATAAAAGTCGAGTGGATATAGACATGTCCGTCCGTTCGAATGTCTATTTAAATAAAGAGATCTTGGAGACTATAAGAGATAGAGACTTTAAATTTCACCCTTTGTTTCCATTTTTCAAATAAGGTGCTCATTAGCTACTCCGCGTTATACTAACTTGCCTCTTTCTTCAGTTTTTATATGCAATTTTTTTTTGTTTTGCTGGCAATTTTGCTATAAACGCTAAATTTGATGTATCTTATATAAGTCATAATAAAATATACAGCATAGGTTCAGACCGGGCGCGCTCCCATAGCTCCCATAAAAGCTTGCCCTCCATTTTTAAGTTTTTATACGAAATTTTTATTTTGTTGTTCTTAATTAAGCTAGTTATGCCCAATTTGGTGTATCTTACGTTTCTATCCTTATTCAATATTCCATATAGATCCAGATTAGGACACTGTAGGGTGTAGCACCCATACGAACTAATGTCACCCAATTAAAAAAAAAAACAAAAATATTATTAATGAAAATATCGTTTGAGATAAATATTTACAATATCGCTATATCGTTAGGATATTGACATCCGTAATACAAATCTGTCACTCATTTATGGGTTTTGGTGTGAACATTTTTCTTCTTTTTTGTTTTTTTTTTATTGAATTTGAAACTCCAAGTTTGGTTCGCCAATTTTATTAAACTATCTCACATAGGTCCCGAGCAGACCAAGACCACTATATAATATAGCTCCATACAACTCTATGGTTCACTTGTATAATGAGACGTGAACAAGGTATAGAGTATCTCAATGCCGTGCAGCGGTTTTTGTTTTTGTTAGAATATAATAATAGAATAATTTCAATATTTGATAGTATTTTTGGAAACAAAAAACCGACCCAAAACATAAGTAACAGGCTTCTTTTTCAAACCATTTGTGCATTGAATGTAATTTAATTTTGTACATGGCTACATTTGCCGTATCTCTGCTAGTTTCGGAGAAACAGGCCAAAATGTAAAAAGTTACGGTTTTTTGGGCAGCTCATGGTTCCGGCCCTATATTTCGGAAACTATCACTTCTACGGCTTAAAATGTAAGGACCTTACAAATTGAATGTACTTTATATGGATATATTTGATACAATGCACAATCGATCTGGCAATGCTTAAGTTAAAGCAACAGCTGATTGTCGATCTAACCTCAAATATTGTACCAAAAATGTATGTTTTTGCTTATTGAATATAGCACAATCCGTTCAAGTTTAGCTTTACTAACGTTTTTATTTGTACATGGTTTTCGCAATATAAAAGTAGAGTAGTTAAACAGTTTAATTACGTTTGCGACAGTTGTAACTGTGAGGTTATCGACTTCTTGGCCGAAATCCGCTTTAACTGTCCACCGGTTTATTACACATGCCAATTGCGTCTAAAAGAAGCTACGAATAATATAACTGACAAACCGGGCAATTGAAAATAAATTAATTGTCCGATTACATTACTGCATGGAGTACAACCACAGAGTAAAGTGAATAGATACACTTGAGTAACTTGAAGTATTTCAAAATTATGCTCAAACATTAAATGGAATCAAGCATAACGCGTCGTTGCTCTATATGAGATGAGATGAGATGAGATGAAAAACCCACACACACACAACATAAGCTAGTATTATGCGATATTTTGCTTTGTAGTGTATTTAAAATTGCCAACAAACAAAAAAAAAATTAAAGTATCTTAAACTCCGACAACTTCAAAACGATGGAACACTCAACACAATGCGTCAGTGTTCCAATTTTTAGTTGAAAATTCATTTTGAGTGCAAATGTCGCATGCAGCATCCAGTGGTGGGGGGCGCTGTTGAAATTGAAGCTGCAAGCGGAGACGGAAGTAGTTTTGAACGCTTGTCAACTGCCAGCTGTGCCGGCAACTGCCGCCGCCAACTCACTTTTTCGGTATTTGGTGCTTAAATTGAAAGAAGTAGAGACGTACATACATATGTTTGTGTTGCTACGATGCCATAGTTCAATAACCTATAAAAAAAAATATATATATATATATATATATATACTACATACATACATATGTGGGACTAACAAAAGTTCGCTGAGTTGCTGGCATTTTATTAAAAACAAAAAACCCAAACAATTATTTTACAACATAAAATGTTTTTTAGTCAGGAAAGTCGATCGGAAATGCCAACACCAATGCAGCAAGAAATTCTTCATTAAATACTTTATGGTATTCAGTGTCCACTCAAGCCAGTATAAAATTTTCAGTGAATGTGTGGATACGAAACAAGTGCACCATATCTTCTAACCATTTCCTAGTGGTTTCGAAGATTTCGAACTGCACATTTTTCGGTAGAGAAAGATCTTCGAAAATGTCGGCAAAAATCTTCGACCGAGGAGCGAAATGTAACCCTGGTAAAGGCTACAGTTGAATGCTAAGGCACTGTAAATAAATGCCATGGCTATGTTGCGAATATTTCCAATATTGATCTGATCTACAGAAGAAAATCTACTCCATGGCTGCCACGAATTTCTAGTTCATTTTGCCCAATTATTCTCAAGAAAATTCTAAGATGAAAAGTGTGGCAACCTTGATTAAATCGTAACTGTTGATAAAGCAATCCATTGTGTGGAACAGTAAAGCAGCATATGCACCAGTTAAAGCAATACAATAAGCAAAAAAGATGTTGTCTATTTACTTCACCAGAACAAAAATTATTGTTACCACTTCCCTGAATACTGGTGCTTATCAAAAGTTTTCGAAAATTTGTGTTGAACTTGGAAAAAAGAAGAACAGCGTCGCTACGTTTTACATAACTCAACACCAAATTCTCTGGATCTGGCGTCTATGATTTTTGGTTATTTTTTGAAAATTGAAAAAAACAAAAAGTGCAAAAGGCTCAACGTCTTCTGTCAACTGGATCTACAGACTAAAGTAATGTTTTGCAATTTGCGCTGATTGTGTACAGTGGCGTAGCAAGTGGGGAAAGGAAAGGAGTGGTTCTCCCTTGGCCTCCGACTTATAGGGCCCCAAATTTGCGTTTATGATTTTTTTCTTCTCACTTTAGCTTTCGTGGCCACCCGAACCTTGTGTTTCTTTTCGTAGAAATACTTAATTTTTTTTTTTTTTGCTTTGGTCTTGTATGTCTCCTTCTTTGAAATTATAAAACTTTTTATACTCTGCATCCATGATGTGTTAAGTTTGTTTAAAGACGTGAGAAACCCTATAAAGTATGTATACACGTATTGTTGATCAACATCGAAAGATTAGTCGATATAGACATGTCCATCCTAACGTCTGTTGGAACGAACAGATCTCGGAGACTGTAAAAGTTGAATATTTCAAATTTGAATATTTAGATTCTCCTATCTCCTCTTCAGATTAGCCCCCATACAAATATGGCTTATCTTATATCAATCCTTGCAAAATACAAGGTGTATCTAAAAATAACCGAACTTTTTATTTAAATCATAGGCCACGTAGCGCCATCTGTTAAATGTTGGCAGTTTTAGAATGGTACATTTTTCTTCTTTCGAAAGTAGCTAAGTTCATGCTAATCGTTTGACAGGTTACAAAATGACACACATTTTAATAACAGCAGTTTTTGTAGTTGATGTCGTAAAAACACGTGGCTTAGACGATTCAAAAACAGTCGTGATGATTTAAATGTTGATCCAAGACCTGGATGACCGGATGCATCTAATCGTGCTGAGTTAGTGGATAAAGTAATTGAAATAATCACTGTCGATGCAAATTTCAATGTGAGTATGCTGGCAGCAGAATTAAATTCATCTTACTGTACAATCTACAAAATATTAACTGAAGATTTTGGTAAAAGAAAGGTGTGTGCACGTTTTGTTTCATATCAGCTCGTGTAGTCAATGCATTTTTGATGAAGAAACAGATTTGTCGCACCGTGCGATTATTTTCTCTTCGCAAAAATGGCAACTGCAATGAAAGGAGCTTTTTACGATGACATTTCAGCCACACATGTGCTAAAGAACAACACAAAAAGCGAGTTTAATAAGTCTATGGATAAATTGATTGAGCGTTCCATACGTTGTATTGAGTTAAATGGATAGTATTTTGAATAAATATTAGCTTTGAAACATAATGGAAACATGCTTGTTTTATTTTATAACTAAAAAGTTCGGTTATTTTTAGATCACACCGTGTATGTCATATTTGCCCAAATCGAATCAATTTTAGTGGTAGCCCCGCCCCATGCGAATCTGGCCCCATTTCTGATTATTTGTATTATTATTTCAATTAATTCTTAGTTTACACCAATTCTAGTAAAATATCTTATACTATGTATATGTCCGGTTCGGATCACTAAAGAATTAAATCTGTGGTTCATATAAAGAGTCTTAAACAAGGAACAGGGTAACTCGAAGTCGAACACACTCGACTGTAGCGTTATTTCTTGTTTGTTTTGTTTTTGGCTTCTTACTTGGAACTTAGGGACCCACAGAGCCATGTATTGAAATGGTACATTATTTTTTGTCCTCATTTTTTCCTGAGCCACCCTCCACAATTTGAGCCAAATAGTTTTTATTTGCTCGTCAATGTAAGCATTGAAAGTCCCGAGTGGTCCCAAAAGCTCTTGCTATGCCATTGATTATCTAAAGAACATACAAAACAATTAAGATTAAAAATAAATAGCTACAAATGTTTTTTTTTTTTCTAAAGTAGCTCAGCGGACTACTCTTGTTAGACCTCTCGTACATACATATGTCCATATGTATGTGTATAAAAAGTCAATATAGTTGTATTTAAAAAAGAGAGAGCGTGCGGAAATATGCGTTAAGTAGCTAAGTAAATAATAAACGCCTAGGTTAACTAACTAATAAATAGAAATATGAATCAGCACTTAAGAGAAATGCGCCACACTAAGTAAGCCGCATGATGACAGCGCTCAAAAACAAGTAATAATGCTTTACATTTTTTCATTTGCTCTCGCTTACAGTTTGCGGTCCACCGGCAGTGCCGCTCAACGCCAAAGTTCAGACAGCCGTTTTGGGTGGAGGCAGCGGCGGTAATGGCGCCGCTGCCGATACAACGCGTAGCAGCAGCGGCAGCGTCGTAGAGGCCAAATATGAATGTGATGCGGGCTATGAGCTTTTTGGACCGGCGAGCATTAAATGTGATCCGCGCGCAGGCGGCTGGGAGCGTGAATTGCCGTTTTGTGGCACAAATGTTGCATACCGCAAACCGGTGAATCAGAGCTCCTACACGCGCGGCGGTCCAGCCAATTATGGGAACGACGGAAAGCCGGGTAATAAGGTAAGGAAAATTGTTAATTTATCTCTCGATCGGTCAGTCGTACTCTATATATACGCGTATATATGGCTTATTTCAACACTAGAATCCCGATGGTCAGGAGTGTTCGGAAACGCAAAAGGAACCCTCACCATGGTGGCGTGTCGATTTGTTGGCACCACAAGCAGTACGCGTTGTACGCATTACTACACGCGGCTGTTGCGGTCATCAGCCGCTGCAGGATCTTGAGATACGTGTCGGCAACAGTAGCGCTGATTTGCAGCGTAATCCGTTATGTGCCTGGTATCCTGGCACTATTCGACGAGGGCATAACAAAGACGTTTACATGTGCACGTCCATTAATCGGACAATATGTTGCCATACAACTGGTCGGCGTTGAGGGTAGTTTGAGTTTGTGCGAGGTAGAAGTCTTTACAAACGATGAATTCTCCGTGGATCGTTGTTTGAGTCCGAAGCTTAGCGTTGACACTGTGCTGACAACATTCTCGAAGACCTGCTATGAATTTCACGTAAGCAAAGGCGAAAATTTCGAGAAGGCGCAACAGTTGTGTAAATTAACCGGTAAGTATAACTTGCTTTATTAAAAAACCACCACAAGAAAAAACAAAAACAAAAAAAAAAGAGAAGTCCTAACTTGTTTCGATTTGTGCTCTTGTATTTCATATCGTCGTCGTCGTCGTCGTTTTTGTTTTTGTTTTTGTTATTGTCGCCCACGTATGCTGCCATTCGAAACATTGGCGCAGGCGGTAATTTGGTGCACGATTTTCGTGGTCCCGCTAGCGATTATATTCTTTCCGAATTGGAACGGCGCAAATCAGAGTTAAAGACGCAACTGGTTTGGATTGGCGCACAGAAAGAGCCGGGTATAACATCACGCACTTGGAAATGGGTTAATGGTAAGTCTATTGCATTTATAGCAACTGCAGTGAAGCAAAACGGGTCGCAAATTTTAACATCGTCAAATCGAAAGTAACTGAAATTAATAAACAACTGCTCTAAATAATGAAGCGCTACCTTATAACAGTCTACTAAAATTATCATAATTAGGTGAAATCATATATCGGCAATATTAAGGTGACCAGATCCATCAGAGCAAAAACGGGAAGACATCTTTTATTCACGGTCATAAACGGCGCAAAAACTTACAATATTTCAATTGTAGTTCAATTTTGGCAACCCTACGCTTTCTGTCCGTCAGTCTGCCTTTCATGTCCGCGCTCATGGCTCTCAACATACAAACTTAATTATGCAGATTGCTCGAAATTTGACAGTAATATAATGATATATGATTTTGAATTTATGTTTCGCTTCTTTCTCTTAAGTTCGGCCACAACGGGCACCCGAGCCCATCTCAGTTTTAATTCTTCGACATATTCACATGTAATGATTTATGAGTTATAGCGTTAAGTTTTTTTTTACCTCAAATGTGTTTTCAGTTCTAGAGACGATACCTTATGTGAATTGAAGTTGTATTTATTTTTCGTATACGGCTTCAGTATGAATGCAGTAAGCAATAATTTCGGACGTTTATCCATAAGATAGTCTGACAGTGTCACTTGCTGCTCATACTCCAAGTTCTCTTTGATATAGAACGTCAAGTTGGGTACTTCTGGGTCTAACCTCGTGTAGTAGTACTAAAAATATATCAAAATTGTAATACTTAGCTTGAATATTATTGAAACTACTATCTGTTCAATAATGTATAGAGACTACATGCTATAGCCCTCTGATGTGAACAAAAGTTAGTTATATGTATTTTGTATGTGTAGATATCAGATGCAACTACGTATATCGAATTAGAAGTTCAATGCTTTAGAAATAAACAAGAAATAAATGAAAACAAGAAAGAGCTATACTCAAGGGTCTCGACTAGTATATTATGCCCTGATCTCCGAGCCCATAATTTTGGTCATACTTAACGCACTCAGCATTAAAGGAACAGACAAGAGTGCGAATACACTTATACGGGCCAGTCTTATGTTGAGCGAAACCTGTTGGTTATACTACATAACGTTCTCAGCATTGTCAAGTGGTACTGAACTGTTTTATATTGTCGCTATAAAGATTGAATTTCGACCACTGGGAGAATTGTAGTCATTATAAAAAGCCAAATGAAAAACATATATATACATATTTTCACTACGCGACAACCTGTTGGAAATATGTACGCACATTTTTTGAAAAACTCATTCGAAATACTTTAACTTCTGTACAATGTATTAAATTGACTAAGACTTTTGACATATTGAATAAAAAATGTGGAAATTTGGCAAAATCAATTTAAAAGTTTCTGCTGTTTATACTTCATTTATAATTTATAAATAAAGGAAGCATCGAAACTAAAGTATACCCGTATGTATTTTTGGTCAGTTCGACGAAACTAATCGAACTAGCCATCTGTCTGACCGTCTGTCCACTGTCTGTATGAATCCAATTAGTCCCTTAGTTCTTACGATGACGGTCTGAAGTCGGGTATAGATATTTTTTTATTCATAGGCTCAACATATATCACAATTACCATGCCCCGCCCACTTGAGTATGGTCGCCGCTATTCAAACCCAACGCCTACTTTTTGGATTCTGCATGAAAAACTATTTCATTGCAGTCAATATCAACATGAAATACGATATTTGAATTTCTATGGGACGAAAGCTTCTCATATGTATTGATAGGCGTGTCCCGTCTACTTTTAAGGGTAGCCCCTATACCAACACCATCCATTGTAAAAACCCACCATCTTTATAAGGTTTTCAGGTTCCAGAACAAAATTTTTTTTTATGCCATTCACACATTGTGCCGTTCCATTACTTCGTAACGCAATTCGTTGCCATTTTTAACCTCCATCCCCCCTTGTAACACATTTTGTCATTAATTTGCCATAAGATACAAAAATACATAAATAATAAGAAATAATGACTAGTAAAAACAAAGCAAAACCAAAAGCATTTTATTTTCCAACAAGGAGATTGCACAAAGTCTTATGTCTTTAATGGCAGAGTACCCAAAAACCTTTACTCTTCACACGAGTGTTATCACTATTAAAATAACATAAGAAATGTGGCGTAATAAACGGAATCAACCCCTCCCCTATTGTAACACTTCGTAACAAATCGAGAACCGTTCCCTCTTCCCGTTACATAATACTTGAACGGCCCCTTAGCAGTTTGCTTAAAGTTTGTAACGCTTTAAAGGATGTATCGTGGACCACATAAAGTATATATATTCTTGATCAGCTCGTCGAGACGAGTCGATCTAGCCATGTTAGTCTGCCTGTCTGTCTGTCTGTCTGTCTGGTAGCTGTTGAGCATTTTTTGAAGATCAATTTTTAAGATATCCAGTTGTAAACCAGCACCTAGACTTATTTTTATAGCAGTCAAATAGAGTATCCATATTGATTAGGATAGCCCACATACGAATCAACCGCCCAGTTTTGACTTTTTGCAATCAATATCAACGTAAGAATTAACATGGTAACTACTCATGATGATACAGATGATTCACATACATATACATGGATGGGAACCCCCTACATTACAGGGTAGCCCCCATTCAAACCAGCAACTAACCCACTCTTGGAATTTAGTATGAACAACTTTTTG